>OZ010788.1:1603585-2208585 GCA_963932465.1 Maratus speciosus | reverse complement strand
AAATTTCTCAGGGAAATTACCTACATGCAGATGTCTTAAAAGAAAAAAAGATATGCCTCTCCCTCCTCTCCCCCTTTTTTTTCCTATGAAGAACTGGATGTCACAAAACAGTTTTAAAGATATGTAAATTAAAATATTAAAACAAATACGATATTCAAAAAAAAAAAAAAAAAAAAAAGAAAAAAAAAAGGGTTTTATAGCTTAATCGTGTTTTTTAACAAAAAATTTACCTTATTTATCTAGTTTTCTCCCAACTTTATACGAATTGTATGTTACTACTTCAAATAGAAAAAGATTATTTCGCATATTTTGATGTAACATAACTGAACGTCATTTACGTAACTGGACAAACAAAATATTAACTAAGTAATGAAATCTAATTAAACAAAAGAAAAAAAAAAGAGGATTGACTTCATATTGCTCAAAATGATTAAGTGATTCAGTGATGAAGAAGCTCGTGTTAAAATTTCCTATGGATTTTTTTTTTTTTTTTTTTTTTTTTTTTTTTTAATTTAATTAATATTTTTTCAGCAGATATCTTTCTATCGTTTTACATAAACTTTTTCGTAGTAGGACGAGCAGAACCGTGCAAGGCTTTTGCACTGCAAACTTTGAGTTTATTTTCTGATATATATTTTTCATTAATTTATAATTAACAAGAATTTTTTTATCAAACAACTGGTTTTATCAAAATAGGAATGTACTATGTCAAAAGCCTGTTCAAAAAACTTTCGTATAATAACCCATTCATCTTTATACGTTTTCTATCTGCATAGCAAAAGGGGTGTTGGCATCAGAAATAATATGTAATGATGATACTTAACCTGAAAATATAACGAAAGTTCAGTACGCAGTGTCAGATATGTAAAGCAAAAAATCCTATCCAATGATATCTCATTCATCATTGTACGCTACATATTAGTTGCTACATATTAGAAAAAGGGATGCTATCAGCAGAAATAATATACATGATAATTCCTAATATAAGGGATATCAAAAGATTTTTGTAATTTACCTATAATGAATTCTTCATCTTATTTATTTTTGAAAGATTTAAATTAAGTTAAGATTGATCCAGGTTCCTTAAGTTAGGATTCATTGATTTTTCAGTAAATAAATATACTACAGGATTTAATTTTTAACCGCTGAGCTGCCCAGGTCCTTTGAACTAAAACAATTAAGTTATAAATATTTGTACAACTTTACAATATAAAGCATCACAGTTACAAAAATAACAGAAAATATTTCCCAATTGACATTGTAAAATACAATTGTTTTATAACAAGTTATAAATAAATCGATGTTTATTTATTTTTTATTTTATTATACAGTCGAACCTCGTTAACATGAACCTCAAGGGGAATCCAAATTTTGTTCATGTTAAAAGTAATTCATGTTATCAGTATCAAATCTCTGTATTCGTCTTTATAGGGAACTGTGAAAACAATTCATGTTAAAAGTAATTCACGTTAAGCGTGTTCATGTTAACGAGATTTGACTGTACCTATTTTTGTTTTTAATTTTGGAAGACAGGATATTTTAAAGGAGTTTTAGTGAAGAGATGGTTAATGCACAAATTTTGAATCAGCTGATATGAACGCCATGATGAATGAGTTTTTATTATTATTATTATTATTATTTATCTATTTAGGTAAATTCCTAAGTTATTATCTGCACGTACATTTTGTAGCAAAATGTTCGTATAGTTATTCATTGTATTTAACTTTACTTTTTAGTATCAAACTGCTGTATTTTCACCTAAAATATTTAAACTTCTTGCATATATAAAAATGAATTCATCGGCTTAGATAATTGCTCTGCTTTCTATCAGTCGTATGTACTGTGGATTACATTCTCAATTTTATTAGATGAAAATATTTTTTAAATAATCCAATTAAAATTTTATTAGTAGTACATAATTTTTATAGCTGGAACGATTGAAAACAACGCATGCGCATTAAGTCGACCCCACCTCAGCTTATTTGTTAAATACAGAATTAAATTTGAAGGAAAAATTAAATATTTCCTTCTTGCTGTAGAAGAACAGAATTTAAGTATTTCAGTTTTTTTCTTCTCAGTTAGCTTTTTTTTTTTTTTCAAAACCATAAAAAATAGCGGCTTTCAAAAACCTCTTTTCACCGCCTATTGAGCGGCGAATAACTTGTTCTTATCGGCGAGTATGGGTAGAGGTAAACCCGCTGACTTTAGCAGCATGCTAGGCCCATATTTTATAAGCATACGGTTTATTTTTATTTCATTACAAGCGGTTCACAGTTGGTGCTCTATGGTATTAAGTAATATCTATGGCGTATTAAATCCAACAAAAATTAAAACCGAAATACATTTATGGTAAATACTATTCAATTTAATACAAACGACTTTGCAAAAGGATTTAGAAACCTATATCAAGAATATTATGCTTTGGATAAAAATGATAAATAACATTCAAAATAACTGATAATTCCGGTTTTCAAAGCTTCCTTTTTTTAAATGAGATTTTTTAAGTTTTATGATGCTTACATGTTGAAAACAGTTACTTCAAAATTAAAATTTTCTGAATACAATGTTAATTTCTGAATTTTAAAATGCTGTTGAACTGTTCGGCAAACAAAGCAAGCCGTCTGTTGTTATGAAGTTCAATTTAGAATTTTTTAGAGCATAAAGATTTTAGGATTTTTTTTTTAAAATTAATAAACAAATTAATAAGAATTAAAAAAAAAAAAGCTTTATTTTTGGCTTTTTAAGAATTCTAGAATCGTTAATAATATATATGTAGAATTAATAACGCTAATGCTGTATTTTATTTGCGCAAAAGAACTGTTACAGTATCCAACAGAATTAGTCATTAGTTCAAATAATTTTAATCTACTACATGCCATTTGTTTGCCATGTATAGCTCACTGATAATTGTGAGATGCACAAAAATATCAACAATTGACAGAATAGAATAATTTCTCAGTTGATTCGATCTCACATTAAGGATGTTAAAATAACACAAAATAATAGACTGTGGCAAAAGCTTTCTTACTACATCCAAAATTCAATGAAAACCAATATTTATTTAACCGAAAACTTTATTTTAATTTTAAGTTTTTGATTAACCTCTTTTATTACTATATTTTTGATACACATATTGGTTTCCATTGCTTCCTTGATTCACTCGCAAACCTTTTAACGTTGCCTAATAATGTAATTTACGTTTTACTGGGCTCAGTTTTTTCGAATAACAGTTTTATAAGATATTTATGACTAATTAATTATATTTATATTTGAGACATTTTACAAAATTTATGTTGAACCATCTCTTAAAATGTAACTGGTACTTGTTTGGAATAAGGTGTTTTAATAAGTCATTATTTATAGAGTTATCTAGATCAAGCATATGTTACAGTAATTTAAATATCTACCTCGAAAAGTAAAATGTATTAGAGGTTGCTAATTAGCACAAGGTTATTTTATTAATTAATTTAAGTTAAACTTTGAAGTCCTATGAAATAATTTTTATTCGTAAAGTCAAAGACACTTAAAATCAAAACACATGTACATATAACTTTATTTACTTTTTGTTAAAAAAGTCTATAAAATGTCATATTATATTACATAAATTAATAACACATTTGAAAATATTCAAGAAAGATACCTTTTTCGATATCATTTATGTATCATTAATTTATAAATAAGTTATATAAATCAATCTTATCTGTATAAGTATAAATCGCTAAGTTAATAGGTTTACAAACCTATTATCATTTATTTTTAAAAATGAATCATTTCCTTTTCATGAACTTTTTTTCTTTTATTCTCGAAGAGAAAGAGTAGGACTAACAAATGTTACACAAATTATTTAAATGAAGGGGGGGGGGGGGGAATGCATTCCAAGATATATCTATAATTTGCTATATTAAGGCTGCTAGTCACTCAACTTCCGAATATCCCTTGACCTTGCTAATGCTAATTCTATGGGCGTGTTATGCATTCATATATTTAAAATATCTCCTCAGGAAATCGATATTTTTAATTTATTTTTTCTGTGTTGATTTCTTAAATGATATCTCTTTTTTTCCTTAGTTGTTAAAATATTTTTAAAATATAGGCTTAACATTATGCGAAGTGTTAAAATCTTACTCACAGTTCGTCAGTTTTTAACACATAAAATATTAAATTAAGCATAGATTTTAGAAATATTTTGACTAGTAAGAAAAAAAAAAAAAAAAACATCTTAAGAGAACAAAGGAAAAAAGGTGCGAAAAATATTAATTTCCCGAGGAGATAGTTTAAATATACGAATTCATTCTATGTGCGCAGACTTAAGGGAAGGGAATTCGGAAATTGTGAGACTTGCAGCCTTGACAATTAAACTGAAATTTCTCCTAAAATATGTTTCTAGCTATGGCATTCTTTATAACACCTATCTCTAACATAAGAATAATGATATAAAATGATAATATCATAAATAATAACTATTTTTCATCTATAAAATAGGGTAATAAATATTTATCATAACACATGCATAATATTGTAATTTTTAGGCTTAATGCTGACAATAACATATCTTTACTATGGATTATTTTTATGAAGCTATGATATGAAGCTATCCATTGTTTCTCATATTTGCGTTTCAGTTTGCTGTGTCTAGTTTAATTTTTGTAATATATTTTCCTTTGAATTTTATATGTGTGATTTAATTTTAATTATATATGTGCAATTGCACTGATTTTTCATCATTTAAAAACAGAGTTTGCGGATGATAAGATAAAAATTAATACCATTAACCCCTTAATCGTCGCGCCTAATAAGTGTCGAGTACTTTATTAAAATTAAGATTGTTTGATTGCCACCACTTTTTTTAAGTTGAAATATTGTCTTCATTTAATGGCAGATAAAATAACGAGAGAATAAAGCCTATTGCATTATTTAAACAAGTTGGAAATTGCTCGTCAAACGTGGCAAATGAGGTGCGTTCGTACTATAACTAGTTTTATAATTATTTTTTGCACCCCATATTGTACTGAATGTATATTTTTTTGCACTTCATAAGTGCATAGTCTGTAACATCATTAAAATGCACTTGCATTTTTTTTTTCCCATTCCACGTAATGCAACGGAAAACTTTTGACTGTCCCTGTCATTAAACTATACATCCAATTTTCATAAAATTTGAAATGGCTAGACAAAATTTTACAGCAATTATATATTTAAAATTTCAGACCATTCGTATTCTGTAACATCATTAAAATGAACTTGCAATAATTTTTTCCCATTGGCCGTAATGTAACGGAAAACCTTTGACTGTCCCTGTAATTAAACTATACATCCGATTTTCATAAAAATGGAAATAGCTCGACAAAATTTTGCAACAATTATATAGTTAAAATTTCAGACGATTCGGAAGGCTGTAACACCATTAAAATGAACTTGCAATAATTTTTTCCTATTGGCCGTAATGTAACGGAAAACTTTTGACTGTCCCTGTCATTAAACTATACATCCGATTTTCATAAAATTGGAAATAGCTCGACAAAATTTTGCAACAATTATATATTTAAAATTTCAGATGATTCGGAAGGCTGTAACAACATTAAAATGCACTTGCAATAATTTTTCCCATTGGCCGTAATGTAAAGAAAAACTTTTGACTGTCCCTGTAATTAAACTATACATCCGATTTTTATAAAATTTGAAATGGCTCGACAAAATTTTACACCAATCATACATTTGAAATTTCAGCCCATTCTGTTGGGTAGTTTTTGCTCTGTTATATGCGGACGGACAGACGGCCAGACGGACAGACGGACTGAACGACGACTATAGGTGCTACGTATTTATATAATTACGAACGCACCTAAAAAATTGGTGGGAATAGAGCAATCGGAATAAAAGAAAAGAAGCCTACACTGCCCGTGACAGTCACGGGCGCGACGATTAAGGGGTTAAATATTTACTAAAAGCTGATGTTCCATTACAACAATTTTTAATATCAAAATTAAAATAATGTTTATTAATTAAGTTCAATTTTATATTGAAGCAATTTTTGCCCTATCTGCAAAGAAAAATATTAAACTGGGAAAGTGTTTCACGGTATTACTCTTTTTCTATCCTCATAATAGTAAGATCATGTACTCAAGTTAGTGTTGCCAGGTGGACCGCGTAAATCGAGGCTCCATATGCTCACGACACCACTCACTTCTTACAGTTTATTTCGCCATCTTTAATCGCAGATAATTCTGCCATTAGATAAGGCGAAGGAAATTACTTTAAAATACCGATGTCCCAAGCATTTGGAACCCCGATTTACGCGTGGGATGCGTAGAACTTTGTATGTAAACGGCAACAACAAAAATTCATGTAACAGATACAAGTTTGCACTGTAAATCAAAAAATCTGTACTAGGATTTTTTTAGGAAACTGGTATGCCTAGAGCTTTTTAAAACTGCAACCTGGGTTGCAGATAAAATTTTAGTAAGATTACTGTAATTTTAGTAGGTTCTTTTGTAAAGCTACAGATTTCTGTAGCTTTACAAAAACTAGTTTTGTAGATTTACATCTTTTTTTTGTACAGTGTACAGATAAAATTTTAGTAAGCATACAGATTTCTGCAGCTTTACATCTGTAGAATTTTTTTTTTTTTTAAACAGTGTAACTTAAGTACACTGTACAATTCCCATAAACGTATTTTTCTTTTCTATTATAATTGCAAAGTAAATAAATAAAATAAAGGTATTGAAAATCAAATACATGTTTATAAATATGCAGATACAGTTCTGTTCCGTTCTCTTTTATTTAAACCATTTAATAATTGTGTTTTTTAATATATTATTCTCGCCATCATAAAGTTCCGTACATTAAAGTATTGTGTGGTACATTTCGTTCATAAATTACCGAGAAAGGTAGAAAAAACGCCTCTCGTGAAATCTGGAGTCTTTATACTTAATCTACGTAATTCTCTGGAGACACCAGGCATAGATTTTTGACCCCCATCCAATGGAGCTTTGTAACGTAAGGATCCTCATATTGTCGATATCTCCCCCACTGCAGAGTCCCTTAATTGATGTCGAAAGGATCAGTGGGGACATTATTTTCATGCCCTTATATCACCGAAGGTAATGTACTCCAGAGAATATAAACAGAAGAGAAATTGTTTTTGTTCTTTCATACTTCTGAATATACACTTGCTTAGGGTTGTATGTTTTAATCATGGAAAAAACTAGATTTAACCGTCCAGATCAAAATACGTTTTGACCATCAGTTATCAAAAATTAGTTGAATTAAGACAATAATTTAATATTTTCATTAATAAATGATAAATTTTGTACAACAATTGAACGGTTTTTACAAAATAACATTTAATATTATTTAGTATGACATTTTGAAGAGTTTCCAAATGTTTTACTTAGTTTTTTTAAAAAAAATTAATAACTTATTTGATAAAAATCTAGAAAGATACCTTTTCATTTATCATTTATGTATCTTTAATTTACACGTAAGTGATATACTATCACTTAAGTATATAAATCAATGTTATCTGTATAAGTGTAAATCACTTGGGTTAAGCTAATATATTGGGCTCTAAATTATACAAAAAAATTTATTCTGCTTATACATACGGATATACAGTTATATTAAAGAATGAGTGTAAAATCTCAAGATGATGAAACCTTGAAAAGAAAATCTTCCATGATTTTATAGATATATTTTATGTTTAATTTTATACATACAATCAGAACATCATGAACTATTTTAAATATTTTATCTAAGGCCGTAGCCAAAGCGGATTGCGGGGGTTGTGCAAATATTTTATTTAGTAGTACACTTTAATTTTCCCTACTTTATAATTTAACAGCGCAAAAAATTCTAAGTTAAGCAATTTTTGTAAGTATTGAAATATATTAATTTGATTACATATCAAATTTTATATTTAAAAAAAATTGAAAGAAACGAAATCACATTAAACAAAGAGAAGCATTTTTTAAATTTTACTTACAACTTAAAAAGTGATTACAAATTAAGAAAATGGCCAAATTAAGAAAATAATTTTTCTAAAGTTCAAGAGTTTGCACAACAATTCATCAGGTGCATTATGAAATCTACAAATTTCACACCAATAGCTTTAAGTTTTTATTACTGCCCATAAAATTTCAAAGTCATAATGTATTAGTAACACTTTAAGAAAATTAAGATTTGGGAAATACGTTTCTGTTTGACATGTCATGCAAGAGTTCCATCATAATTAATAATTAATAAAATAATAATTTTAATTATTAAACATAATATATTGATATCAATATTTCCTTAAATAATACAATTTAAGCAATTCATGTAAGCTTAATTCTATAAGAGTTTTGACCACTTTTGAGTGGTTAAAACCAATTTTAACCAGTTTTGAGCACTGTCCTAGTTAAAATCAGTTTTGATCGCACTGTAAAGTCAAAATTACAACCCCGAGACTTGCTACATATAAAAGGAAGACAAATATTTATACTTTACACATTTTTAAATGCTTAAATAATATTGACTTTATAACTTTTTAACTTCTAACAATAGTAAAACTCTAGCTAATGCAATTTTTTTGTGCCCATGAGTTTGTGTGGTATAAGAAATGAATAGCTTAAAATAATAAACTGAGAAGAAATCTATATTAAAAAATGCATTTAAAAAAATTCTTTAAAAAATTAAATTTAATAATTCTACGAATGTGATAATGAAATAAATTAGATAAATTTTACTCATTTTTGTTTATTTATTTTTTAATACATACGTATACATGTATGTTCCTGTTTTTAATATGCACTGGAAACAAATTTAACAATAACAACAAATTCGTTAAAATTTTTGAGGAAAATTTGGAATCTTAAGAAATAATAATAAAGTATTATTTCATATAAAAGTATTTATTTTTATTAGAAATAACAATTATATTAATATACACCTATACATATTATGTGATTGTAGGAATTTTCTGTGTAGCTGTTTTCAATTCGTTACCGCATCGTTACTTGTGAAAATGAAATGATGAAGTTCAACTAAAGACTTCCTCCCCACTTCCTTCGCGCATCTTGTTAGGGATTTCTAAATAATTCTTAATATATTAGTCACCTTCTTCAGGTTGTGGATCAAACCACATTGAACTAAAAAAGAAATAAAAATAAAATCAATTATTATTATTATGTTACATTATTTTTCATCTTTTTTTGAATGGAAAAATACAATTTAGAAATATTTTTCTTAAAAAGGATTTATAGTAATCAAAATTATTATATTGGCCATTGTTTTCTTCAACAATGAAAACATGTGTCTTGCATTATATTGAAAATAATATTCCATAAAGTACCGAAAGTAAGCCCCCTTTAGAGGACAGAAAATTCTAATGATTTTAAGGGGGGCTTATACGTGGACGTTTTGTGAAAAGGATAGGAAAATTGTGATGGTGGAGGGGGAGCTGTATATTTAGAATTTATGAAATTCACAGGATTTTTAGAATTTGCGAAGCAAAGCTTAATCAAATTAACATTTTTTGGTTCTAAAATTCCCTTCCATACAAGCTAAGTAGTCTCCATTAATAAAAATAATACCAATACTGATAATAACAATAATGAAATAAATTTACATAAAATAATTAAATTAGATATCAAAGAAATATGAACAAAAATTATAAAACTTAAATTCAATATAAATATCTATTAAATCTTAGTTCTTAAAAGTCAAGGAAAGCATTAACCCCTTGAAGGGCACCGGTATATTTTACATACCACTTTATTTTAATTCCCAAATGCCACATTGGAAACAGAATTTAGGAATTAAATTTTACTTTGTATAATGTACGCGAGGAGAAACTTTTACTTAGTTTCATATAAATTTGTTCATAAATACCGGTGTCATTCAATCATTTTAGCATTTTAGCACAAGAGGTACTTTGCCCTTCAAAGGGTTCGTTGAAAGGAACATTCCTTTCAAAGGTCCTGTAGCACGGCATAGCGAAGTACGCCGTTCTGATACAATATGTAAAGAAATTTGATTAAAAAAAATAAATTGCATATGATATATTCATTTAGGAGATATGGAAACAAAAGACTTAAGAAATTTCTTGGGAAAAAAAAAAACAAAAAAAACAGAAGGATTGAAATCGTTAGAAAATAAAACATGAAGGGGAGGGCTTATACATGATACCTTTTCAAAATAGGAAAAATTCACATATATGAGGGGGAGGGGATTGTATTCGAAGGTTGCTTACTTTCGGTATACTTTACAGTACATATTTTTGCTTCTCTTACATCTATATGATATCAGTATTACTTTCAGTTGCAAAATCTATTTTGTTTAAAAAATATGTAAGTTTTATAATAGGTGTGATATATTTAATTCTTATATTATATGTATTATTATTTCATATTAGTATAATGATCAATTAAAAAAATAGTTAAAAAGAAAAAAATATGGCTGCTTATCCCATCTATTATTTTAGAACAGAGATTAATTAAAAAAAAAAAAAAGAAAAAAAAATGTTCATAATGATATAGAAATAAATAAAAATAGAAAGTAAATTTGATATGAATAAATTGTGATACACAACATTAGCAGTAATTTCGGTTATTTAAATGAAGTGTACAACGAGATGCGGTGCTCTATTCAATATAAAATTATTCGTTATTACATTAAATGCATTATTTAATTCTTCTACTTTCTATTATATTTATGTTTTCTTCCTCAATTTTCGCAAAGAATCTCCAACCTCTTGCTTCAAAATAATAATTTATTTATATCCTATATCCTTATAAACTCCGTTTCAGCGTACTTTAGTTAAATTAACTTTGTCTACGATTATAATTTTACTTTAAAATTACACTTGAACGCTTGTCTCCTATAAACAAAGTAAGAACATTATTTCGCACCATTCAGAAGTTTTATTTTGGTGCTTAAAACAGCTAATCATTTTACGCAGTAATGAAGTTCCTTTATTCCAAGCGGCAGGAAAAAAAAAAAAAAAAAAAAAAAAAAAAAAAGATGAAATTATTTAAAAATCGCAGGTTTCTCTCTTGTTACTTTCTTCATACTGAAATAAAATTTCCATCTTTCAGCTATGAAAAAGGATTCAATAAAAAGAAAGAACAGTTTGCACAGAGAGAAAAGGTATTTGAGAAGTTCTTATTTGAACAAAGACGAGTTGAATTCCTTCTCTTAGTTTTGTTGTGTGTCTTTTAAATTAGCCTCATAAAAACTGAACAATTTGCGTCGCCGGAAAGAATGGGGCTGAAGAAAAGTAGTTTGGTGTGAGAACTTTAAAAAGGTTGATGAGTAGTTGTGTAAATTATAAGGGGTTCAACACATGGATGCTGCATGTTTAGGACGCCATCATCATCATCATCCTTTTTTACAAGTTTGATGAGAAAAATTGTGTTAGGTCCATTACAACGTTTCCTTTCAGCTTTAACCTGGGTAATTTTATACCATTTTTTCCGGGTACATTAAAATAAGGGCATCATTACGTTAATCCGTAAACTATTTTTAATACACATTACATTATGTAAATTTCAATTCTGTGTGGTGACAACTGTAGTTTTTTTCTAACTCTGTTTTGAAGTATTTTGAGAACATGGTAATAAAATTCTTGATTGTGTATGAATTTAAACAATGATTAACTAAATAAACTGGGGAGGATGTGTGTTGATTCTCCGCTTATGGAGGTCACTGCATGACGATTAGAATGCCATCGCATCTCTTTACAAGTTTTCTGGGAAAAGTTTGTATTATGTCCATTGCAGCGTTTGATTTCGACCTTTATTGTCATACTGTATATTTCTATAAGAATAATTTTATTTCCTTTTTATTCGTTTAAAGCACTACGTCGTTACATTAATCTGTATGTTTTAATGCATTAACAATGTTTATACACGCTTTATAAAAGAATGTGATTTTTTTTATTAATTATAATTGTGTTTGCAAATTTAGAAATATAACTAGCCAAAGACGGAATCGAGGTTTTAAATATTGTTAAGGGTGTTCTCAAATCCAAAAGAGCAACTTCTGACATAAGTTTTAATTTATTTTTGTTCGAAGATGCATGAAACTAGCTGGAGTTGTTGTTCAGAAACTATGTCATCAAGCTTTTTTTTTTTTTCCTTTTTTTGCCAACGCAATAAATCTATCAGAAAATAGTGTCAAAGTGGACGTTTTGAACCGAATTTATGCGCGAAAGTAGAATATCCACTCAACAGCGGGCGAAAACGTGTTTGTCACGTGATCAAAATCGCTTATAACTCAATATATAATTGATTAATCAAAAAATGGAAAACACAATTCAATTCCAAATCGCTTTCATGGTCAGGCTTTCTAATTTTATATCTTTCCGTTAAAAAATGAATTTGTAAATGCGTCAAAACGATTTGCGCTTGTTGAGCAGAGCAGTTAAGAACAGCCTTAAATAGTGATTAAATAAATTTAAATATTATAAGATATGGGAAACTTTAATAATTTTATACACACATGCATAAAATTATACAATGAAAATTACTTTCAAAATGTACGGAATTCGTTGAAGACATGGTGTCATTTACTTTTCTTTTGAAATTATCTCCAATAGCTCACTTTTTTGTATGTAATTTTTCAATGTTTTTTTTGTTTGTTTTTTTTTTCGTGGGGGGAGGGTCTTTGTTAGAGGGAGCTCACTGACTAAAAAGTGGGCACAAGGGCTTCCTTTTTTTTACATGAAATTTTAAAGACCCTGTTGTTGTTTTTTGAGAATTAGTACATGTACTAGTTCAGATAGATTTCTATAGCATTTCAAATTCATTAACACTATTTCTAGAATGCATTATTTATTCTTATTTTTCATCATTTTTCATTATTCCTTATTTTTCTTATTTGCTTATTTTTACCGAAAGTTTTTAAACGGACTTTTCTTTTTGAAAGCAGATAACAGTAGAAATATTATATACATTTAAAGAAAAGCTTTCTGTTTTTTTTTAAAATTAAAAAGAAACAAGCAACAGAAACTCTGAATGTTAAAAAATATTATTTGAGATTATTGGTAGAAATGTGTTAAAAATAATTTATAAAAATTATCTACATGTCAAATTAAAAAAATATTATCAAAATAATATAGTTCTCTTAGGTAAATGTTGTACTAGTTCTTTTTTATTTTGATGTTTACAAAAGGTTAATCTTAATTTTTTTTATGTACAAATGAATTTGATTTACAAGTTTTGAAATATATTTAAAAGAACAGAGATAGTGCAAATATCAAGAATGTTTCAACTTATAACACGCATTTATCGTCATTATCTTTCTCTGCCTTATCTCATAGGACGAATAATTCCAATGTTTATGTTATTTTTATTTATTTTGCGTAGCTGTGATAAAGACTCTTGTAAATATTCTCGTAGTTTTGAAGTCCATTTTAAAAGTAAGAATTCGAATTTTTATGGGAAACTAGCAGAAAGAAATAACCCTACTGACTCTCAAGAAAGTATTCTTTATAAAATATAGTCAACTAAAAACTCAATTCGATATGAAATATTTTAATTGTCAGTAACTGATTACATCATCGTGAAATGTTTTTAGTAAATTATTGATTTAAAAAAAATCAATTGTTATGCTCCGTCTCAAGAAATTATTTGAATATGCCTGAAATATAGGAACAAAAATATACAGAAAAATTTAATTGTGTTAATTTTGACTAGTTTTTCTGAATTTTGTAAGCACTATTGTTTGATGTAACAATCTTATTCTTAAAGAAAAAAATCGAAGATAGTGTTTTTAATGAAGAAACTAAAGTATAAATTAATATAGTTTTTTAAAAATTAAATTTTCTTTATAAAACAGTTTCCAAAGTACATTTCTTACACCATCTCTGCATCCGCAATTTTTCAGATATTCTCATACATGCCATAATTGAATGAATGATGTCACTATTGTTTTATATGATCATTATTATATATATTATTAGTATCCTTTTACAAATGCGATATATATTTAATTACAATCTGTTACAAATTTCCCTTATCGCTTCTTAAAACTGGTTCAGAATATCAACTTCAGTTGCATTTTCCAAAGATGCTTATTTTTTCGGAAAGTGCAAAAATGTTTTTTGATTTCGTTGAATCTGATTAAGAATATCTACAATTTTATATGAATTTATAAATGAAAATGATTTTAGAAATGTACTAGAAATGATCCACTTTGGAATCAAGAAAGATCATAATGAATCAGTTCATTTTTTTCATAGCACAACGAATTTATATTTATGCAGAAATTGCTTCAGTAAATAGTTGTCAATAAGACTCTCTTTCTTTCTTTCGTTTTGTCTTATGACCCTCTACAAATGATTGCTTTTTTTTTTTTTGGGGGGGGGGGGGATGTTTAATCATGAATCTCCTGCATGTTTTTATCTTATCCCAACCTTTCTTATAGTGTAAGTCAGGAAAAGTTGCGTTCTTAAGATCCCTAATTTTTCTTTTCTTATGCACTGTAAAAAAAATTATGTAACGTTACTCCATAAAATTGGTGGCAACATGCTGCACTGTAAAAAAAAATCTGTAGTTCTACAGATGTAAAGTTACATGCTTACTAAACTTTCATCTGTACAAAAAAAGTTGTATATATACAAAACTAGCTTTTGTAAAGCTATAGAAATCTGTAGTCTTACAAATGAATCTGCTAAAATTACAGTAATCTTACTAAACTTTTACCTGTAACCCTGGTTGCAGTTACATGAAAAGTTCTAGGCATCCCGGTTTCCTAAAAAATTCTTAGTGACCTTACAGATTTTTTTTTATTTTCGGTGCAAAAGTGTATCTGTTGTATGAATTTTTGTTGTTGCCGTTACATAAAAAGTTCTAGGAATCCCAGTTTCCTAGAAAAACTTTAGTAGCTTACCAGATTTTTTTTTTTTTTTTTTTTTTTTTTTTTTTTTTTTTTTTTTTTTTTTTTTTTTACTGTGTGCCTTCAATTTTATGGAGCAATTTAACTTATATAATGGGTGTAATTCAAATGGATAGAACTGATGTAATATTACATATTAATGTAACATAACACCAGTTATATCGGTTAAATTACTCAATGAAATGGAGGCAGCGTAGCTGCCACCAATTTTATGGAGTAACGTTACATAACTTTTTTTTACAGTGTAATGATTTTTGTAGTGCACATTTAATTCATAAAAAATATCACTGTAATATAAATACCATATAAAATGGTATTTTTATCAAAAAACTTAATCAGTATGGTTTTGTCCATCATCGCGGACCTCAGGGTTAGACGTCTCACTTGATCGGAAGAGATGTTCCAGTCAAAGGAGGAAAAAGGCTGCAACCTATAAGCTAAAACAGATTATTCGATACCTGTTTCAACACCATTCACTAAAAATGTCATGAAAAATCTCTAATAAATACATTATATTACATCTGCTATTGTCTCTATCTTATGAGAACATTGCACGAAAAGCCGAACTTACCTTATTTTTTTATGAATATAACGTTTACTTGAAGAACTAAATCGCTGTCACTTCGTCTATTATGCTTTTCTATAACGCTTGAAAGTAGAATTAAATGTCCAATAGCGGAAGTACAATGGCTGGGGCAACTAATCCGGATTTACACTATCTAAATCGGCTCTTTTTAAAGAATTTCAAAATTAAAACGAATAGCTGCTTTTCTTATCTGTAACAGTTTTCCGTGTATTCTGCATAATAATCAAGAAAAAAGTGCTGTATGCTTATAAAAAATTTAAATATACTTAATCAGATAACAAGTAAGCGACGTGAGTATTTATCTACCAAAGTAAACATTGCTTCTTTTATAGGATTGTTATAATATTTGTGTTTTTGAAAATTGGGGAAAAAAAAAAAAAAAAAACTGGTCGAAAACTAATTTAATTATGTTTCATGAAAATAAAAACGCACAAAAGTTAGTAATATGTATTTTAGTAAATGAGGACTATTTGAACTTGAATCAGGATATGTGAAAATTTCAAATGAATGGTAATGGAAATAAGCTTCAAAATGTTTCACAAAGGTTTTTTTACCGAGTGTAAAAATTGAGAAATACTGAATGATAACGAAACACTGTTATTTTTTTCGCTCTGTCTCTTTTTTTCCCCGAAACTATTGTTTTCGCACAGGTGATAAATTACTTTGATGAATATATAAAGATTTCAGAAGCGACTTTAGAACATAGTATTGAAAAGTTGTCTTTGGCCAGAAGTAAAAAAGGTGTTTGGATAATTAAGAGTTGCATCCTCACTCAATTGAGTTTTTTTTTCTTTTTCTTTCCTGCTTTTGAGTTTCGTTAACAGAGACGTGAAGGTTCGTTAGTTTCCAATTCTTCTTTCGGAACCCATTTTTAGGCACCACGTCCCATTTCTCGTATAAGATCTTTGAGAGATCGAGTATGCCGCGGTTGACAGTTAACTTCTCAGCACTTTTATGACTTGCCGGTGATAAATGGCAACATTCTTTCTTTTTTTTTCCCGTCTTTTTTCCAGCTTTTAAAAGTGAAATGAGTTGTAGAGGAAGACGCGTTCTAGTGACACCCAGAAACACAAGAGGCTGGAAAAACATTCTTGCCAAGTTACGATGTTTATCTTACTTATCTAAAACAGAAGCAGATATCCGTCATTTTAAAGTATACTTGTCAAATCGGAAAGGAAAAATAACGTGATAAGTCGAGGTGCAGAAACGGCAATAGTTTTTCATTCAGAGTCTCCTTAAATCACAAGTTCAAAATTATTCAAAGGCCACTGCAAGGACTATTTTTTACTTTTTAAAACTTTTAATCTTTTCTGATGACAGTTATTGTTATTTTTTTTTAATTGTTTCCTTTAAAAATCTATATATATATTACGCTATCGTAAGGTGGCACAGAAATCGAGATTATTTGTTAATTGTTTAATGGCAACGCCCGAATATCTTGATGAAACGCACCTCATTGGTTATTCAACAGCATTTAATACATTTCCATGCCTATAAGAGGGGTTACCATAGGGGGAACTCTGTTCTGTCGCCAAATACCGCCAAGTTTGTCGCCAAGTGTTGGTGGCGATATAGCGCTAAATTTGGCGCCCAAAATGAGTCGCTAAAAGTGACTCCAGCTTGGCGATAACTCTAATATTTCGCCAAATTCCCATAGACTTCCATTGTAAACCAATAGAGTTTACTTGCTTTACAGAAAATCAACAAATTAAGATATTTTAATGCAACAAAAACTAATATTAGCTTAAGGATTTACATTAATTATATTTAAAGGAGTCCAAGTAAATTAAATTTTGAATAAAAGTAACATGATACAATGCTTAGCATGCTTTCCCAAACATAAATTTTAAGGGAGACCAAACTAGTTTTTGAAGAGCTCTCTTTTAAAGCACAGAAATTCACATGCTGTCTCTTTCATATGCAAACATATAAGCAGATACAAATACACAAATAACGAACAATCTTTTGTAAAGTTTTATTAAAAGTTTTTAAGAAACTCTTTCATTTAGAAATACTTGAAATTGAGCTCCATTTAAAAAATAGCGAAAATCACACAAACACAACTATGATAATGATATAAGCAGTGGCACGGGAAATATTGAGAAACTCTAGATTACTACAAAAAATCAAAATATACAATAACTAACAATTATAAAACAAAGGGTAAATGTTTAATATTAAGGAATACGCTCAATTTTGATTAATAATAATAAGTGTAATTTGAATAAAATGCCATTTTAATGAACTCGAATGAATTTACCTCAAAATATGCTTCTTAAAAATTTTGATTCCACAATAGCAAACTATTACCAGCATATTTTTGCAAGTCTTATTCTTATTCCTAAAATTTAAGCCTTTTTTTATTTTTTATTTATTTATTTATTTATTTATTTATTTGTATTTATTTTATGCACCTTTCCAATCCGTTACCTAAAAGCATGATTTTGAGTTACCGCAATTTAAGGGTGTACTCAAATCCAAATTACTTATTTTCTGACTCATTTTTCGATTCATTTTTGCTCTCAAATGCATCCCATTGACAAGTTCTCTTATTCAGAAACTATATAATGTGCCGTATGGGTCGATTTTTTGATAATGGCAGAATATATTTCAAGAAATGCTGTCAAAGTGGGCATTTTGAAACGAATTTCCCGAAGCGATAGGGCTGAAACGTAAAAAAGTATCGCACTGAGAAAATAATTGTTTATAAATCAAGTTCTAATGAATTGAACGAAAAATAAAAACACAGGTCGCTTTATAAATTTCTTCAAAAGTCACGTCAGCAAGTTTTATGTTTTTACTTTTAAAAATGAATCTGAAAATGTGTCAGAAAATTTCGAGTTGTTGAGCGTGGAAAAATACTTTTTGGAATACCGCCTTAGTTAGCCAAAATTACCTTAATTTAATGTAACCGAAATTAGCTTAAATTAATGAGCACAAAGAGAGAGATTAATCCCCAAGCTAGCTATAAAAAAATTGCATTCTCTTATTTGGGTTATGTATTAAAATTTAATATTTCTCTAATAGGGTAGATGAAAACTGTATTTTTTCTTTTAAATTCTTGCAAAAATAATATAACTTTGATTTAAAATAAACTACAGAGTTAATCAAAATTATGTTAACACTTAAATGGAAAAGAATTAGTCAAAATAATGTTTTTCGGTGTGTAGCCATGTGTGTGTTTGGTAACACTGGACAACAGGTCGAAACCGTACCACTGTTAAAAATTTCTGTAAAAACACAGAAAAGAAAAAAAAACCAAGACACTCTGTAAATTTACACTAGTTCTCGGTTAAAGACATTCGATTGAGTTTTTCGGTCATCATTTTGCAGACATTTCTCTTTTCTTTATCAAATTCCTTGTACGGATTTCCATGTCTTTAAAGAGATTTTTATCTTTGCTATAATCCGTAATTCAAAATACACATTTTAAAAATTATTTTACAATTTTATTAGAAATATTAAAGGAAAAAATTTGGCTCAAAAATTGTTTTATTAAAAATTAGAATATTTTAGAAAGAGAAAATTCCTCTCTGCGGAATTAGCAGAGATAATTATCGACAATCACTTTGCAATTGTTTCATTCACCACACGTGTATGCAGCTTGGTAATATTAAAAGTAAATTAAAAGTATTTCCCGAATGAAACATAAAAGGCATCCTTTGTGCATACACTGTAAAAAAAAAAAAAAAAAAAAAAAAAAAAAAAAAAAAAAACGGACTAAAAAACGGATATTCTACTGGTAATCCAGATGCGAGTACTATTTCCGTATTTTAACGGAAATTTCCCCCCATAAATTCCAGAAATCCGTATTTTTACGGACATTTTTCACCATAAATTACAGAAAATTTTCCGTTTTTCTGGAATTTATGGGTGGAAATTTCCGTTTAAATACGGATATAGTACTGGCGTTTCGATTGCCAGCAGAATCTCCCTTTTCTTTCTTTCTTTCTTTTTTTTTTTTTTTACTGTGTACAACAGAGACTCTACTGGTAACCCATTTTTTTTATCTCTCATGCAAAATTACAGAGATAAAAAAAAAACAGAGATTCTGTTAAATAACAGAGAAATAATTCAGTAAATTTTCACTAGACTCTGTAAATTTATACCAATAAAAATACACAAGACTCTGTAAATTCGTTTAGTTTATTTTTAATAACGATGATATAAAATTTAAGTTCCGAAATTAGTGAATTTTTTGAGCGAATTAAAATTACTGTACCGTTTATTTTTGTCAGGACTTACCGTATATACTCGTGTATAAGTCGACTCCCTCAATTCTTAAGCAAAATTTTGAAAAAAAAAATGAATTTTCGTGTATAAGTAGAACCACATTTCTGGTAAGTATGTTGAAAAATGATTTGTAATCGAGGATAAAAAACGTGCATAAATTTTCATTAAATTAGTAAGCTTTTTTACGTTTCTAACCATCTAACCAGACTTTTTTTTTAATTCAACGTTTTAAAATTGCATAATTATGAAAAACCGAAGAAGCTTAAACTATTTTCAAACCTATTCACATCAATTCAATGATAATTAAAAAGAAAAAAATCTTACAAAAATCTATTCAAACCTTATTTACAAGTGTAAACAACTTCTTTGACTGCTGAAGTAATATTTCTTTGTATTGTAGAACTTTTAGGAGAGATATCTAAGCATTCTCAAGTTGAACTCTTTTTAAAAAGGGGATTAAAATGTTGAAAAGAATGGCTCTGTATTGAAGGGAATTCTGTCCCAAGAGAAAATGGGTGCAGAACAATTATAGGGACATTATTGCTGAGCTTTTTTTTTTTTTCTTTTTTTTTTTTTTATCACAATGAAATGACCATTTTTCGCTTTATTGTTCGTGTGATTATTTAAAAGACTTTGCCATTCGCCGATTATCTACATTTTTTTTTTTACTATCTCGTGTATAAGTCGACCCCCCCCCCCTCCCCATTTTCAACTCCCAAATTTTGTCTAAAATTCTTCGACTTATACGCGAGTATATACGGTATTTCCTAACCTGCCCGAGATTTCATCCCGAGTCCTCTAGGTTGGAATACTTAAATCTGACTGACTGTGCTATAGGGGTTTTTACTTCTGTGTGCAAAGGATGTCTTTTATGATTCAGAGGGGAAACGTTTTTAATATGCTTTCATTATTACCAAGCTTCATACATGTGGTGAATGAAAGAATTGCAAAATGATTGTCGATAAAAATCTCGCTAACTCCGCAGAAACTAATTTTCACTTTTGAAAATATCCTAAGTTTTAATAAAACAACTTTTAAACGAAGTTTTCTTCTTTAATATTTATCATAAAATTGTAAAATAATTTTAAAAATGTGTATTTTGAATTACGGGTTATAGCAAAGATAAAAATATATCTTTAAGGCTGTTCTCAACTGCTCTGCTCAACAAGCGCAAAACGTTTTGACACATTTACAAATTCATTTTTTAACGGAAAGATATAAAATTGGAAAGCCTGGCCATGGAAGCGATTTGGAATCGAACTGTGTTTCCCATTTTTTGATAAATAAATTACCCATTGAGTTATAAGCGATTTTGATCACGTGACATGACATTTTCCCCCCCTTATTGACTGGATTTTCTTCCTTCGTTCGGAAGTTCGGTTCAAAATGCCCACTTTGACAGTATTTTCTGAAAGATTTATTGCGTTTACAAGAAAACGGAAAAAAACAGTTCGATGACATAGTTTCTGAATAACAACACCTTCTAGTTTCATGCGTTTCCGAACAAAAATGATTTAAAACTTATGTCAGAAAGTTGACCCTTTGGATTTGAGAACGGTCTTAAATAAAGAATGGAAATCCCTACAAGAAATTTGATATAAGAAAAGAGAAATGGCTGTAAAATAATGACCGAGAAACTCAATCGAATGCATTTAACCGAGGGCTTGTGTAAATTTACAGAGTATCTTGAGGAGGTTTTCTGTGTTTTTACAGAAATGTTTAACAGTATAGCGTACACTGTGAAAAATTTGCAGCATTCTGTCCAGTCATTCGACCTTTTTTGAAAAAACGATTTCACAACCGTAATTTAACTATATTCTGACCATAAAATGGCCAATAATATGGTCAGAATAGTCTTAAATTACGGTTGTGTAACCGTTTTCGGAAAAAAAAAAAAACGGTCAAATGACTTGACAGAATGCTGCAAATTTTCAACAGTGTAGTTTCTATAACACATTTCTTAAGGTGTTCGTCTCCGACCCAGAGGACTCGGTATCAAATCCCGGGCCGGCTAGAAATAAATAGTGTAAAAATGAAGTAGTACATATAGCAGTTCAAACTCACTCAAACAATTCTAATTCTTCGAAGTTAAAAAATTCACTCATTTCGCAAGTTAAATTAAATTATTATAATTAAAAATAAATTTACAGAATTGTAAATTTACCGAATAATTTCTTTGTTATTTAACAGAATCTCTGTTTTTCTATCTCTGTAAATTTAAATAGGACTTAAGATAATGGATTATACCAGTATAGATTATTTGTAATTTCGCAGACAATTTTCAATAGTTTATTGCAGAGCCACTGTCCAGTTGGCCCATATTTTAATAAGGTCTAACTATAATCCTTACTAATACATCTATAGATATGCTGCTATATTTCTTTTCATTTTGATAGAAAACATCTATTCATTTGAATGCATCACCTTGCTAAGGTTTTAATAAGGTCTGACTATAATCCTATATAGATAGACTGCGACATTTCTGGTTTGGTGGAAAACGTAGAGTAAATTAATATATCTGAACTATTCATTTGAATGTATCACCTTTCTTTGTTATCAAGGTTTTAATAAAGCTCTGATTATAATCCTTACTAATACCTCTATAGATAGATTGCGACATTTCTGGTTTGGCAGAAAACGTAGAGTAAATTAATATATCTGAACTATTCATTTGAATGTATTACCTTGCTTTGTTGCGAAGCGCCGCCCCCCCCCCCCCCCCCCTCTCCTTCTCTCAGCCAAAACAATAACTTCCGTATCAAATCTGTCCCATTCTGTTGGGATGAGATTGAATAATCTAGCGAATAGTGCCAGATCCCACAGTACCATCCATCCTGGAAAAGGGGGGAGGAGGGGGCCGCTGCCCTCGTAATGAAGTTTTGGATCTTCTATCAACAAAATCGCTTCTAAAATGCAAGCAAAAAAAAAAAAAAAAAAAAAAAAAAAAAGAAAGAAAGAAATAGAGGATTTGAATCCAGGCCTCGGGTTGGTGGGTTCCCCTTCTCTGAGCATTTTTAGTGGCACCAAATATCGCTTCCTTTTCACTTTGATGAGAACCTGCGGGGGGCGAAATTCCCCTCTTTTTCATCCTCGAACGCCCTGATTGGGCGCGTGCATACAACACCTGGAGATGATTATTGCCCTTCACGCGCAACGAATGGATGGATGGAAGCCCCGATTCGGCAAAAGAGATTTTTCCATCACCGACTCAGACACTGAATACTATTGATCCCGATTCGTAACTGAAGAGTTTTTTTGTGGGGAAAGCAAAGCCCCAGTATTTCACCCCAGTGATTAAGTTAAGAGCCCAGTTTTTTGATTAAGAGCAGGCGAACACGCTAAGCCAGAGCCTTTAATTAGCAAAGCGGTTTTTCGAGCCGCAAACGCCTCTTTTCTTTTTCTCTCATAGGTTTTTTTTCCTCGGCCCTTACCGATATTTAGTTCCCACTTCCAAGTTTCAACGGAGAATACGAAAAATTCGTAATGACTATAGGAGCGGTTGGAGGCAAATTATTTTTACAATAAACTTCACTTCATCTATTTTTCACTTAAACTTTCATTTACCAATATTTTGTCCATTAAAAAAGAAGGTTTATTTCTTGGTGGAAAAGTTATTTCAAAATAACGCTTTACTTTTTTTCATTTCATCAAAATGTATTCTAAATATACATATAGTTTTTAAAATTAGAAAACTTTATGTACTGTTGAAACGGCAAATGTCTTTTCTGGATATGATTTGTTTATTTGAGAACTGTTAAAAGTAAAGGAAATAAATGAAGGCTAAATTATGTTTTTTTAATATTTTTAAGAAGTGGGAAAAAGGGAATTTTGATTTTTTTTTTCTTTCTAATATACAGCTCTTCATTTCATTATTGAAAATTTTATTTTCTCCCAAGCATACAATATCTTCTACTTACTTAAAGTTGAGTATGTGGCAACAGTTTTTTTTATGCGATTTCTGAGCTAAGTATGTTTAAATAAGCTGAAGAATTTGTTTTTATGTATATTTTTATTGTAAATAAAAATATACATTAAGCATAAGGAAAGACGCTTGTGTTACAATTGATATGTGAGTACAGACGAGTTTCAAAAATTCAGCAAATTTTTTTAATAGCATTTGAGCATCCATTTCAGCGCCAGTAATCTCTAAAAGGAGTCAATTTTTTATTAACAAGCAAGTTTCCCATTCTGACTTTTGTTTATTTTTTTTTTTTAAATCTAATTAACACAAAAAAAGGACTTCTAATTATTATTTTTTTTTTAAATATTTTTTTTTAAATATAAATAATAAACATATTGCCTATAATAAAAAATTAAGAAGATATAAAAGAAATCTTGGATTTTCGTTTAAATAAATATTTGTTTTACAAAAAAAAAAATTGGTAAAAGAAAAACATTTCTCATGTGTAGTTTCCACCTTCTAATCCAATAAGTAAATTAAGGACTAAATAAATCAATTACAAAGTAAATAAATAAATAAAACTTCTGGAGTCCAGAAATATCCAGAAAAACTCTTTGTTTCTTAAACATTAAATACATACCATTAACGAGGTTTTTACTCTGCAATGCTTGAGATTATTTGCTGATACTTTTTTTTCATTAATTTTTAATTAACTGCAATTTTTAATCAAACATACCTTAACGAAATGTGAATGTATTACGCCGAAAGACAATTCAAAAACTTTCGAATAATACCTCATTCATTGCTGTGTGTTTCGTATGTGCCTAGAAAAAGAGATGTCGACATAAAATATATGATAAATGCATTAAATGAATTGGGATTTCTCCAGTTTGCATTTTATACTTTCCAAGACTAAAGTTTCTCTTATTTTATTATAAGAAAAATCGCGATAAAGATAATAAAATGTATTTTCAGGCGAATATTATATTTAACATATAGTTGAATAATGTTGCTACTTGTGAACGGAAAAATGAGTGGAAAGTACATCAACTTAACGCCAATAAAATTATTAAATTTTATTAACTTTATTTCACACTTTGTTTTAACATTAAAAAAATTGATGCACGCATTATAAATAATTATGACGTCGCTTTTTTATTTAAAGACCATATATAAATAATTTAAAATTTATCAAATTATTATTATTATCGTTGCTAACTTTCTTTCTAAGATGTGGCCACAGTATATTAAAATAATAATAAAAGTAATTTTGTTACGCCGAAAAGAAAATCAAAACATATGCTAAATAAAATGCATGTAAAAACTGGTAGTGCCATCTAGCGAGAAAATATGCCATTATTTTCGGTTATTCTACAAAAAATATAAAATCGCATTAATAGGAGAAACGTGTAATTTTTAGACGACTATTATGTTTGCTTAGATGTACTATTATAATTCCGCATCCGCCATCTTGGATTTTTTTCTTCCTATAAAACTCCCTTTTCGCCAAGTAGTAAATGTCGCCAATGGTTAAATATTGTTGATAGATTAATATAATATTGAAAAAACTGGAATATAATGATTATAACTATTAATTTAAAAACAATTTTTAATTCACGCCCAGAAAAAATCCAAGATGGCGGATCCAGGATTACAATACATCTGTTCCATTATATTTAACGTATAGTAGAATAATGTGGCACTTGTAAATGGAAAAATGAGAGGAAAGTACGTCGATTTAACGCCATCATAATAAAATTATTAACTTTTAGTAATTTTAATTCACACTTTGTTTTAATATTTTAAAAATTCATGCACATATTATAAAGAAATATGACGTCGCTTTTCCATTTAAGGACCATATATAATAATTCAAAATTTATCAAATAGTTATTATCATCATTGCTCACTTTCTTTCTAAGATGTGGCAAAAGTATAAAAAATAATAATAAAAGTAATTTTGTTATACCGAAAAAAAAATCGATGTACATGTAAATCAAATGCACGTAAAAACTGGTATTGCCACCTAGCGAGAAAATATGTCTATTTATGGCTATTCTACAAGAACTATAACATCGCAATAATAAGAGATAAAATTTATTTTTAGGCGAATATTATGTTTAATATATAGCAGAATAATGTGACACTTAGGAAAAATGAGCGGAAAGTACGTCGATTTAACGCTATTCTAATAGCCTTATTAACTTTTATTAATTTTAATCCACACTTTGTTTTAATATTTTAAAATTGATGCACGGATTATAAAGAAATATGACGTCGCTTTTCCATTTAACCCCTTCAGGGGACCAGCAGCTTTTACACAAATTTTATTCGGTTGGCACCACTTTTTTTTTTTTAAGTTACCTTTAATTTAAAAATCACGAAAATGCTCTATCAAAATTTATAAAAATATTATTAATATCATTGCTCCCTTTCTTTCTAAAATGCGGCAACAGTATATTAAAATAATAATAAAAGTAATTTTGTTACGCCGAAAAGAAAATCGATACATGTAAATCAAATGCATGTAAAAACTGGTAGTGCCACCTAGCGAGAAAATAAGTCATTATTTATTGTTTATCCTGCAAGAAATATAAACGTATTATTTCCATATTCATGAATACTTATTATACTCCGTATAATTATTTATTTTCAGATTTAAAAAAAAAATGCTTTGTTTGAAACGTTAAATAAATATAAAATAATTTACTGATAAAAATGAGTTCAACTTTCCACATCAACGATGAGATTAAAATAATTGGAAATAAAAAAGAAAGTAAGAGTCTAATTAAAAGACAGCATATCTTTTGAGAAGATTTTTTTTTTCCTTCTTTTCCCTTAGACTTAATCATAAGTAAAGAAGATCTCATTAACTAAAAACCCGATTCACTAATTCATTAAAAGACTTTTAAGTCGCAGCCAAAATTTTTATCGCAAAATCGCTAACGGTGATAGTGAGACAGATATAAAGCTCACGAGGGTGAGAAGAGAGGGTGTTAGACGTTTTAGAATAAACTTTTGTCACGCCATCATTTTTAATTGAGATTTTTTTTTTCTTTTTACTTCATTAACGCTGGAGCCAATATTGAGTAGAGCGCTGATTATTCCTGTCTTTTAGATCTTTATTAACTTCATCGACTTGTTGATACCAAACAAATATTTCTCGTTTCAGTTAATCAATGGTGTTAGCTAGTTCAATTAAGAGAGAAAAGCCAATGCACCTGTGCATTAAAAAAAGTTTTTTTTTTTTTTTTTTTAAGAATGGTGGGCCATCGGTTTAATCAAGATGACGTATTTGCCTACTGCTCGAAAGGTCAATAAAGACCTGGATTTAATTAAAGCTCTTTTGTTTTACGCCTTTAATTAACTCAGAGCAAGGAAGATAAAGTAAACTTGATGGTAATAATATTTTATTAGAGATTATGAATCCTGCAAATTCGTGTAGTCCTTTTTTTTTCATGTTTTCACAAGGAACATATTTATACAAACATTATTTGAGAAAAAGAAAAAAAAATAGAATTGAACATGAGTCTTTACCGTTTACACACATAATTTATTAATAATTAAAAATTTTAAATAAAGTTATTGAACCTATTAAAGTAAGAATTTTGGCTTCACAGTAAAATAGATCATATAACATAATAAATGTTTCGGTAAATTTAATAAATTACATTTTTTATATGTCAGTTCTCAAAAAATTATATTTTCTCGTTCAATAACGCAAAACTTTCTAACACATTCAAGGATTCTTTTTTAAATATAAAAGCATACAAATTTGCAATTGAATTCTGTTTTTCATTTTTCGGTAAATATATTCTATCTTGAGTTATATGACCTTTCTTCCTTAATATTAAAAAAACTGTCGCATACAAAAATATGAAAATCGGTGGTATTATAGAGAAATGTTTGATAAACACGCTGATGCAGACAGTTTTCAAATCGAAGAATTATTTTAAGATATATTTTAATGCTAAAGTTGGACAAAATCGTTCCATTAAAAAAGTTTTATTGGAGCAAAAACTATACATGAGAATTTAATCATTTTTAGATCATTTTATACGTTATAAGTTCCCGGTGTGCAGATTGCATTTATTTGTCTTATTTCACTCATGTTTTGAGGTTTTATTTCTATTTTTAATTCAAATTTTCAGCATTTCGAGAGATATTTTTTACATATTTTAGAAAATGTTATTAATTTAAACTGTTGCCAATTGCATAAACAGCGCAAACAATAATGTTTACCTCAAATTAAAAATTCATTTTCACGTGACTATTATAAACAGAAAAGAAAACTTTAAAATTAGACTTAAATGATTACATGTTAAAAGCAGAAAAATTACGTCATAAGAATCATATTTACACTTGAATTTTATAAGAAAAACAAAATCTTAAAATAAAAAAAAATCATTATTATGCGTTAAAACTTGTAAATGGAGAAAATTACGTCATATTTAAAATGGCCAACAAATATGGCAAAACAATTTAAATAAAAAAATATATTTGCGCGAGATATTTACAGATAATCTTTTCTACTATTATCGTGAATTCGAAGACAGCGCAAATAATATTTCCTTCTAACAACAAAAGTATTTTCACGTGAATATTAATAAGAGAAATAAAACTTTGGTGTAAATTACGTCAGATTTGAAACGATACATTTAAAATGAATTATTTAAAAGAACTATCTTATAGCGCTGTTAAAAAATACCGGGAGACAATGACACTGTTTACTTAATTCATTTTACATTAGCTTACTTTCAAATGTTTAACTAATTTTTTTTAATTAAATACGAAAACAGCCATTGTATCTCTTAACAGCAGCAGATTTGGTCATAAAAATCCCCAATCCGAGGAAAAAGAATGGAAACCCGTTTACAGAGAGATCGCTACTGTTTTTTTTTTTTTTTATTGTTGTTGTTTTTTAATTCAATATTTTTAAAGCCGATCAAATTAGCGTACTTTTTGGAATTTAGTGTGCCTGAACGGGGGTTGCCCCCTAGTATTATATATAAAACCATTAAAAACCATTGCAAAATACAAACAAAAAGCGTGAAATTAATTCTAATTACATTTTATAAGAAATAGTATTCATTTTTCCCCAATGTCTTTAGAATTCAAAGAATTTCAAAACAAAATTTCTTTTCCTTTTTTTCTATTTTAACTACCCATAGATGGCGCCAACAAAACCTACACGTTCACAACGAACGTGATACGAAGGAATGTTCACTTTTATGCAGGGAGAGATTGAGCTGTCAATCTAATTTCAACTGAAGTTATCTCAGAATATATACATAACTGAATGCAAGTCGTCTCTCAAATGTTAATTTATTTTAAATAATCTTTCTAAAAATGTAACTTTTATGAAGTTTTATTCGAAAAGATAATTTTGAATAAAAATGGCCGAATGGAATTAGATAAAGCAAAGTGGTGTATCCGAATCCGGATGAGTTCACTCCGGAAGTGCTATACACTTAGCGCTATTATATATATAATGTGTGTATTATTTATTGAGTTATTATATACACACTGTTAAAGTGCCATCTTGAAATCTAAGTTAATGAATTCTCTTCGATGAATTTATATGTTTTTCTTTTGGATAATGCTTTCGTAATATTTTTGTAATGCATGGCCAAAATTTATTAATATTTAATAAATTTCGATTAACTCTGTACTTAAAAGTTATGAATAAAAGAAATTTCTAATTTAATGTAAATTCACTCTAAGAAAAGTACCTTTTTATTTAATTTTAATTAAAGCTGGCTATTTTTAAGTACAGTTAAAGCTAAAAAAAAAAAAAAAAAAAAAAAAAAAAAAAAAAAAAGTCGGCATAAATCTAAAATTCCCAAACCCTGTCCCGCGATGTTCGTTATTTAGAGGTTTTACAATAAATCTATCCATAGTTGATATAGCAATATTAAATAAGACACGACTTATTATGGATAATTTTGAATTTTATATATGGATGTAATGGATATATGGATTTAATATATGGATATTTTTTTTAACAGCTCATATATTTAATAAGGGATTGTTTAAAGAAAGCATGTGACAGTAAAACTATCATAGTCTATATTTCGGATAATAATGCCCAATTTTTCCTTACTTTTAATCCCTCCAACTTTTACTTTCATTATCAGGTTATTTAATCATAACTAAAAAAGTAAATTCATAAAATAATACCCGTTAGCTGTCATTGGACAATTCAATTTCATTTCGAGCGACATATTTCATTGGATTCAATTTAGGCGTCTAAACCACCTTCTATCCCAAAATGAATGATGGATTACAATTAATAATTTATGATGAATTATGATGAATAATTTATAATCCCGAGACTATAAGAGGAAACGCTCTTGTTGGTTTTCCACTGTCTGTTTGACAACCACCTATTCGAATATCACCAATGCATTCCTTTATCGATCTGCTAACGGTTACCTGTCGACTTCGTCAGGCTATACAGTTTCCTAGCGCAGTGTATATTCATTATAGCACGGTCTACATCTAGACGATAACGAGTAGGTGACACTTGGGAACTCAATGGAAAGGGTATGTCTATGCAATCAAAAACCCAGCTGCTTCGAGTGCCAGGTCGCGTTTATGTAAGGTTAGAATTTTCCAATATTTTGTAAAAGATTTTTCATTACATCATTTCGATTTCAGTCGTGAGAGAGAAATTTTAGGAATCTGTAAAAGGAAAATTTAATACTGTATTGAAATAAACGGAGCAATACATGATGTAAGATTTTAGTATTTATACCAAATACGAATCAATCAAAATTTCTCTCTATTAGAAATCTTTTTTTTTTTTTTTTTTTTTTTAAAGGCAAATCCAAAAAAGCTACTTTCTGACACATTTCTGAATTCACTTTATTCGAAAATGCATGAAGTCGGCAGCTGTTCTTATTCACAAACTATGTCATCGAATGCCATTTTCCATTTTGCGGTAAAGGCAAAAAATCTTTCAGAAAATACCGTCAAAGTGGACGTTTTGAACTGAATTTCCGGAAACGATTGAGCGGGAAAAATGGAAAACGCTATTCTATTGCAAATCGCTTCAATAGACAAGAATGCCAATTTTTTGTTTTAACCTTTAAGCTCCAGATGGACGTATCAGTCTACTTGCGGTCTTTTTGTTCTGGTCAGGCGGCGCTTTCTTGTGGTTACGCAGCGTTTTTCATCTTTTATGGCTTTGCAGGGAAAGTGCTGGACGTCCTGCAACATCCTACAAAAGGAAGAAGTTCGATCTAATCTCCTTTTCAGTGTTAAACCCATGGTTGAATTCTCCCTTTCTTTTGTCCCAAACCACATTTTAATGCTTTATGACAGTGAGAACTTTTCCTTTCTGAACGGAATCTAAAATGAGTCGGAAAGTTTTGCGTTGTTAAACAGTGAATTTGAGAACCGCCTTTATGCGGGGCCTTCACAGAACTCATGAAGAAATCGTCTTGTTCTAAGAAATATTGACACATAATAAACCATGTACACACTCATATGAAGGACCCATAAGGAGGAAAACCACTTCTGTCAGTAGAAATCAAATTAGAGAAAAACTCAAGTCGAAGTTGAGACTGACTCAATTCTTCAACGACAACGCTTTATTTTGGACTAATTTTATGCGGAATATGGCGTTGTTTTGCATAGAAAATGAGAACATACTGACAAAGTTTACCTCTACAACAATATGACATCGAAAATCCGATTTCATAAAAAATTAGAATGATGTGGTTTCATATGTATATCTATAAATATGATATGCAAGGACGTATAGATCCTTATTAGCATTTTTTTTGTCGTTGTATATAAATTTAAGGTGAGGGTCCCCCAGAACAGTCAGTCGATATGGGTTACGGCTTTTGACGTCCTGTAACTCTGAACTAATTTTTATTTATCAAACAAATATATATTAAACATGCTGTAGTTTTTGCAAATATGGTAATTCAAAAGTTAACACATAATTTGTAACCATTAAAGAATACCGTAGGCACCACTTCAAATTTAAGATAAGTAGACGCCCCCAGGTTATTGTTTAAAACTGTTCAATATTTCAGATAAAATACTGTAAAACTGGTGTTGAATTGAAAGTGATTGGTCAGGCCATCAATCAAATAATTAGATCTGCATCATCATATTTATATAAATCGTTCGATTCCTTAGTTCTTCAAATACAGCAAATGAAAGTCACGCATGAAGAAATAAAAAGAATTGCGTATATACTCGTGTATAAGTGGAATTTTAGACAAAATTTGGGAGTTGAAAATGGGGGTTCGACTTATACACGAGTTTGTAAAAATATATATATATATATATAAAATACGGATAATTGGCGAATGCGGACAAGTCTTAAGTAATCACATATGAGTATACGTTGGAGAGAGGGATAAAAGTGGACAATGGTCATTTCCCTGTGATTGACAAAAAAAAAAAAAAAAAAAGCTTAACAATAATGTCATTGTAATTGTTCTGCACTCAGTTTCTCTTGGGATAGAATTCCCTATATATATATTATTCTTTTCAACATTTTAATACCCTTTTTAAACAGAGTTTCAGAATGCTTCTAGATATCTCTCCTAAAAGTCCTACGATACCAAGAAGTACTATATTTTAGCAGTCTAAGAAGTTGTTTACTCTTGTAAATAAGGCTTGAACAGATTTTTGAAAGAATTTTTATCTTTTTAAGTATCATTAAATGGATGTAAATAGGTTTCAAAATAGTTTAGGCTTCTTCATTTTTACATAATTATACAGTTTTAAAACGCTGAATTAAAAAAAGAAAAGTATGATTAGAATTTCTGATATGAAAAAAAAAATTACTAATTTAATAAACATTTATTAATTTTTTTTATCCTCGATTACAAATATTTTTTTAACATACTACCAGAAATGTGATTCGACTTATACACGAAAATTAATTTTTTTTTCAAAAATTTTGCTTAATTGGGGGGTCGACTCATACACGAGTATATAAGGTAAGAATTGTGTCGAAAATATTTATAGTGTCGACATTGGCAGAAAGAATTTTCAGAATACCTTTATTAATAACGTATACCTACTTAAGTATTTTTTTTTCTTTAATATTCAGCGTGATAATTTTGTGCATAATTAATCAATAAATAGAACATCTGCTATCATATATGATTTACTGAATGCTATACGAAAGTCGCGAGTTAATTTTAACTGAACAAAGCGCAACCGGTGCTCAAAATACATTTCTATATTATGTAGGATACTAACGCAGTCTCATAGATCAGCCAAAATTATTCGATATATACTACAAGAAAAAAAAAATCTAGAGCTCTATAAAAAAAACCTGTTTTTCTCATGTAGGAAACACTAAAAAGCTTTTTTATTCTTACACTAGGGGGCTCTGCCCCCTACGAGCTACGCTCGTCAACCCCCGTTCAGACACCGCAGACTCTAACAGCACGCCAATTTGATATGCTTTAAAAAGATTTCGGAAGATTGAATTATAATTAGAATCTGACGATTATAATCAGACGTAATTTTCACCAAACTTTAATTTCTATTTTAATATTCACATAAAAATACTTTAGCTAGAAATGAAATATTATGATCATCTTAAAATATCAAATTAATGTCTCGCGCAATTGTTAAATTTACACTGTTTTGCAATATTATTTTTTGTTCATTTTACGTAATAAGTGTAATGTGAAGTAAATGTGATGTAAATTCTCCTATTTAAGACTTGTAACGCATGTTAATAAATTTATTATTTTACAATATTCTTTCTCTTTTAAAATTCACGTGTAATTATAGTTTTTATGACGTAATTTTCAATGAGTTCCTTCTTTTTATATTTTCTGTTTATAATAGTCATGTGTAAAATAAATTTTTAATTGGAAGCAAACATTATTGTATGCGCTGTTTATACAGTTGGCAACAGTTTAAATTAATACAATTTTCTAAAATTTGTAAAAAATATCTCTCGAAATGCTGAAAATTTGAATTTAAAATTGAAATAAAACCTCAAAAAATGAGTCAAATAAGAAAAATAAATGCAATCTGCACCCCGAGAACTTATAACGTATAAAATGATCTAAAAATGATTAAATTCTCATGTATAGTTTTTGCTCCAATAAAACTTTTTTAATGGAACGATTTTGTCCAACTGTACCATTAAATATCTCTTAAAATAATTCTTGGATTTGAAAACTGGCTGCATCAGCGTGTTTATCAAACATTTCTCTATAATACCACCAATTTTCATATTTTTGTATACAACAGTTTTTTTAATATTAACGATGAAAGGCCATGTTTAAGCATTCAAATTGGATGCCGATCTGCCCGGAATATCTACGCAGATTTTCATTGGTCCATTTCCAAATCAAAACTTTTTTTTATATATAGAAGGATTTCATGACTAATGTTTTTTTTAAACCACTGTGTCCTCCGCTGGCCATCTATAAAACAATCTTTATGCGGCTTAGCTGAGTTTATTAAAGTACACCAAGTAATATTATCCTCAAGAACAATAAAATAAAAGCAATCTGTATTATTTGTACAAAATTATTTCAACCTAAACCTTTCTTGGTGAAAGAACAGAAAAAATTGATCAGCTTAAAAATTATTGCTCATAGCTTTTCCTCATTAATTGTACGATTATTTTTAAAATAAGCAGTAATTAATTTAATATAATTAATTTAATATAATTAATTTAATACAATTAATTTAATATGGAGGCATTTATTGCAGGTATTAAATTGTTTAAAAATAAATATTAAAAGCTAAACAAAAACAAAATATAGTGCTACTAACCGTGATTTCCATAGATCTTTATTAATTTTGGGCAGAGGCTAAATCGATCTACAGAATTTCTTAAGAATAGCTGCATTTAGAACAAGTTATAATAATAATAATAATAATAAATGGATTGTTTATATATGGTATTAAAAAAGAAGTATGTAGAATTTTGTAAAGTAACAAATCTAAAAAAAAATTAGAATAATTGAATAAAAGGGTCATTTTCCACCTTAAAAAAGGTCATAATATCTATTGGTTATTCCATGGGACGGTCTGGAATATCTGAAAATTTCACATGCGCATGAACGAAAATTAGTTCGTTAAGGCTGTTCTCAAATCCAAAGGGTCAACTTTCTGACATAAGTTTTAATTAATTTTTGTTCAGAAACGCTTGAAACTAGAAGGTGTTGTTATTCAGAAACTATGTCATCGAACTGTTTTTTTCGTTTTCTTGTAAACGCAATAGATCTTTTAAAAAATACTGTCAAAGTTGGCATTTTGAACTGAACTTCCGAACGAAAGAAGAAAATCCAGTCAATAAGAGGAAAAATGCCATGTCACGTGATCAAAATCGCTTATAACTCAATAGGTATTTTATTAATCAAAAAATGGAAAAAACAGTTCGATTACAAATCGCTTCCATTGTCAGGCTTTTCAATTTTATATCTTTCTGTTAAAAAATAAATTTATAAATGTGTCAAAACGTTTTGCGCTTGTTGAGCAGAGCAGTTGAGAACAGCCTTAATGTTTATTTAGTTTTTAATTTATTTTATATACACCATTCAGTAATTTTGTGATTTTTATTTTCACGTTTATATTGAACTTTTCATGGAGTAAATGTCCAACTCTTTTATTAATGTATCAAATTAGTTCGTGAATGCATCAGAATTATCAGAATAATTCGCGTTGTAGAGTAAGGAAAATTAAATTTTTGAGTACACCCTAGTATCTGAGTTTAAACAATAGTTTAAGAAAAAATAAATAACTTAATAAATCAATAAAAATAAAAATAAAGCAAAATAATGATTTGTTTTTCAATTTTAATCAAAGTAATATTCTTTTTAATTTATTTTACTGTTCTCTTTAGTTTAAACGTGGTTCTTAATACGACAAAAGTATTCTTTAAATGTAATTCAATGTACTATTATTTTCCCAAATATTTCTTCGGTTGATATAGAATAAATTGTAAAAGGATTTTCCAAAATGGATACCATGGATTTTTCAATTAACCAGATTTTTCTCGCTTCCAATGTTAAAATTTTTGCAGCATTCTGGCAGGTCATTCGACCGTTTTTTGAAAAAACGGTTTCATAACCTTAATTTAACTATATTCTGACCATAAAATGGCAAATAATATGATCAGAATAGTGTTAAATTACGGTTGTGTAACCGTTTTCGGAAAAAACGGTCAAATGACCTGCCAGAATGCTGCAAATTTTTAACAGTGCAGTTTAGTTTTAGCAAATTCATTTCTTTAACAAAAAATAATGCTTAATTCCCTCTAATCATTTGCTATAGACACAATTTTGAAAATAACACTGTCTTTTATGTGTAAATGTATATTTCACCAAATAAAAGACTTATTTCAATTTCACCCCTTAGATTAGTTATACGAAAATGTTAAATATTTAGTTAATTAAAGTAGAATAATTTGTTGTAATAATTATAGAATAACTATAGAATTAATTTTAAATTGTCTATATATAAACATACAGAACATCTTATAATGATGAAAACGATTTGGTTAAATTAAATTGTATTTCTATTGGTCGTTTTTATGTATTTTTTTCATTCTTAAACTATAACTACATACGTTTTTGTTTGTTTTATTAATACAAAATTCATCAGCTGGAATTATACGCAATTTCTTTTTTAAATTATTAGTCAATTTCTTATAATCCCGTGAAAAAACTACTTTTTTCTTCTTATAAACATCTTATTATTTTAACCGAACCTTCTTATACTTGACACAAATGAAATAAAATTTTATTTTATACATATTAATGACTAATAAAGAGAAAAAAAAAGATATTATAATATTTAATTATTTTACTTTTTATGTGAGATATGCTAATGTTGCAAAAATGCAACGTCAGTTACAAATTAACTGCATTTTTGCCATATGAAAAGTTTTAAAGCATTTACGATGTAAAGGTACATTAAATTTACCACACATAGTTACCTCCAATATCCGAATCTTGAAGTGCATCTATGTACACAATCCGAAATTCATCGATAAAAACTTCCAAAACTTTCCGTATACTATTTCATTCATATTTCTATTTTTTTACAACTCGAATCAATTAAGAAATTTTTCCTTGAAAATAAAAAATCATATATACAATATGTGATAATAAATTTGTCGAAAAAAATATTATCAATAAAATAAAAAAAAAAATCACAAACATGATGTTGCAAAAACTCAACGTCAGTCTTTAATGGGTTAATTTTAAATTTTATAGTTAAACACACATACACGAAAAAAGCTATTTAGCTGAAAGAACCAAAATTTAGTTAAAAGAACCAAAAAATAGCCCTATCCAAACATTTGGTTGGACTGACCAAATGATTTTCTTAGTACAATAAAATTTTATTGAACTAAAAAAAAAAAAAAATTATTTGAAATGAAAATCAAATTTCAAAATAATTGCTTAAGAGGCGCAAAGGGCCAACATTAGTGAAAAAGATTCCATGCCGGGACTCGAACCTGGGCCATCAGTATAGCGCACTGACGTTCTACCGACTAAACCACATGGAGCGATACCCAGCCTGGAAAATTTCTCACTATTATATGTTGGCAAGGCTACAAACGCAGCACAAGATGGAATATTTATCGTGAGCCACTGACATGGGGCAAACACGAAACTTAATTAAATCCAGCATCGAGAGAAACTATATTAATACATGGAAATTACTCTAAAGAGAAACATTCGCCTTGCCTGTTTCTCTCTGGAGTAATTTCCATGTATTAATATAGTTTCTATCGATGCTGGATTTAATTAAGTTTCGTGTTCGCCCCAGGTCGGTGGGTCACGATAAATATTCCATCTTGTGCAGCGTTTGTAGCCTTGCCAACATATAATAGTGAGAAATTTTCCAGGCTGGGTATTGTTCCATGTGGTTTAGTCGGTAGAACTTCAGTGCGCTATACTGACGGCCCGGGTTCGAGTCCCGGCATGGAATCTTTTTCACTATGTTGGCCCTTTGCGCCTCTTAAGCAATTACTTTGAAATTTGATTTTCATTTGAAATATTGTATGCAAGGCGAATGTTTCTCTCTGCAGTAATTTCCATGTATTAAAAATTATTTGGTTAATACAACTAACATTTGGTCAGGCCAACCAAATATTTGGACAGAGCTAATATTAACCAAACATTTAGTCTTTTTAACTAAATAGTTTTTCGTGTGCACCCAGAGAAAAATATTACATACTTACGACTTCAGATATCTTTCAAAGAATATGTAAAGTAGAAAAAAACATTTTCACAAATGGAGTATCTAATAGCATATCTGATAACTGAGAGCTTATTTGTTATTGAATATTACTTATTTTGTGAAAGAAAATAAAAATTGACCAAAAGCTATTTTTAGTAGAAAATTTACAAAGCGCTAAATCCTATTATTTACTCTCTACCAAGCATGAACTTTTTGAAAACTTTTTTCCTCGCGTTTGCTTATTTTTTGTATCAGTGAAAGAAGAATTGAACATGAAGTGACAAGCCGAGTTATTAAAACTCTTTTACCTTATGCATAGCGTGATGCATAATTTTTATTTAGAAAAGAAAGAAAAAAATATTATTTTACAGACAAATATGCAAGTTGTGTTTCTAACACATCTAATAAATTACTCGTGTGTGGTTGATAATTTCGATCAATAAATAATAATAACAATAAATAATCATCTGCTTAAGCGTCTTCTTTTAATACAAATTGCATTTATTCCTGATATCGATTACTTTCCTATTGCAAACGTGAGAAATAAAATATAATTCTAATAACAATACTACAATCTATCCTGTTTTACGCACTAAGTAAAAAGCCAACATAATAACTTATCGTGAAACGTCGGTAGGAGATGCAAGAGCGTTTCATCATATTTGAGATTATAGAAGGAAAAAAAAAAAAGAAGAAGAAGAAGAAGAAAACATAGAGAAGAGAAAAAAAATAATTCTAAGTAGCTGCAGATATATTTAATATCATTTATCTTTATAACAAGGTGTCAATTCAAGCTGTAAAGTGAGTTAAGATTAAGTCCAGTGTCACGAATTCAGGAGTTCACACAATGCTTCGCACTGGCTTTAATTGATGAATCTGTTATTTCTATTAAAGTGCACCGCCTCTGCCCATATAGATGGTTTTCAAGGTTTTGGGAGGAATGGCGTATTATAACGTGAGAGGGCCTAATCATCCCATTGAGACAAAGTATTCGGTAGCTATTAATATATTTTCTTCATTTATTTTATTAAAATCACTTTCAGAAATACCATTCGAAATGTTCATCGCCCAAGCCATGACTGTGAACAATTAATTACGTTCTATGATTACGCATTTGAAGGTGAAATATAGTTTAAATTCGTATTGATAATAAGCTGAAGCATCACGAAAACCACTTTCCTATAAAATAACAATAACCATTTCCGATAAAATATTTCTGGTATGTTTTAATGTTATTTGTTTACATTAATCAAATGGTTTTGTTGTTCACTTCTATTGTTAGGGAAGTATTTAAATCAATTCTAATTGATTTAATAACTCCATTTATCATGAATATTGTGCTGCGAAAAAGTCATGGTTGTTAGCAAAAATGAATATTAGAAAAATGATACCATCCTGTTTTACTAGATTTTGTTAATAGTATCTCTGAAAATGGGGAGTGTCTTACATGGCATCAAAACGTGGTATATTCATTACCAGATATTTATAAACATGGCATTGCTTTAATCCTAGAACTACCGGAAATTTTACTCAAGTTTCATAAAAATATTCTACACCAGAATTTTTATTTAAAACTATTTAACTGATTTATTTAACTTATTATTGTCTGGATTATTTCGTCTGCCTCTCTTGGATCAAATGGAATTCTTTTATCTTTCTTTTTTCTCAATAAAAAAAAAAGGGGGGGGGGGTGGAACAATTTAAAAAAAAAAGTCCATATTTTTGTCCGCTGAGCGTTAATGGTAATTTATGAGTGAAAAGATTTCTTATTAAAAAAAAAAAAAAAAATCTAACAGTAAATTTCTTTCTTACATTTCTACAAATTATTAAAAATTAATATATTTAATTTTTCTGATATCCTTTTCATCAAATATTGACAAATAATCCAACAACACTGACTGCCGAAAAATTTCTTCCCGCACTTTTTTTTTATATTTCTAACTGTACATCGGAAAAAACATGTTCAGTGCAGCCAAACCATAAGATTTTTACTTCTTTTGTTAAGGGATTCTGTAGTAAATAAGTTATTATCAAATTTTTGTTCTTTTTTTTATTGACAGTAATTATAAAAAACTAAACGTCCTAATTTTTAGCCAAGGGCGTGAAGAGGCTAAGTTAATTCGATCAGCAAAATAGTTTTTCTTCATCTCGTTATTTTACTTTTAATAGTACTATTAACACGTTAAGCGCCAAGTCAGTCACCGGTGACTGACAGTGAACTTTACATTTAGAACGCGCCATTCACCGATGACTGACGGTCTAAAATATGATATAAAACTAAATATGTATATATATTGTTTTCAATAATTAATGAAAATCTATTTAAAATTTACTTACCTTTTATTTATTACAGGATTATACTTTCTTAAAAATTACTTAAAACATTGTAAATTTTTCAGCTTTAGTGTCAGTCGCCATGGTACCCAACCAGTGGCGTGGCGTGAAAATTTTCGGTGGTCATCGCAATTATTTAAGTTTGTGGTGAAAAATTATTAACTCTAAAATTCAATGGTTGAATGTTCAAAAAAGAAACTTTAAATCTTACCTTCACTTATACATGAACTCCAAATGTTCTGCTAAAACTGGATCGTAGAGTTTTAAAAGCTTATTAAGAGTTTTAAAATATTGCTTGGTCATCGCCGCATCCAGCGATGACCGGACGCCACGCCACTGTACCCAACGTGTTAAAAGTATAATAATAATAATAGCTAAATTGTATAACAATAATAATGATAAACATTTGTATAATAATACAGTATTTTATGGAAGAAACGCCGCACCCGTCGTAAACGCCGCACTTCTCAAATTGGCCTGAATAAGCTTAAAAATATCGTAATAGCCGCACCCGTTGTAAACGCCGCATCCATCGGAACGCTACTTTTGTCGACAGCGTCACATTGACCCAACTTTAATCAAAGTTTTCCGAGCAGTGTAGGAGGACTCGTTTTTAATATCTTAAGATGTCTGAAGTTTTATTTAAAATATTTAAATCTGGTTTTAAATATTTTTAAGAATTTTTAAATTAAAGAAACTCAGTTGGTATTTAAGAAGAATCGTAAACGCCGCACATGGCGTAAACGCCGCACTTGGAAAAAAATTAACTAAACTCGTAAACGCCGCGGCGTTTCTTCCATAAAATACGGTAATAATAATAATAATAATAATAATAATAATAATAACTATAAATAGTGCACGGTTGTGAAAAGCGAGAATAAATTTAAAGTGTCTTATTTAGAAAGGGGGGGGGGGGTGAATGACACCTCCCATGCACAATCAAAACACAACGTTATTTTAAAACTATTAATTGAATATTGTTTTCTTCCTCTCATTAGATTATATAAGGTGCATTATTATTGTATTTTACTTTTATTTTTTGACACTTCTTTTCTTTCGAATTGAACCTATTCCTATTTTATTCTCCCCTGCCATAATCATTTCTATAAAAGTATAATTAAATCGCCAAGAACACCTCCTTATTCTTCTCATTCGGCATCTTTCCTATCCCCAGCATTCCTCATATACCTAAGAAATGACTCGGAGAATAAAAAATGAGGTTTTTGTGAATCATCGACCTTTCTTCGGTCAAAACTTCAGTCTGGCCTTATTCAAATACGGATTTTTACCCCCGTCTGTATCTCTGTTCCAACAGATAATTCTCCACCGATGCTGCGATAGATTATTTAAGCAAGCCGAGAAGTCAACAGAAAAGTCAGGCAGATGGCACACGATGTTTTGGATACAAGGCAAAAGAAGAAAATATGGCAAAATCAAAACTCCGTTCACACACGTGCGGGTCAGTACATCTCGGGTGAGTATTATGTTATGAGGACTTGAATAAAATCTTTTGTTGGCGGAAGAATCCGATTGTCATAATTGCACAGTTTGTCCTTTAAAGGGATCCGATAAAAAAAGGCAACAGGCTGCAAATAGTAAACAAATACAGTGTGGTCTAGTGCAGAAAGGGGGCAGTAGACACTATCTTCTCGGGACCTGAAGTTTGTCAAATGTAAGTTCTATACCCCAGTTCGTGTGAGGTCTTCTCAATGCCTCCTCTTATGTTAAGAGTGGGGTCGTTTTGTGGATTTCTGTTGCCTAATTTTGATGGATTACTATAGACCTACCAAGAAGTTGGCACGAAAACTGATCTTTTACTTTTTACTGAAACTTTCCCGATTTTCAATTACCTTTTTTCGCCTATATAGTTATTACGTTCCAAGTTGTGGAATTTTTCCCTTTATCATGAATACCGAATAATTTTCTCTTTCTTTGGAATGTTTAAATAACACATTCGGAACTTCTATTCATGCAATAAAAAAGAAAAACTATAAGGGGGGGAGGGAGGGGGGTTGTGATGTTGCTGCTTCAAATCTATGAGATATATATTATGAGGTAGTATATAAAGGAGATTACAATATTCAATCGTAAATAGCAAAATAAAATGCTTTAGAAAGCTTTCAGTGTGTGTGTGATTGGGGGGGGGGGGGGATAAAAGAGAGAGAGAGAGAGAGAAAATAGTAACAAACTCATTTAAGAATGTGTGTGTGTGAGTGTTTTTTAAGTTGTTTTGATTACAGACTTATTTTATTATAGGTTTACTTTGATGTGACCGTGGCTTCAAAACGTCGAGAAAAAGATGATGAATGAGTTGGATGATGTCATCCAGAAAGTGTTTCAGTGTTCAATTGAACTCACCATAAAATAAGCGGAACTTTGGATATTTCAGTAGCTAGATAGTACCGTAGCTGCAAACATTCCGGTTTTTTTTTCCTCCTCTAAGTTAAATAAATATATTTCGAATCACGAATTTTACTTAATAAATGAAATCACATAAATACCACATAAAATCAAGTCATTTTTTTAAAAAAATTTTCTCTAAGTCCAAATATGTTTATTTGACACTTTATACGAATGATCTAGCATTGCTTGGTAGGGAAAATGCCCTGAACTCGCGTACAAATATACAGTTAACGACGTTGAAAGAATAAATAATTGACAGATAGAAAATAAAAAACTTCTCATTTAAACAAAACAAATTTTTACAAAGGCTCTTTAGAGCCTTATATTATTCATATTAATAATTATAAAATATTTTATATATGTCTCAGTAATTCATTTTATTAGAACAATTGTTCCTAGCAATCACTATAAAATACATATCTTCTGTTATACTTAAAAATTTGTAAATAAAATATTTCTACATCAAAATTAATTAAACTCTTTAAAATTTTGTACCAATTAATCGCGCGTACTTTGTAGTTAGTTACATCGAAAGAAAAGAAAAGAAAGTCATGCAGATGTTTATCGCATCCAACTGATGATTTTGGAAGTAATTACGTTCATTTTCAAAATTATCTCTACGCATTTTCATTTTTTTTCTCCCTTTTGGAGAAAATGTTTGAAACTTCAAAAGTCTTCGTTTTGACCTGTGTGAAAATTTTAACAACCTGCGGAAGAAATCGCATATAGGAGAGAGGAAAGATCGCTCATCCTAAGTGAAAAATGAAAAATCTCTGTACCTTTTCAAATTAACAGGGGCATCTACCTGTCTGCGTTGAGTAGTAATGGAAACTTTAATTATCTTCAGATTGCAGCAATTAACGGGAAGTCGATTTCAAACGAGCAGACAAGAAAATTTCACCTGAAAAGCCAGAATTCCTCTCGATGACAGGAGGACTTCCCCCATCCTGCAACAAAGTTATCCTCCAGAAGTACGAAACGTGGAAAAAGCCGCCGAAATTATTTTCGAAAATTCCGCAAAAGCGGGGTCGGCTCATCAACTGAGACTTCGAAATAAAAATATTCCCATTTCCGACTTGCTGGAAGTAATTAAAAGTTTCTTTTTCTTTGGAAAAATTTTCGAAAGAGATGGGATAAGCAAAAGAATTCCACATGTTCTTGAGAGGAGTTCTCTAAACGCTGGGAAAGGGGTAGAGAGAGAGAAAAAAAAACGAACTCTCTTCCCACTCCTTGACAGAAAAAGGATTGTTGCTTTCTTCCCGGGTGATTACGAATCTAACGGAGCTCCACATTTTTGGAGCTTCAGCTGTCACTCTTTGATTTTCCAAAACTTTTCCTGAGATTTTCGAATGTTATTGTTCTTATATAGAAGATCAAGCGAGTGAATAATAATTCGGTAGTTTGACGTGATGACTTTAACAGTTTCTCTTCAAAGATCACAATGTGACAAATTGAGAATTTTTTTTCTTCCTTTTTAATTATTTCAAATAAGTATCTGTTTCATTAACCCTTGCGGATCTGGCCTCTTGATAAGAAAACATATCGTTAATTTTACTATTATTTTGTCTTTATAATTATTTTGTTATTATATCCACGAATCTTCTCTCCATGTACTATTATCTCCATATAGTTTTTTTTTACATTTATTAGTATCACTTAATTTATGTTTCAGCGTTTAGTAATAATCCCTTAAAACTCTGTACAACTGTGCTTAAATTTTTATTTCAAGCACATCTTTCATTCCTTAAACTCAAAAATAGGAATTATTTATTCAAATGTGTAATAAATAAATACATAAATAACTGGAGAACAGGAATTCTGCTTTTTCAGAATTTAGTATCACCCCCGGCATTTCCATTACTTCATTTTCTTCTGGTGGACTGATGGTTTCTATTATTATGAAGCAGCCATAATAAATGAAGCGTTAGGTGAAGATGAAAGAGCATTCGTTAAAAGTTAGAACTCTGATTTTCTGGTCAGAATGGAAAAAAAAAAATGGCCATACTTTTTTTTGAAAAAAAAAAAAAAATTATGGCCATTTTTTTTCTTCCATTCTGACCAGAAAATCAGACAAAAAAAAGTATGGCCATTTTTTTTTTTTTTTTTTCCCATTCTGACCAGAAAATCAGAGTTCTAACTTTTTACGGCTGCTCTTTCATCTTCACCTAACGCTTCATTTATAATGGCTGTTTCATAATAATAGAAGCCACCAGTCCATCAGAAAATAACTCGGTTAAGCGGGACTCGGATAATCGGGACTCTATTGTAGTGCAAAACATATTTCAATTTTAAGACTTAAAGCACACGCTTTTATTTTATGTAAAATGACGTCGTTTGCATTAATATAGATACTTAAAATTAAATATAGTTTATAATAGCTCCATGTTTTATCCTAAATCCTTCATTTATATTTTTCTCAAAATAGTACGTATTTTAATTAATTTTTGTTTTCAATTTTTATAAGGAAATGACAACAAAAAGGTATAATTGCTATTTTTCAACAATTTTTTTCTTTACTTTCTACAGAAATGGAGTACTTGAGTTGCCAAAATGAAACAAATGTCGCTAAAAACTACAAAAAAATTAATATTTCAAAAAAAAAAAAAAATGGAGATGCAGTTTTCAAACAAATTGCATTTAAAAGTGCTTTTTTTTTCCCCAATACGACGGTATAAACATTGAAAATGTGCGATGCTTAGAAGTTTTAAAAAATGCTGTAGAGTATTTAATCGCACAATGAAAAATCGGCTTTTGTTTTACGGCTGGCGTATACAAGGTAACGTTATTTATTGGAGACAAAATAAGCTGGGAGAAAGAAATAGCATACCGGGGGCTAAAAATAACCCTGAATGTTTGTTTATGTTTTTTTTTTTAATCCTTGTGTAATACGACATTTTCGAAAATTCTTTGAAAAATTCTTCCGTAGACCTTCCGCCATATTATTAGTACTCAAAGGACTATATCTATTCCTTACATCGCATGTTAATTTTAGTGAACCTAAACTATTGTAATTTGGAGAGCTACTTTTAATTTTTTAAGCCTGAAAACAATTTGCCCCGAAGAACCCGAAAGGGTTAAAACTTTCAAAACTTTACAGATTTGCAAATAAATTAAAATTTTACTGATTAATTAACATTTAATTAAACATTTCTAAGTAAATTAAAGTAATATATCAAGAAATGCGGAATTTATAATGTTATTTAATGGTAAAGCACAATAGACGCTTTTATTATGAGAGATACCCATATAATTATATTCATCTTTATCATCCTGTACGTAAAATACGTTGTTAATTTACTGGGTGCTTCACAGGATATAACCTTTAAAATAATCATGCTATTGTCAGAAAAATAAGTGTAGTTCCCCTGTAACATTAGTGTATTTATTATGGAGTTCATAAAATGTATTTATATTCAATAACTTTTAAATTTAAATAGTTTTAAGCAATTTAATTTTACACTATTTTCTAAATAAAAATTAAACGAAAATTAAATTACTTATTTGTATGTTTATGTCACATTTGTATGAGATTTTTAATAATGATTAGCAATTTTAAACTTAAAATTGACAAATATTTAGAAAAAAATGTTCCTAAGGCACCTTTAAAAAAATTGAATAAAAATAAAATAGGACTTTTTTTTATGTTAAAAATTATGCCAGAACTATATTGTTCATGAGAGTCGAAACTAAGCGTGGGAGGTGGGCGAGCAGGGCAAATGCCCCGGCAGATAGAAAAACTACAAACTAAAATAAGATTTTGTTTGCCGTTCGGTACGAAAAACAAACAACAAAAAATAGGCAAAACCGCAAAACTATCATGGAATCCGACTATAAGTATAATTATCCAACAATTCTCCAAAACAATATCACTTTTCACTAAAGGAAATATGAAATTGGAATTATTTAAAAATATTCTGAAAAATTATGTCAAGGTTATGATGACTAAGATATGCTTAAGGCTTGTTATCAGTTAGGTCGCAAATTCCCCTCTCAATGCTAAACCTATGGGCAGGCCCTGACTATCGCACGAGCAACCAAGGCCCGTGCTCACTCTCAGAAATAAAACTCTCCCTTTTGACGATTCAGAAATCCTCGAGCTGTATTTCGTCGTTTTTGACGATCATTTCCTATTAACATCACGTGACTTTTAACGAAACGTAAACCCTCAAATATTTGACGAAAGTTTTGCCTCAATCACGGTCAGACTCAATGCATTTTAAGGAAACATTTCCTCAAATCCTCCTCAAATGCTACGATTTTAGCAAACAGATATTTGCTTGTTTATGTTAGTCCTGTAATAATTTATTTTAAAACAGCACTTACTGCTTTTCAGAAAATACTGAAATATAGGTAGTTATTGTTTCTTCATTAGTTATTTTTTTAGCTGTTAGAATTTTTAGGAATGCTTATTAATATTATTATTATTTTATTTATATGTTGTCGTTCGTTATGTTTTAATTCGAAAAGAATAAATTTCCTGTGTTTTTCAAAACCATTCAATAAGAAAATTAGGTCAATAAAATTTCAAACTTCTAGGATATCTTTTTTTTTTTTTTTAAGAAGTATATTATGTTTTCAATCAAATTAAAAATAAACATAATTGATCCCTCTCCTCTTTATAAACAGTAAAGTGTTAAAATCTTATCCTCCTACTCAAAGTGATAAAATCTCACGCAATATGCACTTCACAATTCATTATTTGTGAGCAACAAATTAACCAGACCATATTCTAATCATCCATTGATCAAAGAAAATTTCAGTTGTAAATTATTTAATCAAGTCATATTATAATTATTCATTGATACGAGAAAACCATAAAAATAAATTAGCTTTCCTTAAAACTTTCAGAAAATATAGCAGCCCGATAAAATTGCAATCTACATTATAAAAATAAAACACGAAGTAGAATTCATTATACCAGCCTAAAATCAGACGCTTTCAAGTCCCCAGCAGCCAGGTTGGAAGAACAGCGACCTCCCATACGAAAGGTCGTGAGTTCGAATCACGCCGGGGAAAGAGAGAGGTGATTTTTTTTCTTTCCCCGTGTCAAATACTGGAGCTTCCAAACGGATTGAGAGATGGCGCCACCAGCCCTCTTTTGACGAAACTATGGACGAAATTTATATCGTCAAGCAAGTGAAGAAACTAATTTCATCAATTTGACAAAATGTTAGCTCGGAGCATTTTCCAGGAAACTATTTCGTCAAAAACAAAGAAAATTTCGTGAAATCTGAGTATTCATTTCTGAGAGTGCTCTGTGCACGAAATTTCTGAGGGGCACAAACTTTTTATAAGTTCATCTAAATTTCCATTAAAAAAAAATCATAATTGTGAAAAAATGTGATATTCGAGACATTAATATGATGAAATGGCAAAAATATATCTCAATTCTGATTAAAAGTACTATTGAATAAATAATAGAAAAAAAAATTATTAACCATTTGGAAAAATGGTTATTGTTCTCGTCAGGATGGGAAATCAAAAGCATATCTGAAGGTTTTTATTGGTTTAATCCGCATTTTATTCGTTTTCTGATTGGTCTATACAGTAATCTGTATTTCCCTTTACTTTCAACAGAGATGGATACTACTGTTGCCACTATGACAAAAAAGTAACAAAAACTACAGAAAAAAAATTAATAACTCAGAAACAAATTGAGATACAGCTTTCAAACAAATTGCATTTAAAAGTGCATTTTTTTCTCTATACGACGGTGTAAAAAGTAATATTGTGAGGTGTTTAGAAATTTAAGAATGAAATTTCATTTAAAATGTGTCGTCAGATTTCTTGGAAATCTGACGATGGAAAAGCCTTTTCCCGAACAGCCAATGAAATGCTTGGATAATACGTAAGTTTCAGGAAATCTGACGAGTCGCGGGCGATTTCTGTCGCTTGCAATTTTTACGTGTAATAGCACTATTAATGTTTAATTCATGGCGTACGTAATGAATGCTCAGCTCCGTGCGATTTTTTATGTCTTAAATTTTAGTCTTCGAAAAAATCATTTTCCAAATGGTCGTTGTAATTTGTTAAATTGCTTTTTTTTTCTGGAACCGTTTTTCAATTTTCCGGAAAAATTAATTTTTTGAGTTGACACTTAAATGTGTAGTACACTGTAAGGAAAAAAAAAAAAAAAAAAAAAACTCAAATTGACATAAAAAAATTGTCAATTTCGGCGCCAGTGGAAAACCGTTTAATTTACAGATTTTTTACAAAAACAGCTTTTTCTAAGTATTAAAATAATAATAATAATAATAATAATAATAATAATAATAATAATAATAATAATAATAAACTATCCGTAAATCAACCAATCTAAGGGGCACGAAAAATTTAAAGTGCCCTGGGCACAGAAACTTGATAAAAACATTTTGTTCGATAAAAAAGAAAGAAAAACGTTCTTCAAGAAGAGCATACAGAAAACAGAAGAATATATTTTTTTAATTTTCCGTGGAGAAATTTGAAAAATACGGGTGCATCCCAAGCCTGTGTTTTAGCATTAGAGGAGTGAATTATCAGCCTGACTGAAGAGGAGCCTTAACCCATTTGTGCCTCAATTTTTGTTTTATCAAATGTGTAGGTAAAATCACTTTAAAATGTTGCAAAATGAACTGGAAAAATACTAAAAAAAATTGCGCTATTTTTTTTTCTATTTATTTGATAAAATGTAAACGTACTAAATATGGGAATATGTATAATATTTGTAATAGTAGTTTAATATGAATAATTATATGTTTTGTTTAAATGTATATAAAATAAGCTTTTAAACTGCATTTTAATATACTATAATTAATATTTTTATGAACTGCTAAAAAATATATTTATTTATTTACAGAGACTAATAACATTATAAGTATTAGTAATAATAAACTAAGCATAATCGTATTTGAGGCTTAGAAACAATTTGTTTAATAATCATCTTGAAAAGAACTTTATTTAAATAACCTGGGGTCTGTCCAGACTTTTCTCACAGGGTCCTGTTTTTGTGAAATTGTGAAGTTTCTTATTTTTGTGAAAATTCTAGTCATAATTTTGTGAATTTTAAATTATCGATGCCTTCATGTCCTATCCTCCATATATAAAAAGCTAAGTAATATGCTCTTTGGTGAGTTCAACTGCTTACTTACAGGCCAGATTTTATTTTTAAATGACTAAATTTGTGAAAAGTTCAATTTGAAAGTGAAAAAATTCTGTGAAAGGTCTATTTAAGAGACAAATAATTTTGTGAAGGGTTTTGTTTTGGGATAAAATGTTTTGTGAAAGGTCCTGTTTGGGGATAAATAATTTTGTGAAGGGTCCTGTTTTAAGATAAATTATTTTGTGAAGGGTCCTTTAAAGGACCTAAAATTTTCTTAAACATATCCCTGATAACTGTCAACTAAATGGCTAATAAAAATATGTACCCATTCGTGCCTTGCGCCTTACATTTGGTATGTTACAAAAATGCACAAAAAATAGGTTTTGAACATATAATTTCACAATTTTAAAAAATACGTATTTCAAAGAAGTTTACAAGCTAAAGTTACGACTTATTTATTTGGAACCTTGGTAGAAAAAATACAAATAAACTTACTTTTTATATTTTGCCATCTTGAAAAAAAAGAAATCTATAAACTCCGAAAAAAGCCTTAATTTAAGAAAATAAATATCCATTTTATGCTGTCATCTCTCGGCAACAGGTAAAGACATTTATAGATAATTATTTCATACAATTTTCATGTGATAAAGAAGAAGAAAATCATACAAATATATTAAAATTCGAAGCGTCCCAAAAACGGGACGCCAGGCATAAATGGGTTAAAGGGACTCTTCACTCACTTGAAAACACCCTCTCCATAAATTTTAAACCTATGGGCAGGTTGTTTTCGGAATTCTCTTTTAAATTTGAATATTTTTAAAAGAATTTTATTTATTTATATATTTTTTGCATAAAATAGTTGAGTTTGATCTCTAATACGTCCATTTTGTACTTTTCCAAAGCGTTTCGATTTTGGTTGCATATTTTTTTTAATAAAGGTACTTTCACTTTCCAAACAGATTCCGAAAGGGAAGTACCTTTATTAAACAAATCTGCAACAGAAAGCGAAAAAGTACAAAATGGTCCTATTAGAGATCAAACTCAGCTATCCTATGCAAAAAAAAAAAAAAAAAAAAAAAAAAAAAAAACCTTTTAAAAATATTTAAATTTAAACGCGAAGTTCGAAAACAACCTGCCTATTAGGTTTAACAGTACTGAGCGGGTGTTTTCAAGTGAGTGAAGTGTCCCCTTAAAACATAAAAATAAACAAACAAATAAACTACTTAGAAAGTACCAACTTGAGATGAAAGGGAGAAAGAAGCAACTTTTTTTTACTTACAATCATAAGCCCAATTGCTTCGCTTTCAGAATAAATCATCTGGCAAAATCGTCTACAATAGCCCATTTTGACAGAGGTGCAACGAAGCGGCAAAGAGGGGTTATCTGCCGGTATTGACCACGCGTAGTTTACCGCGCGAAAGGGTATGTATACCTACATATTGGAGTAATTGAGAGAAAATGACAGCACACCAGCAGGATACAGGGTTTCCGAAATTGCTTTTCAAGCGATACAAAGTAAAAAGAAAAAAGAAATGTTGTGTTATTTATTTATTTGGATTTTTTTTTTTTTTTTTTTTTTTTTTTTTTTTTTTTTTTTTGTTTCAAATTGCTAAGTGTTTTATTTTAAGAGTAAATTAGAAGTTAACTCAATCTCCAGTTGATAATAATAATAATAATAAAGTGATTAATTGTAGAATTTTCTCACATTCTACATATGAAATAAAAATTAAAGAGGACGATTTGTATCAACGTTATTGGTTACATTTAATATTTCCTTTTAAATTTGTCGATATAACGAAATATGGAGTAATTTAAATATGATTAATTGACAGCCATTAATTGCATTCATTACGATAAATAAATTACACCGGGGAATTTTAAGTCTTATTCCAATACTAAATTAATTAGTAAAGAGATTTTGACATCACTCGAATAAGTTCCTAAAATTATCACAATATTTCCCCCCTTCATGATCTCCTTTTCTCATTAATAATAATAATAATAATAAAAGATTTGTTACAGAAAATTTTAATTTTACCTTTCAGAAGCGAAATTGAATTTGAATGAGTCCATTTTTTAGTGTGTTCATAAAACACTGTTTTAAAAACAGAATTCTTGAATGTGTTGGAGAAATGAAATCAAATTGTGAACACTCCTTACCCAACATTCATTAGGTCTTTACCTAGCATAAATTTAGAATACATAATTTTTTTAAAATAAAAAGCGATTTCTCATCCTCTAGAAGTTTTGAACAATTCCAGTTGTAAATATATCCGTAGCTTTGAAAAGGGGGAAAAAAGTTATATATAATAACGCTTGAGTTATAAATCAATGGAGTGATGATAACTCAATCTCGTATGCATGAATCTCAAATATTGTTCTTCATAACATGTCAATAAAGTTACGGCTACATATCAATCTGGGCACCTTACCCGTGTGCCGCCAAAGATAAGGCGAAAGAGTAAACAAAGCCTTCGCGCCCTTATCACAGGCACAACACTCCTCGGATGCGCCCAAGCATTTTTCATTTAGATTGAAGGCCTTTTTTTTATGTTCTGCCGAGGAAAACAATTGCATTTGCTGTTTCCCTCTTTACTTCTCTCTTTTGGTATTCATTACAAGAGCTTTTCAATTAGGTGGCCTTTTTTTTTTTTTTTACCACGTCTACTCTTTTTTCCCCCTACCCCTTAGCTGAGCGGGGGAGAGAGCTAAGATATGCAAAATGATACTAAATCTCAAACCAAGACTTGATTCAGGAGAGTAATGGCCGATAACAGGCTGGAAAATGGCGGATGATAAATCACATTATTCATTTTTGCTGACGAAGTCCTCACAGAGAGGTTAAAAACATATAGGGATTTAAATCAATGATCGCGTCACGAATTAAGCTCAAGCTCATTTACAGCTCAGTTCATGATCTCTGAGGAGAGAAGGGGGGAAATCGTGACCACCTTCCCCAGTTTTCACTGCATCTTGATACAGAAAAAGTTTTTCTCTGAGGATCATAAGATTTGTTTACGATGTGCTTACTTACCAGATCCACTATTCAGCGCAACTCGTAAACTAAACGAAAAGCAAGCCGTCGCGGGTTCTTCAATTTTATGGTACAAAATAAGTTCTTTTGTAAAAGGCTTTTATGCCGGCATATCTCATATATACGAATATTAGACTATAAAAGGAAACTCTTTTCTCCCTTGCTAAAACACCGTACGATGTGGGAGTTACCCTTTATGCATGCCTTGAACTTATTTTTCCGTTTAAGTGTGCAGGTATTGTGTCACAAATTTGCAGATGCTTTACGCCAAGAACACTGGAAAGCGTAAGTTTAAAGAGTGATATGTGTGTGATATATTTACTTTCGCTTCCGAATCATTTTTTTAAAGAGAGAGGCTGTGGAAAAGGCGGGCGCGCAAGAAGATGAAATTTAATTTTATGACTCCAAAAAAAAAAAAAAAAAAAAGGATATAACTTATAATGAAAGACGTGAAAGACTTTTGTTCAAGAAAGAACATGTAAAACAATCCTATATTCTAGATAATTATGAAAATACTTTTATAACATATGTAGGACAATTGCCCCATAAAATATAATAAATAAGATATATATGTTAAAAACACATAAGCTTGTTCAATGGTAACACATAAACAAGAACATTTTTTATGAATTTGTATACAAATAAAATTAATGATAAAGCATAATATCGACATGTTCGGGATAAATAGGATGATATCATGTTTATCATCCTATTTATTCCTGAAGACGGCTGCTGAAGCAGTTCAAAACGTCGATATTATGCTTTATCTTTAATTTTATTTGTACAAATTCATAAAAAGTTGTTGTATATGTGTACCAATGAGCAAGTTTATATGTTTTGAATTTTTTTTTTTTTTTTTTTTTTTTTTTTTTTTTTTTTTTTACCACTATATAAATAAGATTGGGAAAGCACATTAAGAAAAAAAAAAAAAAAAAAAAACGGAGATTTTACTTGCAATCTAGACGCTAGTACTATTTCCGTTTTTTTTTTACGGAAATTTTTTCCCATAAATTACAGAAAATTTTCCGTTTTTAATCAGAAAAACGGAAAATTTTCTGTAATTTATGGGGAAAATTTCCGTAAAAATAAGGAAATAGTACTGGCGTCTAGATTGCCAGTAGAATCTCCGTTTTTAGTTCGTTTTTTTTACAATCGACAATTTATTATTATAAGTAACATTTAAGTGTTATGCATAGTAATTTTGATATAGATTTTTTTGGTTTTAGAAGGGAGGGGGGGGGGGGGGGGCTGGCGTTATGAAGCATCTGTCAGTTTTGGGCTACTTATATTGCTATAAAAAAAGAAAGAAAGCTTTCAGAGAAGACATTTAAAAAAACTGTCACAAATTCTTTTCTCTCTCTTTCTGAGCATGTGAGTGTGTTATGAGTGTGCATGATGAAGATGTTACAATAATAAGAGGCTGTCCCTTTTTGCTAGTCCAGAGTTAGTGGTCTGATGACCAACATCAAAATAGCTAATCTGAACAATTTATAACAATCCTAATTTTTAATAACATCGTTCAGTAACAAGTAAACACAGTCTAAATAAATAAATTCAAACAGTCCAAATGCTAATCCTTTAAAAATGCATAATGATATGTGGGGCGGAAAAAACAAGAATTAATAATTAATAAATTAATTCGATAATTGCTTTTATAACTATATATTTTTTAAAAGATAGGTCTTTGAATTTATTCTTATTAACTTAATTATCATTTAAAGTTAGAAAATTGAAACATTAATGAAGATGTTATTCTGGATTAAGGGCTAAAAAGAAAAGACAAAAGAAGAAAGAAAAAAAAATCCCGGTCTGTGTGCGTGTGTGCATGAAAATTTGTAATATTTTTACCGGACATGCCCATCTTTAAAAGTCCCACACTCGGATCAATATTTTTAAAAGAAAATCTGTCTGGAAATCACTTTATCCAAACAGCTTATACGAATGATTTGTATATATATATTTTTTACCTTAGTATTCAAGGACAAGTTAAATTGAATACATAAATACAAGTCTAATATTAATATTTTTAAAATGCAGCATTATGCAAGGATAAAAAAAAAAATGCATAAGCATTCACAAATGAAATTATTAATGGTTTTTATGAATTATTTTCTGAAATTATTAAGTATTATTATTGATTTAATGATCACGAAAAGTAACAAAATTAATAATATTACAACTGATTCTATTATGCGATTCTCTATTAACCCTTTCAAGGTCGGTGGTTCATTTTGGACCACTTAATTTTAACTGCCACATTTGGCACCAGGATATTTGAAGGAAAAATCTCCTTTTATTGTTAAAAAAAAAAAAAAAAAAAAAAAAAAAAAAAGCTTTTGCTTATTTTGAAATAAATTTCATTGTAAATTCTGGTGTCGATCACTCATTTCAGCATTTTGCGAATAGAAGTATTTTGCCCCTGAAAGAGTTAAGGGTGTATTCCGATCCAAACTGCTTATTTTCTGATTCATTTTAAAATTCATTTTTGCTCTCAAACGCATCAAACTGGGAAATTCTCTTATTTAGAAACTACATAATGTGCCGTGCTTCTCGATTTTTTGATAAATACAGAAAATACTGTATTAAACGCTGTCAAAGTTGGCGTTTTGAACCGAATTTTCCGAAGCGGGCGATCTGGGAATGAAAAAAATGGTCATACTGAGAAAATAATTGTTTAAAAATCCAATTATAATTAATTGAGCTGAAAATAAAATCACACGGCATGTTAAACATGCCTTCAAAAATCACCCCCAGCAAGTTTCATGTTTTTACTTTTAAAAATGAGTCTGAAAATGTCTCAGAAAATTTCGAGCTGTTGAGGGTGGAAAAGCATTTTTTCGAATACACCCTTAACAGCTGAATAAAAGAAGCACTCTAAGTTTAAGTAAAATCATAAGACGAAACGCAATTTTTTCGCCTTTGATTCAACATAAAATATATAACGTGAACATTAAAAAGTTCACAGTTTTACTTAAAAGGCGACTAAAGTAATGAAAAAGATGTAACAAGTTTAAAATATACATTTTATTTAAAATTTCTTAGTTACTTTCAAGCTTTCCAAGCTCATCATCTGAGAATATTTTACAAAATACAAAATTTTCTCTGATGATGAGCTTGGAAAGCTTGAAAGTACAGTCGGCCCCACTTAATCGGGTAACGGATAATTGCATACCCCGCTTATGTGCATAGAATGCCGTGGAACAGAAACGCTCCCCATGAGGTTAATGTTAAGTTAAATATACCCGTTTTATCGCATAACAATCCCCGGTTAATTGCATAAAATATCTCCAATCTGTATAGTATTTTATAGTAATCCGGATTTTGTTAATTCATGTGATAGTGATGAATGGGAAGAAAGGAAGAACATAAATATTTTCTTTTGTAACAATGTTTTGTCATATTTACAATCGAAGAGCAGAAATCGTCGTGAAAGATAATTTTATTATCTTAATTCTATGAAACGCATGAGAGTGTTGAATTTGGGCAATTGTGTTTTTCGTTTGAAGCTTGCTGTACATACAGTGACTCAAGATGCTGGGGGTACTTTTTGAAAAATCATGTAATTAAGTGAGGGGGATGGGGGCGGAAGATAAAATCGGGACGGTCAAGAGAATAAAAGAACAATACTTAGCGCCGGTGGTGGAGAAATGCAGTGTCCGAAGTATGAAAAAACAAGTTTCCTTAAAGGATTCTTTTTTTTAAGCAACAAATAAAGGATAATTTGGAAAATAATGAAAAATAAAATGAATTTATGCAGAATTTTTTTTTATTTTCGAGAGTATGATTCAAAACAAAAATTTGTTATTTTACTTTCATTTTAATTTTCACATAAGCTATAATGAAAAATCAAACCATGTAATTACTGTAAATAGTGTTATAATACATTACACTTTTACATATGTTATTTCATAGAGTGTAATAATAAATTATTTATTATAATTATTAATACAATAATTTTTAAATTATGTAAATAATTATTGTCCATTACTACTTATCATATCTGTGGTCTATAATCAAATGAACGTATACTGATAACATTAACTGCTGTCCTCGATTAATTGCATACCCCGCTCAAATGCATACAATTCAGTGGAACCAACAGTATGCAATTAAGCGGGGCCGACTGTACGATAAGATGTTTTAAATAAAATGTATATTTCAAACTTGTAATGTCTTTTTCATTACTTTAAGTCGCCTTTTAAGTAAAAATGTGGACTTTTTAAAGTTCACATTATATATTTTACTCTAAGTTTATTTCAATTAAAAGCTATTTAGGTAACAGAAATGTTTTGAAAGAGCAGCTCTATTTATCTCTCTCATAAAATGCGGCTTTATACTTCATGAATTATTCGATATATCTTTCATATTGTACCAGTATTAACACAAACGTACAAAAAAAAAAAAAAAAAAAAAAAAAAAAAAAAAAAACCGAAATTTTCTTTCAATATAAATAACTGCAATACATATAAAATAAATGTTCTCTGTTACAATTCACGGCGATTGGAGCATTTAAGGTTGGGGGGGGGGGGGGGGTGATAACTTGTCTGATGTGATACAAACAATGAACAAATTTACAATCAAAATTTCGACATACGGATTTTAATAAATCACTTCTTACACTGTTAAAATTTTCTGTAAAAACACTGAAACTATACGAAGACTCTCTGTAAATATACACTAGTTCTCGGTTAAATGCATTTGATTGAGTTTCTCAGTCATCATTTTACAGACATTTCGCTTTTCTTATAACAAATTCTCAGTAGGCGTTTCCATTTCTTTATTTAAAGATATTTTATCTTTCTTAAGAGCTTTAATTTAAAATACACACTTTTAAAATTATTTTACAATTTTATTAGAAATATTAAAGCAGAAAATTTGATTTAAAAATTGTTTTATTAAAAATTAGAATACTTTAGAAAGGGGTAATTCGTCTCTACGGAGTTATCGGGGATTTTTATCGACCATCACTTTGCACTTGTTTCATTCATCACGTGCACGAAGTTTCATAATATTAAAAATGTATTTCCCCGCTGAATCCTAAAATACATCTTTTGCGTTATAGTCGTAACAGCTCATAGCACAGTCAGTAAGGTGATTGGCTTCAACCCAGAGGACCCAGGATCAAATCACGGGCGGACTAGAAATATATATATATATATCGTAAATGGTACAGTAGTTTAAGTTCACTTGAAATATTATAATTCTTCGAAGTTCAAAATTCTGCTATAATCTCTCTGCTATTTATTAGGAACTCTGTAATTTTCCATTAGATAATGGATTACCAATATATTCTCTGTAATTTCACAGCAGATTTTTTAACAGTGTACCAGATACATACACTGTTAAAAATTTCTGTAAAAACACAGAAAAAAAAGTGAGACTCTCTGTAAATTTACACTTTGGTAAAATGCATTCGATTGAGTTTCTCGATCACCATTTTACAGACATTTCCCTTATTTTATATCTAATTCCCTGTAGGGATTTCCATGTCTTTATTTAAAAATATTTTTATCTTTATTAAAACTTATAATTCAAAATACACACTTTTAGCATTCTTTTCTAATGTTATTATACATTTTAAAGAAGAAAATTTATTTTTTTTTTTTTTTTTTTTACTTAGAATAATTTAGAAAGTGAAAAATAATCTCCTCGGGGTTAGTGGGGATTTTTTATCGACAAACACTTTGTAGTTTTTCCCTTCACCATATATCAGAAACTTGGCAATATTAAAAGTAAATTGCGTAGTATTATTTCAAAGCTGTTATTATCAATACAATGCTATTATTATTATTATTTCATTGGTAAATGCGTCATAAAAAAGAGGTCATAAAAACATATTAATCTTTTAGAAACATATTATACAAAATGAATAAAGTAATGAAAACGTAAAAAATCACTTTTAAATAATAAATTATATTTATTCTGTTTATTTTCCTCTTATTTCTTACTAAAAAATTCTTTTAAAAAATATTAGCACATTAAAAAATAAATAGTATGCGACAATTTCGAAAAATTTTCTAAAACATTATTGTTGTAAAAAATAAATTTCATTTTTTTTGTATTACTTAAACTAGTTAAAAAATTTTAAACTGATTAAAAACAATAATAGGTATTATGTATCGGTCTAAAATAAATTAAAATAAACCGTTTACGAATTTTCTAACGAATATATTTGAAGCGAAATCTTTGAAAAGACAACAGATTTTCCCCGCTGAATCATAAAAGACATACTTTGTACTCGATGACAACAGATCCTATAGACCAGTCAGTAAGGTGTTACTCTGTTATCTGGAAGGCCCGGGTTCAAACCCCAGGACGGCTAGAATCAATTTGTGTAAATATTAAATGACGCAGCAGTTCAGATTTGATCGAAAAACACAACTTCTTTGAAGCTCGCTGAAAACTGAGTGATTCTCAAATTTTAAAAACCAGATTAAATTATTATCATTAAAAATAAATTTACAGAGTCTTGTGTATTTTTAACGATGTTGATTTACAGAGTCTACTGTAAATTTACCGTATAACTTCTCTGTAATTGAACAAAATCTCTGTTTTCATAATCTCTGTAATTTTACATAAGACTTAAGATAATGGATTACCCGTAGATTCTCTGTAATATCACAGAAAATTTTTTAACAGTGTATAAACACGCTCAAAATTTAAATATAAATTATAAGTCAATTTTACAGTCATTTAGTAATTTAGCATTTATAAATAAATTGAGAAAACAAAATAAACGTTTAAGAACAATAAGAGGAAGTATGTGAACCCCATTGAAATGCTTTCGCTTTGTAGAAGCATAATTCGATTGCTAACATAATAGAATATTTAGTTTTATGCTTTTTTATGAAAGCTATTTTTTAAAGTATTTTATTCATATTTATTACAATGAGAAAGCTTTTTCCTCCTTCTGCCATTTTCTATATTTATTTTTAATCTGCTTATATTATCTTTTGCGAGCATTTCTGTGTTTATACAAACCTTTAAAACTGTATAATTTATTTATTTCACAAAACTAAACACCGAATCATGGATATTTTTACGTTTACAGCAGTAACCGCAGTTTTAAGCAATTGTTTAAAGATGTTCTATTTTCTGACACGTTGACGAACTGACACGTGATTTTTCTTTAAATCTTGAAGTTACATAGGGGAGCAATTGATTTAATCTGTATTATCCCGTTTATAAACAAGTCCGAAATTATACAGTCGTGGAAAAAAAAAAGTAAACACTCCCTACTAACTCCTCAACAAATTATCGTAGAAGAAAATTACTGGTACCGAACGATTGGAAATAACGTCTACTTTTAAATGATGTGTATAAAATTTGCTTAGGGGTCATCTACATATTAAAATGAACCCAAGCTTCATTTTTTTAATGGCAATACCAAATTTTAACAAGATATTTCAAATCTTCGGTTCAAACTATGCCTAGTCACCAAATTTCAAGTGTTTGAATTATAAACATTCAAAATTGAGTGCTTCTAATGTTAAATTACATCTGCATATTTTCATTAAATCTCCTGAAATTATATTCCTAATGTGCTAATTTTTTGTGTAGCAATAACACTAAAATACTCAAACATAAATACGTTGAATTTGCAATTTTTATAATTTTACTATAGGAATTATGAAATTAATATACTGGGAAAATTTATGAATTGCAACCTACAATTATTTTGATGGATTCAGAATTATTAAATCCTGCTTTATGGAAATCCAAAATTTCACATTTTTCTTCCAAGTAGTTTTCAAATGATGCTTAAAAAACGGTAAAATGATGGTTTAAGGGACCGTCTATGATAGAAGTGACTAGATATTTTGAAATTTCTTATGCTATCCTGTAATCTAGCAATCTTCAATGACTGTTTGAGTGATGCTTAACCCTTTCGCTGCGTAAGTAATTCTCCGCGATGAGCGTCTTTTACAGAATTTTTAATCTTTTATCATCGGTTCTTTAAAGCATAAATTTTTGACTACCGTAATCGGGGTAAATGTCCTGATTAAATCAAACAAAGTTTTCGCTAAAAAATAACTGGTGGGAATAACCAAATATTATTAATTAGACGGTAAAATGCATGCCCGAGTGTTTCTCGGGAACAATCGAGTACCGAACATTAATTTGGATACAGTCCCTAAAATGCGTTCGTTTTAAAATAATTAATTTCTCGGAAACTTATCGTACGAATTGCATAACTTTTTTTAATAGGCTAATTGAAGAGTGTAGAGTTCATTTATATGCTGTCAGAATTGTGTACTGGCATCGAAAAAAACAAAATTATGGTTCGTTTTAATACGTAGATGACCCCCTAAGCAAATTTATATACATCATTTAAAAGTAGACTTTATTACCAATCGTGTTGTACCCGTAACTTTCTTCTACCATAATTTTTTGCAAAGTTAGTAAGGGGTGTTTACATTTTTTTTTCCACGACTGTACGTCAAACGTGGCAAATGAGGTCCGTTCGAACTATAACTAGTTTTATAAATATTCAGATCTTGGTGCCATAGCTATTGCACTCCTACGCAAAAATGCCTGAATACAAAATTTATTACGATTCTATATATATTAAATTCAGTCATACGGAAATAATAGGACTCCTTCTTAAATAGAACGTCATCACCATGGCAACCTAGAATCATTGCCTGCCATGGGACGTCGTTGAATTCATTACGTAGCATTGAATTGAATAGAATGGAGAAAACATTTATTAATATTTTTTTACGTTTGGATTCGATTTTCATAAAATTTGAAACGACTCAACGCAATTCTGCAATGATTCTAATATGTTAAATTTCAAGCCAGTCACTAAAAACAAACAAACAAAAAAAAAAAAAAAAAAAAGAGAGAGAGATTCTACTGGTAATCTAGACGCCGGTACTATTTCCCTTTTTTTTACGGAAATTTTTCCCCATAAATTACAGAAAATTTTCCGTTTTCAATCAGAAAAACGGAAATTTTTCTGTACCGTATTTTATGGAAGAAACGCCGCACTCCTCAAATTGGCCTGAATAAGCTTAAAAATATCGTAATCACCGCATCTGTCGGAACGCTACTTTTGTTGACAGCGTCACATTGACTTAACTTTAATCAAAGTTTTCTGAGCAATGTAGGATGCCTCGTTTTTAATATCTTAAGATGTCTGAAGTTTTATTTAAAATATTTAAATCCGATTTTAAATATTTTTATGAATTTTTAAATTAAGGAAACTCAGTTGGTATTTAAAAAAAAAAAAAAAAAATCGTAAACGCCGCACATGGCGTAAGCGCCGCACTTGGAAAAAAATTAACTTTTAAACTCGTAAATGCCGCGGCGTTTCTCCCATAAAATACGGTAATTTATAGGGGGGAAATTTCCGTAAAAATACGGAAATAGTACTGGCGTCTAGATTGTCAGTAGAATCTCCGTTTTTCATTCCGTTTTTTTTTTTTTTTTTTTTTTTTTTTTTTTTTTTTTTTTTTTTTTTTAGTGTTCGGTCGGGTAGTTTTTAAACTATTATATGCGGACAGACGGACAGACAGACGACTATAGGTGCTACGTAATTTATATAATTATGAGCGTACCTAAAAAATGGAAACCACTATTAAGATTTAGATTCCCCTGGATAGAAATCTCTGCAAATTTCAAGCATTTATCTGCAAAAAATGAGTCCGTGAATGTGTCAAAAATTTTCGCATTGTTAAGCGGCGGAAAAAATTAGAACACCTCCAAAAATAATTCGAACGATTTAAAATGTCGCATTTATTTCCGTGTTAGTAATGCAGTATATGGCATTTGAAATAAGTAATTAAACACTACAGATGTAATTATTATTATTATCCCTTTTTTATAGTTAAAAAAATATTATTCATATTTAGTACAATGAAAAAGTCTTTTACCTTTGTCCCCATTTCTGCATTTATTTTCAATCTATTTATTTCATTATTTACGAGGTGAAGCATTTATGCATTTTCAACACTATATCATTTATTTATTGCACTAAACTAACATCGAACGTGGGTAGCGGATGACACCATACTTGGGGAGGGGAGGGAGGATAATATATGTTTATACAGGATCCGTTTATAGCAGCAATTGCAGTCTCAAACAGCATTTAAACTCCCCCCCCCCCCCCATTCCAATCTGGATCAAAGGTCGCGATGAAAGATGAAAAAATTCGAAACTAATAATGGAATATTACGAATGGATTTACTTCACGTTCAATGTGATATTCGTAAAAAAAAAAATTACTGTAATTTAAAGTCTTTTGACAACTTTGATATAAACGATGGACTTTTCAGACAGAATTGATAGTATAGCCTAGCTATTATGTGATATAATTTTCTGTTTTAAAATACTACTGCTTGCCGATTTTTATGGCTTGAAACATGAAAGAACGCTTTCAGTGATTTTCTAAAGTGCAAACGGGGATATCAATTTCTCAATATTCGATTTCATGCACTTTTTGACAATTATGTTATTGATTATTCGACTTAAAAGTGACTTTGCATTCAGTATTAGCACCCTTTTGTTGTTGTTGTTGATAAAATTTGATCTTTTTATGTTTTGCTGATTTTTTTTTTTTTAGAAATATTTAAGCTATAGTATTTAAAATGGTAATAAAATGAAATAGAAAGGGCATATATAACATTTTTAGAAATCGTTTCTGTAAAAAAATTCAAACAAAGAGTTTTACTTTATTTTTGTTAATTTCAGAATCTTCAAAATAATTCTAATACTGCGTAAAAATATTTAAAATATAATTGTATTATTTTTAATTATATTTATATTATATTGCTTATTGTATTATTAGATATTTTCGTCAGAAAAATATTACTTTCATTTTTATTTTTATTTTTTTATGTTTTGAATGCACTTATTTTCTTACTTTCATTAACAGCTATAGTTCAAATAAACGGAAATGACTATTATACTTTTCTCTGATTTTATGAAAGATAACAGTGATAATTTCTAAAAGGTATATTTGTGGAACCTTTTCAGTAACATGAACTTAACTAAGCAGTGACTACACGCTGAGTGTTTTCGTGATCATTGTTGATATGTTCAGATTGTGCACAGTAGAGAGTTAAACACATAATTGAACAAACGAATTAACCAAATTTTATAAATATAGAGTATATGCAAAAAGGCTCCCCTTCCACTTTAATAAATTCATCTGCGGACATTTTTTTGCATTTCAAAGATTATATAGTTTGATGTTAAAGATTTTTCAGTTATTTCTAAATAGAGTGATTTAGACATGGGAAACAAAATGATAAACCTGTAAATTATCGATGTAGTGTAGGCAATCCCTTGTTTGGTTACATGATTTAAAATCATCCAAAAAGTTGAAAGAAGTTGCATATAAAAAAATATGCTTGATTTTTTAAAAACTTTTAAAAGTAAATAGATACTAATGTATGTTATATAAGTTCAAAGTTATGTAAATAATAAAAATATCAATGGTTTAATGAAGAAATGTCATAAGTAAAAATGCGATGTATTAGCCATAAATAGTATAAGAGAAAGGGAATTTCCATCACATATTTGAGGGAAAAAGTAATTTCTTATTAGTTCACGAATGTTAGATATTAAATTTAACATCATCTTGAGGAAAATAAAACCGTTTGTATTATGGTGCACTGCTCAAAAATATCAATTGTCCAAAAAAAAATCTTATTACAACTAAAATTAAATGCATTTTAATTTTTAGCTTTGCATTTTATAGCTTTAATTTTCTGGAGATAATTTTTATCACAGAATATACTTAACCCTTTATATCCTGTATTTTGAATAAAAAAATTGCTTCAGCTGAATAATTATTTACGTTACTGTCTAAGATATTCAGGACAACATATATAATAATAATTCAATATTTAGATTTTTTTTTTAATAATTAAAACAGATTTAATAAATCGATCGTTAGAGCTATTTTTGCAGAATATTAACAAGAATAATTAGATTGATGAACAAAAAATACTGCTATGGAAATCTCACATCAGAACATTGTATATTGTGATCCTATCTGTAACAGAGAAGTATTTTGTACTGTAGTTGCACATTTTTCGTAGAATATTTTTAATAGCATAAAAGAGACACCTAGGTAAAGGGTTAAAGAAAACAACCTCATTAAAAAATATTGAGCTTCGACTGTTTCACTACTCGTATGCTTTCTTAATAGGATTGAGCAAATTAATTTGCATAAAAGTTCAATCTACTTACACTGTAAAAAATAATTGTTGATTTTACAGTATAATACTGGCAGCTGGAGTGCCAGTATTATACTGTAAAATTAACAGTAATAAACTGTAAATAAACAGTAATATACCGTTTTATACATGAAAATGCAGAAACATGCCCTATATTACTAATTAACGGTATATTACTGTTTACTTTACGGTTTATTATTGTTATTTAACGGTATAATTGTTGATTTTATAGTATGATACTGGAACCCCAGCTGCCAGTATTATACTGTAAAATCAACGATTTACTTTTGGCAGTGTAGATGAATTAAATAAATTTTACATTGAATTTTCTTTAATGGTACTTAAAAGTATAAAGGGTTAATAAACGATAATATAATCACATGTAAAGAAAGAAAAAAAAGATTCAGCAAGCAAAATCTTTACATTCTTTTAAGGCTGTTCTCCAATCCAAAGGGTCAACTTTCTGACATAAGTTTTAATTCATTTTTGTTCGGATACGCATGAAACTAGAAAGTGTTGTTATTCAGAAACTATGTCAGCGAACTGTTTTTTCTGTTTTCTTGTAAACGCAATAGATCTTTCAGAAAATACTGCCAAAGTTGGCATTTTGAACAGAACTTCCGAACGAAAGATGAAAATCCAGTCAGTAAGGGGAGAAAATGTCGTGTCACGTGATCAAAATCGCTTATAACTCAATAAGTAATTGATTGATCAAAAAATGGAAAACACAGTTCGATTTCAAATCACTTCCATAATTAGGCTTTCCATTTTTATATCTTTCCGTTAAAAAAAAATGAATTTGTAAATGTATCAAAACGTTTTGCGCTTGTTGAACAGAGCAGTTGAGAACAGCCTTAAGGGGTCTCAGGACTCTTAAAATTGGAAAAAAAGAAGAAAAAAGACCATTTTCAATATTTAATATCTTAAAATGTGTTTGATATTAAGACACAATTTTAATTGGGAATGAAAAATATAAGTATAATCTTTCAATGCAAATATTTAAAAAATTGCAAGATGCAGAATTAGCATTTACAGGGTGCTCTAAACTGTTAGACATTTGACGAGCAGAAAATCTGCATAACAGCTTATGCGCACGATTACAAAATAAATTTCGCAACTAGAATGAAAATTTTGGTTCCCGCTTATACTTCAGATTATAATAATTACACTGAACCTAAATAAATTTGTATTGGAAGCATTTTTATATTTTTAATACAAATTTGCATTAAAATGCATTTAGCTAATGCAAAATTTAGAAAAATTCAACAATATAACCCCCTTAAAAATATTTTATTTGTACAATAAAAAGGAAATTTTAGGTTCAGTTTATACAGACTAACATGAAACATATGTTTTGAAAATTTCATGAAAAAGAATCAGAAGTTTTTGAGATATCGTGCGCGTTATGCCTAAAAACGTCATTTGGAGAAAAATGACTTCAAAATTTTGGAAACACCGCTTTTGCTATTGAGCCAGTATCATTCTAAAAGCCATAACTTCTGTTCTAATGGGAATTTCAAGATAACAATTATCAAAATGTTCAGAAAACATAGAGGTTTATCCTCTAAAAAAAATTAAAATTTCGAAAATTTTAAAGCTTTAAGAGTCCTGAGACCCCTTAAATAAATTTTACATTGAATTTTCTTTAATGGTACTTAAAAGTATAAAGGGTTAATAAACGATAACATAATCGCATGTAAAGAAAAAAAAAAGAAGATTCAGCAAGGGTTAGCTAAAATCTTTATATTCTTTTTAAAAGTTTATTGCTCTGTTATATCGTTTCACTTGAATATGTATACTTCATCATAGATCATCAATCGGAATTCGTAAAACAATTAACAGATCTGTTGTCAAACAGATCTGTTCAATAATATCACAAACGCTGCTAATTTATTGAAATTTAACGTCGAACTAAGCTCTGATCCCCAGACCTCCTCTTTCGAACTTGATAAATTCTAAGAATGCTAAGAATTCGTCCGAGAAACGCTATTCTAATCAGTTGTGTGCGTGTCCCTTACAGAGATGTCTCCAATCACTATTTTATTAAGTGCGATCCGAGGTGGAATCATCATTTGTTAGCGACACAATTAATAAGCGCTATCCGGGAATGTCATTAAAAGAAAACGGGAAAATAGGGAGCTGTTCCCGAAATGCCATTAAGGTGTCATTCTGGTGGTGCGAACCCCCCCCCCCCCTTTGTGAGGAGACGGTTCGTTTAGGATCCAATCTCTCTGTGAGTGTGTGTGTGTATGTGTGCATCTCTCTCGGCGGCCAAAGACAAACGATCTGGTTCCAGCTTATTTGCTCCGGCAGCCATCTCTCCCCTCCCCCGCAATGAATCCGCGGGACAATCCAGATGGATCCCGCTCTGTCCTTGTCCTGACATTCCTATTTGCTCACTCGCAGCACTGCGCTTCCAAAATAAAGCAAGAGCTGTTGGATTTTGGGCAGCCCCATATTTCAGGTTTACGGAAGTCACCAGATTGTTCGCTTTCCAACAATATATAGATTTATTTTATTTTTTTTTACTTTTTACCTTTATAAGTTAGATTTCTCCGCTTTTCCAATCTGTCTCTAAAGTACTAAAAAAGGAGGTCAATATTACAACTTTTCTTATGGAGTTATAACGCAGTCGGACTCGTTTATAGTGAGTTTGGATTTAACGAGAAAAAATAAACGATTTGTCGAAATGCGATGTAGATATCCATAAGAAAAAAGGAATTGTCGTCGTATTATATGAAGAGAAAATAATTTCTTGATAGTTAACGAATGTTAGACATTAAATTTAGCACATCTTGAGGTGAATAATACCTTCTGGAATATGGTAAGTAATGTTTTTACACTGCTCAAGAACCTCAAATAACTTACTTTGGTCAACATACTAATATCCAACAATCGTTTTAAAAAACACAGGTAAAATTAAATGCATTTAACTTTTAGCTTTGCATTTTATTTCCTAAATTTTAAACAAATATTTTTTACCGCAGAAAATAACAAACGATAACATAATTGCATGGGAAAGAAAAGAAAAAAAAAAAAAGAGAGTAAGCTAAAATCTTTAACTCCTTAGTCGAATTTAGGACTATCAAAATGATATTTGAGTAAAAAGTCTATAAAAATTAATTATGCATTAATATTTTTTCTAAGTAAGAATGTCCGTGGCACACTAGAGTGTTTGTAAATAACAGTTCTCAGAATTTAGGCACACATACGCAAAAAGATTTGCCATCTCTCCTAATGGGTGAAGCACATCGAAAAGATTAACTCGATGTACTCGAGGCTGTTCTCAAATCCAAATGGTCAACTTTCTGGCATAAGTTTTAATTCATTTTTGTTCGGAAACGCATGAAACTGGAAGGTGTTGTTGTTCAGAAACTATGTCACGTTTTTTCCGTTTTCTTGTAAACGCTATAGATCTTTCAGAAAATAGTGTCAAAGTTGGAATTTTGAACTGAACTTTCGAACGAAAGAAGAAAATTCAGTCAGTAAGGGGAGAAAAATGCCGTGTCACGTGATCAAATTCGCTTATAACTCAACAGATAGTGGATGGATCAAACAATGGAAAGCACAGTTCGATTCCAAATCGCTTCCATGATCAGGTTTTCCAATTTTATATCTTTCCGTTAAAAAATGAATTTGTAAATGTGTCAAAAGGTTTTGCGCTTGTTGAGCAGAGCAGTTGAGCAGCCTTAAGGCCACAAGGGACCTTCAAACTCCACCTTTTTTTTTTACTATTCAAGGGCACACTATATGCATTATGGCATATATTTATCACACAAGAAATTAAAAAAAAGAATAGTAGAAGAAATTTTCTTGAATATTTTAAGCGTTATGAAGAACTTTTCAAAATGCCCTATGCTTATTTAATATCATTTAAAATACCTAATATTTTTTATGCAAGTTTGTTTTGTATATACAAATAAAAGTGTGCACCGAATTTACATATTTGAATATAAAGGTAAGAAGAGTAACTATTTTCTAAGTTTTATGAAATTTTTAGCATTTTTGTATCCTATTTCTGCAATTAACTACCTTTAATTTTCTCCCATTATATTTATTTTTAAAAAATGAGGTCCCCCCCCCCCCTCTATACGGCACTTTTCAAAAAAATATTTTCCCCTTTCAACAACGTAAAACTTCTGACACATTTAAGCAATCACTTTTAAACCTAAAAGCATAATATTTGATTATTGAAGGGCGTGACTACTGGGTGAACTTGAAAAGGACAGTTCTTTTTTTTCCCCATTTTTCAATAAATGTATTACATCTTGGAATTATAAGCGTTGTTGTCTCATGGCAGCAATTTTTTATTTGTCCTTTCCCGCGCTGACGCATCGGAAAACTCGGTTTAAATCGTCCGCTTTAACGGCTTTTACTGCCTTTACCGAAAAAAGAAAAAAAAAACCCGTTCGATTTCATAGTTTCTGAATCAAAGTACAGTCGGCCCCGCTTAATTGCATACAGTTGGTTCCACTGAATTGTATGCATTTAAGCGAGGACAGCAATTAATGTTATCAGTATACGCTATCATTTGATTATATACCGCAGATATGATAAATATTAATGGACAATAATTATTTACCTAATAAATTAAAAACTATTGTATTAATAACTTTAATAAATAATTTATTATTACTCTATATATAACAATATATGTAATAAAGTATAAGGTATTATAACACTATTTACGGTACATGGTTTAATTTTTCATTATAATTTATGTGAAAATTAAAATGGAAGTTAAATAGAAAATTTTTGATTTTCCCCCGATTCCAGAATTTTTCAAAAAGTACCCCCAGCATTTTGAGTCACTGTATGTACGGCAAGTTTTAAAAGAAAAACACAATTGTCCAAATTCAACACTCTCATAAGTTTCCAGAATTAAGATAAGTCATCTTTCACGACGATTTCTGCTCTTCGATATAACAAACCATTGTTACAAAAAAAAAAAAAAAAAAAAAACAATGTTCTTTTTTTTCCCATTCATCACCATAACAGAAATTCATAAAATCCGGATTACTACTAGTAGATTGGAGATATTTATGCAATTAACCGGGTATTGTTATGCGATAAAAAGAGTACATTTAACATTAGCCTTATGGGGAACGTTTCAGTTCCACAGCATTCTATGCATATAAGCGGGGTATGCAATTATCCGTTACCCGATTAAGTGGGGCCGTCTGTACCTGCAGTTTCATGCGCGTCCGAACAGAAATATGAATTCAAAAAGTAGCCCAGTTTGAATTTGAGAACAGCCTTAGTAAAAATTATATGCTAATGACGATCATATAATGAATACTTTTCACCTTTACTGCGTCTAAAGGTGAAAAATATTCTATCTAGGTATAAAATATTCATTGTAGTCTAAAGGTATAAAATGTTCATTGTAGGATAAGAATTCCTATCCCACTAAGTATTTCGAATCAAAAAGGAGGTCAAACATTTCAAAAAGTGATAAAAATACCGAAAAAATGTAAACTTAGTATAATATTTAAAAAAGCTTTATCTAAAAACAAGACCAAGTTCATCCACTTTTTTCAATGAAAATGAAAATCATATGTAAACATATTTTTGGGCTATTTTTGAATTTTTTATCACTCAATTAATTACTGGCTTTTCTACAACATGATTGTTTCCTTGAAAGAATATGAAAATTATATAAGACATAAAAAATAAATAAAGTATAATAAATAAATCTATATTTATCATATAATGAGATCTCATTTAGAGTATAGGAAACTTGAGAGGTTCTGTAACGTATGATTACGCACTCTCAAAACAGTTTTAGAGAAACTGTAACAATGTAGCTCGAGTTTGGAAATAAAACTTAAACGGAGGGTCAACCGATGAAAGATATATCTCCGAATATCATGTACCAGCAATGAACCTGAAACGTGAGCCAGCTTTCTCGTGGCAAATAACACCTTTTTTTCCGGAGACGACTTTGGCAAAGGATGGAGCGCGCACCTATTAGCCCGGAGGATTATCCCCAGCAGAAGCCAGATGATGACGATCCGTAGTTAGAGTCTGCTGAACTCTACTGCGACAGTCGATTTACAACTAATGCTCCTTTCTTTCCGATAAGAAGCGCCTTGTTTTGGCACTCCAATGAGAGGGCCCGACATAAATTACGGCCCCCAAGTTAATGGTATTTCTACATCCTGGACACGAGATGTGTCCGGTGCCCGATTGTTATTACTTCTCTTTTTTCGGACCCAAGAAAAGAGAAAAGATGTTGAGGAGGAGGAGAACGCGCTCGAGGAAGAAGGAGAAAAGGGGGGGGGGGGAGCGAGGAAGCAGCAGAATTAATGGGCCGTGGTCGGCAAAGAGCGTCGGGAGTCCTAAGGCAGTATCGCGCCGGGCCAGCCGCTCGCACCGTGTCAGATTACTATGATGAATGCTCCCAGGACTCGCATATCTCAATTTTTGGCCCCGAATTCTGCGTGCTGAACGACCGTAATCACGACAACGCAGTTTCGCACACCGCACCGGGAAACGCTCATACGCCTGCCTCCACTTTATAGAGACCTCGCAGATTCCAAAAAACCTTCGCTTGCGCCGGAATCGATGGCTAAGGGTTGGGGGTGGAAGAAAGGGCTTGCAACTCCCGCGAGGAGATAAGGGGGCTATTACTAGGGGGCCCGAGGATTAGGAGGGGGCAAAGCAGCTGTGGAACCGATAAGCCCCTGATACAAGCCCGCGTGGCCGCCATTACGCCACCGCTAATTGAAAGACGCCCCCGCCCCGCGAGTTCTCTTTGGCACTTCATTGCTGTGTCAACCCCCCCCCCCCTCTTTCTTCCCAAAGCATAATCATTCGCACCGGGTAATAAGTTTGCCCGCTTTAATTACGAGATAATTACGATGCCGTGGATCAAAAAACGCTGAGAACTTTATTTCTCTAAGAAGGAAATGCAGGTGTGAGAGCTTGCGCGCGGGCAAGTAATTAGAGTTGTTGAGAATACGATTTGCATAATTAGCTACACCACAGAATGAGACAATTAATCCTTTTTTACTTTATTTCACATCGCGCTAATTACGTTCCTCTCTAAAAATCATAAGTTTCCGATTCATATGTAAGTGTTCGTGAAACCTTTTCCAGGTCTCTCGAAAAAGAAAGCCTGAAAAATATTGATTGGTTACCCCCCCCCCCCCTTTACTCTTTATACCATGCATTACAGAAAGTAGGATTGTATTCTCTTTTCCCAGCCTCTCTGCCCCTGAAAAGATTTCGTGCCTTAAATTACTTGTCGTTTTCTCTCTTTTAAAACAAAAAGAAGATGCGCAATTCCGGGGGAAATACGGGATACGATTCCGTGAGACAATGAGAAACGGTTCCTAGATAAAAACGAATCTCCTCTGGAGTGCTTTACACTGAAATATGGATTCGAGTACTCGGTTTTCTCTCAACAAGAAAACGCTTTATATTCTTTTGTGAATAAACTCAGCGAATCTAACGTCTGTTTTCACCGAGCTTTTCAATTTTCCTTCCTGATTCAAGATTCCTCAATTACTTCACTCCTGATTTTTTTTTTATTATTTATTTATTTTATTTTTTTTTTTTCCCGTAGAAAAAATTGCTTTTTTTTCCTTTGATATTTTGAGATTATCTTATTTGCAAACGGTTCACTCGATGAGTATGCAATGTTTTGAATTTCTGAAAAACGCTATCTTATTGACAAAAATGTCTATCTTTCATTCAGTTACACTTTTTCTTTTTATATTATGAAGATCAAAGGAGAATTTGCAGTTACATGAGTATGTAAGTTTCTTTTTGAGAGTTTGAGTTACATTTACTTAATCTTGAAACAATCCATCGCTCGTTACGAATTTGAAAAAGCAGATTGCTACACTTTCTAAATTATGTAAATATTTGCAAAAACGGGTTTCAATTTAAGCTTTTAAATTTAGCATTTACAAAGCTTAAGGCTGTTTCTCAACTGCTCTGCTCATCAAGCGCAAAACGTTTTGACACATTTACAAATTCATTTTTTAAAGGACAGATATAAAATTGGAAAGTCTGATTATGGAAGCGATTTGGAATCGAACTGTGTTTTCCATTTTTTCCATAAATAAATTACCTATTGAGTTATAAGCGATTTTTATCACGTGGCAAAGGCGTTTTTCACCCTCCTTTGAGTGGTTATTCTTCTTTCGCGCGGAAATTCGGTTCAAACTCCCACTTTGACACTATTTTCTGAAAGATCTAATGCGTTTGCAAAAAAACGGAAAAAACAGTTCTGTTACATAGTTTCTGAACAACAACACCTGCTAGTTTCATGCATTTCCGAACAAAAATAAATTAAATCTTATGTCATAAAGTTGCCCTTTTGGATTTGAGAAAAGCCTTAACTGTGGGACTTAAGATCTAACATTATTCCTCAAAGACACGATTTGTGGGAATTTATTGTCTCATGCAAACCATGCCGGCCATGGCATCTATCACTGGACTGAATTTGATGGCCAAACAGTTTAGGAGAGGGAGCATCACAAAGTAACCCTTAGAGAGGAGCGATTGAAACTCAGTCAGTGTAAACCATATCCAACAACCTTTTACTCCGCCTTTTTGTTTTGATTGTTAACTAGTCGGATGTACCAATCCCAAAACTTTCTTCTACCTCATACAGGTTAATACATAAAAATTAGCGATCAAAGTGCCGAAATTAAATTGGAATCTATGCTCATCGTGAGGATTCTAAAAAAGATGAAATTCCGTGCATTAGTTCTTGATATATGACTATCACTGAAATTGTGTAAATGCAGCACAGCAGCGCCACCTATTGGGCGACAACAGGCAATCAGCATCATTTCATTATCAAGGACTGACTGAATCTGACGTTTGTTGAAAATGTGTGCATTACTTCTTGAGATAGAGCTATTGCGGAAATCGTGTAAATTTTCAAAATGCACCCTAGCAGCGCCATCTGTTGGGTGATTTACACCACAACATAACCAGCACCAACTCATATCAAGGACTAACTGAATCTGAAGTTGTATGAAAATCCGTGCTTTAGTTCTTGAGATAGAGCGACTGCGGAAATCGTGAAAAATGCAGCATAGCAGCACCACCTGTTGGGCGATTTACACCAAAAACTAATTAGCACCAATTTATATCAGGGACTAGCTGAATATAAATTTTTATTAAATTCCGTTCATTAGTTATTGAGATAGAGCGCCCACAAAATTTATGTCATATACAGACAGAGACACAGACATAGACATTTTGTAAAAACATGTTTTTCGGGTTCTCTGGCCCCTAAAACGTGTAAATCTGTCTAAAACCGGAAGTCGAAAATTTTCACGAATCCAATACTTTCTTCTTCTAAAGATAGATGAAACTAAAAATACAGTCATAATAAATGAAATTCACAATGATGTAATGAACCCAACTGTGCAAAGATTTTGTTGGAAGATTTAAAAATGCCAGTTTTATTATTAGTAAATAAATGTATCAAAAAGTATACTAAAGAGCACCGCTCTTGTAGTTATGCTTATGATTTAAAAGAAAAAACAAAAAAAGAAATGAAACAAAAAAAAAGTTAATTAGACTGCCTTATAATAAAGCAAAAAAGAATAGCGATAAATATTACATTTCTTGCAGTGTCTCTCACATGTTCAAAAAATTATGCCGCACCATCATTATTATTTTCTTGAAATTCAGTGTCATACAAGCCGCAATGTGTTTTTCGCAGACCTTCATCGTGCAATATCTGTCATCTCATACCATATTACTCGCCATAGTTGTCTAGAACCAAAAATATATTGCCATTTCTTAAAAACTGAACTTCTGTCTTCTTTGTTAGTTTATGAGTCCGTGATTCCCATAATTTCTGTCTCTCGGCCTCAGATAGATGTCCAAAGTATAACTGCGACTGTGACTACTAGGTTGATTTCTTTCGTTGATGGAGCGACCAGTTCACGCGTGTCGTAGGAGCGAGTTTGGGTGAGCAGATGTCCGCGTGAACCAAGGTCGTTGTTTCGTATGAATATGTTGACAATGCTTTTACATGTCTATATCTATGGCGATGAGTTCCGCCCCCCCCCCCCCCGTGAATAAATTTACCCTCTCCGAGGCTGCGTAAGGAAAGTAATGAAATGTAATTATTTCTTCTGCTGTATGAAGTTTCAATTAATTAAGTACTAGCTCACTTGAAAACACACGCTCTGTAATGTTAATCCTATGGGCAGGTTAATTTCGTTTCTTATTTCTCGTTTCAATTTGAATATAAAATTTTAAAAAAAAATTTTAAAAAATCTGCAACCAAAATCAAAAAACTAAAAAAGAGTCATATTAAGCATTAAAATCAGCTATCCTATGCAAAAAAAAAAAAAAAAAAAAAAAAAAAAAAAAAAAAATCGTTTAAAAATATAATTTAAACGAGAAATTCGAAAACAACCTGCCCATTGATTTAACATTACGGAGCGGATGTTTTCAAATGAGTGAAAAATCCCCTTAAACCAAATTTTAGACTTTTGGGAATTCATTTTTACGACTTAGGCCGGATATGAAATACAGTCAATTTAACGACATTATCAAAATTGAAGTGATGTGCGTAGGCTGTTCTCAAATCCAAAGAGGCAAACTTATGAAGCATTTTTTAATTCTTTTTTTGTTTTTCGGAAACGCATGTAATGGGCAGGTCTTGTTATGCAGAAACTATGCAATCGAAAGACGTTTTTCACTTTTTGGTAAACGCAAAAATCTTTCAGAGAATACTGTCAAAGTGGGCGTTTTGAACCGAATTTCCGGACGAAAGGAGAAAAACCTGTTGTCACGTGACCAAAATTGCTTACTACTCTAATTTATTTATCGAAAAATGGGAAAATCATTTCGATTCCAAATCACTTCAACTGTCAGATCTGCCGATTTTGTGCCTTTAGGTTTATAAATGAGTCAGAAGTTGTGTCAGAAAGTTTTACGTTTGTTGAGCAGGAAACTAGAGAACCGCCTTGACTTATTGGTTAGTTTGCCTGAGTTACGATGCACAAAATATTTTCCAGAAATCTATCCGGATTTCTTCCTTAATTTATTATATGTAAATACGCATTGTAATACCTCTGATGTTATTTTAGATTTTATGCTCCAATTTTACAACATATTACAATTTTTTCAATGGAAATATTACTTATAATTTACATCGTGCCACATTATATAACTGAAAGACTAACTGACTCCACGGATTTCAAAAGCATAAAACTTGGAAGCAAAATTCTTTTCAAACACGAAAGAAAGAAGTGAAAAGGAGTTGCATTCCGAACTGATATATTATTTTTCAACTAGTTATGGGGGTAAAATTTACCTCTCGAAAATGAGTTAAATTCGTGCTCAAACTCGTCATTTTACTAACTGAGAACTAAAAGAATTTTTTTTTTTTTTTTTTTCAGTGTATTAGATATTGATTAAGCAGGACTGTATTTGCATAATACGAATATGATTTAACATTTCTGATATAATAGCTTTTTTTTTTTTTTTTTTTTTCTTAAAGGAAGATAGTCTGAAATATCATTTTTTGTAAAGAATGCCTCGGAAAAATGCACATAACCATCTAACATAAATCGTATAATATCGAATTTTCAAACATCAACTTTTTTCATATTCGAGGAAAACAAGCAGTTTTTTTTTTTTTTTTTTTTTTTTTTTTTTTTTTTTTTTTTTAATATGTGAAGATATCACATCGTATGAGAGAATTTTTACAATGTCTGATTTAACCTTTCTTAAAATTGATATAAAAGAAAAAAAATGTAGGCGATCATGCTGATAATATAAGTCAAAATAAATTACTTTTTTGTTAAAAACTTGATACTGAACAAGTCCCTTTAATATGAAAGAAAAATGCGTGAAATTTGTACCGTTTATTGCTATGGGAGATGTCAACTAGTGATAAATTAGTAAACAAAATTGTTGGAGATTAATCTCTAAAGTTGCTGAGAGGTATTATAAAAAAAAATGTACCCCCCCCCCCCCCCCACACACACACAGACACATATAATGCATAAATGTTCGGGTAGCTGACTTCGTTGGGTGTTGGATACATATTTAATAAAACGTTGGCCACAAGAAAAGGAAGAGGGCTAAAATTTCTGACACAATTAACTTTCAAGAGAGGGTTGGTGGAAGAAGAAAAAGCTGATAAAAAATATATAGTTCATAAAGAAATAATTTTTCCAGAAATCTTTTTAAAAACTTAAAAAAAAAAAAGTTACTTAAAAGAAATTAGTTTCAAGAAAGTTAAGAATTTAAAAATGTACTTAATTTTATGTAACATAAAATGTTTCAAAAAGCATAGCTATATTATAATAATAATTGCATAGTACTTATAGAAAATATGATAGACACATATTGTAAGCAAAAAAAAAAAAAAAAAAAAAAAAACATTAAAATTTTCTTTATAATTTTTTAATTAAGGCTGTTCTCAAATCCAAAAGGGCTATTTTCTGGCACATTTTTAAATTAATTTTTGTTCGAAAACCCATGAAATTGGCAGGTTTTCATATCCAGAAAGTATTTAATCGCATAGCATTTTCCAATTTTTAGTGAAGACAAAAGATCTTTCAGAAAATAGTTGGCATTTGTCAAAGTGGGCGTTTCGAACCTAATTTCCGTACGCGACAGCGCTGGAAAGAAGAAAACATCTCGTCACGTGGCAAAAATCGTTTATAATTCAATAACTAGTTTATTTATCAAAAAATGGAAAGCTCATTTCGATTCCAAATCGCTTTAATAGTCAGCACTCTTACTTTCATTCCTTTAGGTTTAAAACTGAGTCAGAAAATTTGGCGTTTGTTGAGCACACTTTAAAAATTTCTGTAAAAACACAGAAAAAAAAAAAAAAAAAAACAGCTGTGTCTGTCTGTAAATTTACACTAGTTCTCGGTTAAATGCATTCGATTGAGTTTCTCGGCCATCATTTTTCAGACATTTCCCTTTTCTGATATACCTAATTCTCTGTAGGGGTTTCCATGTCTTTATTTAAAGATATATTTTTATCCTTGTTATAACCTGTAATTCAAAATACACACTTTTAAAATTCTTTTACAATTTTATTAGAAATATTAAAGAAGAAAATTTGGTTTAAAATTTGTTTTATTAAAAATTAGAATATAAAAAAAAGAAAAGAAAGTTCGTCTCTTCGAAGTTAGCGGAGATTTTGCCCCCGCTGAATTATAAAATATATCCTTTGCATACAGCAGTAAACAGGGCTGCGGAGTCGGTGGGAAAATGGACGACTCCGACAAAGCTGACCTGCTTGTAAAATGGACGACTCCGACTCCGGAAATTTTAACAGATCCGACTCTTTCGCTCAAAAATAGGCCCGACTCCGACTCCACAGCCCTGGCAGTAAACAGCTCCTATAGCACACACGGGAAAAAAAAAAAAAAAAAAAAAAAAAAAAAAAAAAAACAGACTAAAAAACGGAAATTCCACTGGCAATCGAGACGTCAGTACTATTTACGTATTTTAACGGAAGTTTTTCCCCGTAACGTACAGAAAAATTTCCGTTTTCCCGGAATTTACGGGAGAAAATTTCCGTTAAAATACGGAAATAGTACTGGCCTTTCAATTTCCAGTAAAATTTCCGTTTTTTTTTAAAATTATTTATTTACAGTGCAGTTAGTATAAGATGTTCGTCTCCAACAGAGAGGAGTCGGAATAAAATCTCAGGCCGGGTAGATATAAATCTTGCAAAAATGAAATGATACAGCATTCCAAATTCTTTCGAAAAATTCTGATTTTAAAAAGTTCAAAAATTCGCTAATTTCTAAAAATAAAAATTTATCAAATTTAAAGAGTCTCAAGTATTTTTATCGTTGTAAATTTGTCTAATGTAAATTTACCGAATAATTTCATAATTTCTCTGTTATTTAACAGCATCCTTATTTTCTAAACTCTGCAATAATATAATGGATTATCAGTAGATTCTCTGTAATTTCACAGAAGTTTTTTTTAACAGTGCAGGGAACTTGAGAATTGCCTTGAACATGCTTAGACTTATTTCTATAATATTTTCTGCATTTCACATTTCCATTACAGACCACACACTAATTGCATTTGTCGTTTGCAGAATAAATTGAAAAGGTAAGAAGCTCATGCATAAAAAAAGGAGGAAAGAAACACAAATCGTTGCATGCTTTTGGTATTTACCGACAGATTAAATATCCTTTGTGATGAGAAAACAGCGAAAAACACACAAATGTTTTCTGCAAATGAAAATCACCCGTGCGGAACACTGCGCCCTCTCATTAAATGCAGCATATAAAACCATTCTACGAAAATATCATTTCAAAAGTAGTCGTGAATGCTTTTCTTTTCAGAAATGTCGCAATAAGAATTGAAAAGTTTAACACTTTTTCTTTTTCCAGTTTGCAATGAGTTGTCTCAAATATCGCAAACACTTTTGTGCAGCTTTTAAAAGTTGCTCACACTGTTGGTGGTCCGTTCGTGAGAATAATAATGAACTCGTAAATGATCAGCACCTTTGTAATAACTGCAAAAATATGCGATTAATGAAAGGCTTGCGACATGAACTCCAAATTCACGTTCAGAATGAACCCTTCAATTTCATACAGAAGCGGTACATTGGATAACAGGGATTGTCAAAAACTGTTCCAAATGTTTAAATAACATTGAGTTATGATCAAGATGGGGTAAGCGTTTTTGTGTATTTAAAAAGGAAAAAAAAATGTAAACAATACAATTAGGTTTTTAGGAAATTGATTTCAGATTTTAATAACGTCATACGCAGAGTGCATGTTTTATTTAGCTTGTACGCACCATACTTTTGTCAAGGCTATTCTCAAATCCAAACTGGCTACACGCTTTAAAAAAAGCTTTCACGGAAATTCTACTGGCAGCAGTGCTGCCGAAATATTTCCATGAATTGACGAATATTCGTTTTTTCTTTCTTTCCATCCGTTACAGGAGGTAAAATATCCGCTAATTGGAGAAAATTGGGTTGGGTTGGGTTGATTTTTTGACGGCCAATTATCTACACGAGGGATATAGGCCCTAGGGGGAGTGCCTTCCGTGGAGGTCTTTCTAAGGGAACCTAATCCGTATTAACGCATGGAAATCCACGGTTCGAAGAAAACCACGAAAACTCCGAACGATTAGGCCGACGGGCGCGATTGGGTTCGAACCCAGCACCTCCCGTCTACCAGCTTCGAGAGCAGATGAAGAAAATTGGGAAAAAGGCGAAACCGGTAGGCGTTGGATTCGAACCAGCCGCCTTAGCCTTACGAGAAGAGCACGCTAGCATAGGGAGCCATAGTTGTACAACGCTGAAACACTTTGAAGTAAATATGTTCGCTTCAGATGGGTATGGCTTGATCAATTTCTTTAAAAAGCTTTTAATTTTGAAGTTAATTTCGGGAAGATTTCGTCTTTAGTGAGATTGTGGCTGGAGGTTTTATCCTTTATTATTAATATAGGACAAAGATAGAAAATTTTAAATATTTTTTATGTAGATTGCTAGAGGTAAAATACGAATATTATATTTTTATTCCATAAGATTTTTTTGGAGGTAATATCGATTTTTTTTATTTACTTTTTTTAATTAAAATATCTTTTAACACTGTTCATTTAAATTATATTTTAAATGTGAATATTTATTTATAAACAACTTTATAAGTTCAACTTTTTTTTGACATTTGAAGTCCACCGAGGTGGAGAATGCTTTGAGGCCTATAGCTACTATGGCTGTCGTCTCGAATGATCCTTATTATAACATAGAAACAACAACAAATCACAACAATTTTTTTTTTCCATTACATATATTATACAACTACAATGGGACATTCACAATTACATCCATGTCTTACCCAGGGACAACCCCAGCCCTCGGGGTGACAGAAGCCTCCGCTTACTGACCACGCCAACGGGCGACAAATTCAACTTTATTTAACTGTATTCAACTTTAAAAAATTAATTGTGAGTACTTTTGTATAAATGAGAAAAGTAAATATTTATTTTTAAATTCGAAAACTTTTTCAGATTTTTTAATTAAATTAGAAATCTTAATTTATAGAATTTTTGGTTTTTCATTTTTTAAATAAATTTTGATTTATCATTAATAGAACCAATTACGCATGCGTGCTAGGAATGTACCGAATTCCTCCCTCTTTTTTAGACGTACGGGGAGAATTCACGGACAAAACATGTTTTCTAGGAGTACGGAAATTATTCGTTAAAAAAGGAATAATTTAGTGTATAGTGACGAGTTTTTCTGACAGTGTACTTTTTTCTGACACATTCTTGAATTCATTTTTGTTCACAAACGCATGAAGTTGGCAATTGTTCTCATTCAAAAACTGTGTATAATCAAACAGTTTTCTTTTTTTCTTTTTTTTTTTTTTTTTTCTTTAAAGGAAGGCGATTTTTCAGAAAATGCTGTCAAAATAAGTGTTTCGAGCCGAATTTCCGGATCCGGCGGCGCTCGAAAGAAAAGAAAACTGTCGTGATGAAATAACAATCGTTTATATCCCAAGAAGTAATTCATTTATTGAAAAATGAAAAAGGCTGTTCGATTCCAAATCATCTCAACAGCCATGTCTGCAAGTGTCATGTGATTTTACGATTAAAAATAAGTGCTTAAATGTTCGAAAACTTTTGCTTTGTTGAGCCAGAATTTTTTAAAAACATAAGCAACAGATTTTAAATTGCTCTCGACCCCGAATCCATAAATATCTTAAAACCTCTTGCGCATGCCAATGAATTTTTTTACATGTTCCAGTTGTAAAGTTAGTGAATTTTGATTTGATACTTTAAAAGAGTAAAGATACAAAAATCGTAATTTATTATTATTATTATTATTATTATTATTATTATTACTGAAAACACCCAAGGGACTATACATCTATAACGTTATCAGTTTAAGGGGGAGGGGAGGCTCTGGCATATGATATCGTAAGATATCTGTAGGGGGGATGGGGGGTGTCTTTTGATATCGTTATCATTTTTGATCCAACGAAACTTTTTTTTAAATTTGTAACCTGGTCTTTACATCAAAATAGCATGTTATCTTTTTATAGTATGTTATTTATTTTTATGAAAATGCAAAGTTATTATTCCAAAATATGGAATACCCCAACGTTAGGCATTCCTATTCTTCTGTAATACATGTATGCATATACAATCCGCTGTTCTACAAATCATATACGAAGTATGCTTGAAACAATGCTTTTATTTACTAGTAAATAAAAGAGAAAGAATGTTGTCACCTGTTTTGTTGACAAGAAGTTGTGTCTGCCCCAACTCATGCGGATGCAAGTGCAAAAAGACATTATTACTGCTGAATGCATTATGTAACAAAAAGCTATTATTAAATACTTTTAAATAGTAACTATTAAATATTATTTGATATAAAGTTCATATATAAACTGATATTTTATTGACTTCTCTTCATTTGAATCAATAAAGTATGCGTAAAATAAATGTAACCAAATTTGTATATCACTTCAAACAAAAGAAAAAAATTCCAAAAATCTAAAGAATTTTTATACATTGATAACGATAACATTACGGGGGGGGGGGGTTCGAGGGATGATAACGTATGATATCGTAAGGGGGGGGGGGGTCCAAAATTACCAAAAAGTTGATAACGTTATATATATGCACAGCCCCCAATCAACTATTATTATTTCAGCATTTCATGAAAAGACACCCTTGCTTACTTACTTTTGTAATATATGATATTAAATTCTAAAAACTGTCTAATCATTTGACCGTTTTAAACAAGTTGGAAATTGCTCGTCAAACGTGGCAAATGAGGTGCGTTCGTACTATAACTAGTTTTAAAATTATTTTTTGCACCCCATATTGTACTGAATGTATAATTTTTTGCACTTCATAACGGGCATAGTCTGATACATCATTAAAATGCACTTCAAATAATTTTTTCGGAACACTTTTGACTGTCCCTGTAATTAAACTATACATCCGATTTTCCTAAAATTTGAAATAGCTCAACAAAATTTTGCAACAATTATATCTTTAAAATTTCAGACCATTCGGAAGGCTGTAATATCATTAAAATGCACTTGCAATAATTTTTCCCATTGGCCGTAATGTAAAGAAAACTTTTGACTGTCCCTGTAATTAAACTATACGTCCGATTTTCCTAAAATTTGAAATGGCTCGACAAAATTTTACAACAATTATAACTTTAAAATTTTAGATCATTCGGAAGGCTCTAATATCATTAAAATCCACTTGCAATAATTTTTCCCATTGGCCGTAATGTAAAGAAAACTTTTGACTGTCCCTGTAATTAAACTATACGTCCGATTTTCCTAAAATTTGAAATGGCTCGACAAAATTTTGCAACAATTATAACTTTAAAATTTCAGATCATTCGGAAGGCTCTAATATCATTAAAATCCACTTGCAATAATTTTTCCCATTGGCCGTAATGTAAAGAAAACTTTTGACTGTCCCTGTAATTAAACTATACGTCCGATTTTCCTAAAATTTGAAATGGCTCGACAAAATTTTACAACAATTATAACTTTAAAATTTCAGATCATTCGGAAGGCTCTAATATCATTAAAATCCACTTGCAATAATTTTTCCCATTGCACTGCAAATAAGGGCGTCTTAAATTCAGACACATATGTGACTGAAAGAGTAATTCAGACACTTAAGTGTCTGAATATGGAATTTCAGACATCATAGGTGCCTGAAATTAAGACACTTAAGTGTCTAACTATATGATCATGGTATAAACACTGTAAACTGAAATGTCTGAAATTCAGACACATAAGTGTCTGAAACTGGAGTGTTCAATTTTCAGACATTTTAAAGTGTCTTAATTTTTAAGACACGTGTATATGTCTGAATTTAAGACGTTTAAAACATCTGAATCGCATCCATTTTTGATCACCCTGCAAGTTTTGCTATAGGCAATCAATTGTTCACTGTTTTTTGTAAGCTTTATACACTGTAAAAAATAACCATTACAATATGGAAATTATATTGCCAATTGGGACGCCAATTTACGTATTTTAATATAAATTTACTTCCGTAAATTCCAGAAAATTTTCCATTTTTTGCATATTTCTCCATTTAAAAGGTATAATATAATCTTTCAAGGACAAATCCACATATTTCGCAATCAGAATTTTCTAAACTCACGTATATTAAACATGATTTATTTATTTATATTGAAACTAGTGCATTGGCACACCTACTGGGGGAGTTAAGGGGGCTGAAGCCTCTCCCAGATTAGACTAGATATTATTTTTTTTTAATTATGAAAGAATATAATTATTTTTTAATAGATCCTTAAAAAATCGGAATTTTTAAAAAGATATTAATTTTGTCGCACATTTTTTTTTCTCTTTTTTAAATTTTATTATGAAATTCGAAATTATAGCATGTTTAAAATTTACTTAATTATAAACATTAATTACTTAATTATACTTAAGTAAACTAATTAATTGATGTTTTTAAGATTTACTTTAGAAAAAAAAAACTATTTACTTAATTATAAATTTAAGATCCAGTGCAACTTTTTGCACACTTTAACCTTTATAATATTTTGATAATTTAATAATAAAACTTTAAATTGTTTGATTGCAAACACACTTTAAAATTATCCAAATACGGAAACACACAAAAAAAATCGCAAAAACAAAAGTATATATTAGTACAGTACAGTATTTCATTATTTAACATTTTAAAAGCATTCAGAATTACACCAACCAAAACTTTCCAGTTTGTTACGACGCTTGCATTTTTTTTTACAACTATAACACTGCCTCTAAAATATGCTAGTCCCCTCCAAATCGCAATTCTGGATGCACCACTGAATCTGTGTGGTATCCAAAGTGTATGCTGATTCTATTTCCCTCTGAAATTTAAAGAAAATATCAAGTTTAATTACGAAATTTTCGCAAAAGAAAAATAACTGGAATATATCTCAAAACTGTGGCGCCATCTATACATTTCTTATTCAATATATTGAATAAGAAATATCGAACTTATTATTAATTTGCGCATTTAAGTGTTTGATGGTGTTTTGAGAAGTTATTTAAGTTCGTTATAACTATTATTTTGGAATTATATAGAATATTTCTGAAATTTTTTACTACATAACATTTTAGCTAATCATTGAGTATTGATTTAATTCAGGAATGATCTCATTTCACCGTAAGAAAATTAGTCTCATCGAAAACTTTTAACCTGTATTTCGATCGAAAAAAAGGAAGATAAAAATTATTTGCGCAACTATAAAACACTGGTTTTTATTATTTTTGAAGAAAAATTATATACAATATTTATAACTGAGAAATTTTGTTCAGAATATATGGCATATGGAATATGGAATATATAGGGATTAATGAGTCCAATTAAAAAAAAATTGCCATATATTCAACCGATCTGAAAAAAGAAAGAAAGAAAGAAAAATCAAAAAATAGAACACTATATTTCTTCACACACTTTTATATACACATACCTTCGCATTAACATTAAACACAGGCTTTGGGCAAAAATATATGCATTTTTTTTTATGAAAAATTGATTTTATTTTTAATGGGCGTTGAATTACGCCCCTCCGCCCCCCCCCCCCAAACACACAACTGAAACGGGACAAGCCCGAATTAAATATATATAGATATTAATTAAATATATATGTAATATATATACATATGCACTGTTAAAACATTTTAAATATTTTAATATTTCAAAAATAACGTCTGTCATCTGTATTAACAATAATATTTCTGTTCTGAAAATTTCTTCGGTAGAAGTAGATAAACCTTCTGCTAATCTTACATTGCAGGAAAAGCAAAATATTCAAAATTCTAGAGAGAAGATGTGTGAAATCTTTCAAAATTATAAGCAGATAGACAAAATATTTACCGTTTCTGTAAAATAAATTGTGAGTCACAAGTAACTAACAATATTTGAACTTCCTAGCTGTGAAATCGTGGCCGAGAGGGATTATCGCACAGTCTACAGACCATAAGGTTGCGAGTTCGTATCCCGCGACGGATAGGTGCAATGCTGTTAAGGTATATGTTAAATACAATGTTGTTGTAAATTGAGTAAAAGTAGTTAATCATGTAAAATGTGCGAGACTGTATTGAAATACATGTGTACCCTTCTCTCTCTCTTTTTTTTTTTTTTTAAATACAGAAATTTTCCAATAAATAAATAAATAAATTTTTCCAGAAATTGAAGAAAATTTTCATTAAAATACGTAAATTGTACTGGCGTCTTGATTGGCGGTACAATTTTTATATTTTGAAGGATTTTTTTTTTTGTGTATAAGGCTTTCCGAAAAAATGGCTGCTTTTGCAGAGAAATTAAAGGTGGTCAAACATGGATGCATTTCAGACATTTGAAGTGTCTTAAATTTAGACACATACAAGCGTCTTAAAAATTTAGACACTTTAAAATGTCTGAAAATTGAACACTCCGTTTCAGACACTTATGTGTCTGAATTTCAGACATTTCAATTTACAGTGTGGCCGTAATGTAAAGAAAAACTTTTGACTGTCCCTGTAATTAAACTATACATCCGATTTCCATAAAATTTGAAATGGCTCGACAAAATTTTGCAACAATCACATATTTGAAATTTCAGACTATTCGGTTGGGTAGTTTTTGCTCTGTTACATGCGGACAGACGGACAGACGGACAGACGGACGGACTGAACGACGACTATAGGTGCTACGTATTTATATAATTACGAACGCACCTAAAAATGGAAATGAACTCTCTGTAAATTTATACAAGCTCGGTTAAATGCATTTGATTGAGTTTCTAAAATTAAATTAAATTTTTATCCTTAAAACTAAATAAACTAAATAATTTTACAGAGTCTACTGTAAATTTACCAAATAATTTCTCCTTTATTTAACAGTATCCCTGTTACTCTACATAAGACTGCTTACATAAGACTTAAGATAATGGATAAGATGTAAGATTCTCTGTAATTTTACAGAATTTTTTTTAGCAGTATGGCTCGGTACAAAATTTTTGTGCAACTCTTCATGAAAGCACACGCTTTATGCATCTGATTACATTTAAATAAAAATTATGAAAACGTTAACAAGTATACTTTATCAATGTGAAGATTAAAAAGAAAACAAGAAAAAAAAGTCCTTCCGGCCAGTGCCGGGAGGAAGAGGTAGCTTTCATAATCCTTATTTTAAAAAAGCCAACTTATATCATGCAAACACACGAAGCTCAATTTAGTGGAAACCGAATATAGGAGATTCAATACTAATTTTTATCAATATAATGAATGAGAATTTCGCGAAATTAGTCAGCTTTATCCAAGCTGCTTTTCTTTAAAGTAGCTTATATTTGGCTGCCAAATTCGGCAATTTCTTAAAGTGCCTGTCATTTTAATACAACATGGTGGATGAGGCTAAGCAGTGAACTTGGTCGAGACCTTAGTAATTACTGTGCACATGCTCACTCACATCGGAATCGGTTAATATATAGGAGTGCTGTCGCATGCAAAAAATCAGATTTTTCAAAATGTCACCCACAATAGAAATTGAAACTGCTATATCTGAGCCATTTTTTAAGGTAAAGACAAACAAAAAATGCTCCTGAATCCTTATATCAAGATCAAATACTTCAGAAAGAAACCTTTTTCAATTTCTAATTTTTTTGCACCTCACTTTAAATATATATATATATATATATTAATTTAATGGTCGCCATTTTGAAACAAGATGGCTGATGAATCTGGCCAGAGAATTTGGTCGAGGTGTTGATGTATACTATCCACATGCCTGCTTACATCGAAATAGGCGAATACGTGTGTTATCGCATGACAAATACAAGATCGTTTCAAAATGTTAGCCATGCTAGAAATTCAAAGTGCTATAAATCAACCATTTTTTAAGATATCAACAAAATAACAAATTTTCAGAAACAAAAACTGCTCCGGAATCTTTGTATCAAGGCCGAACACATAAAAAAAAAATCTTTTTCATTTTCCAATTTTTTAATACCTCATTTTGAATTTTAAATTTAATTTTTTTTTAATGACAACCCTTTTGAAACAAGATGGCGAATGAAGCTGGCCAACGAACTCGGTCAAGACATTGGTATGTACTATGTACAGACCAAGTTACATGCAAATAGGTTCATAAATACGCCTGTTATCGCGTGACAAAAATCAGGTCGTTTTAAAATGTCAGCCACAAGAGAAATTCAAAATGCTATTACTCAGCCATTTTTTTTTTAGATATAGACGAAAGAAAAACTCTTCCGGAATCTTTGTATTAAGGTCAAACACATACAAAAAAAATCTTTTTCATTTTCCAATTTTTTGGTATCTCATTTAAATTTTTAATTTTTTTAAATGGCCGCCATTTTGAAACAAGATGGCGGATGAATCTGGCAACGAACTCGGTCGAGATATTTGTATGTACTATGTACACACCAAGGTACATCCAAATCGGTTCATAAATACGCCTGTTATTACGTGAGAAAAATCAGGACGTTTCAAAATGTCAGCCACGCTAGAAATTCAAAATGCTATAACTCAGCCATTTTTTAAGATATAGACGAAAGAAAAACTGCTCCGAAATCTTTGTATAAAGGTCAAATACATAAGAAAAAAATATTTTTCCATTTTCAATTTTTTGGTACCACATTTCAAATTTTAAATTTTTTTAAAAATTTTAAATGGCCGCCATTTTGAAACAAAATGGCGGATGAAGCTGGCCAACGAACTCGGTCGAGAGATTGGTATGTACTATGTACATACCGAATTACATCCAAATCGGTTCATAAATACGACTTTTATCGCGTGACAAAATTCAGGACGTTTCAAAATGTCAGCCACGCTAGAAATTCAAAATGCTATAACTCAGCCATTTTTTAAGATATAGACGAAACAAAAACTGCTCCGGAATCTTTGTATAAAGGTCAAATACATAAGAAAAAAATATTTTTCCATTTTTAATTTTTTGTTACCACATTTCAAGTTTTAAATTTTTTTAAAAATTTTAAATGGCCGCCATTTTGAAACAAAACGGCGGATGAAGCTGGCCAACGAACTCGGTCGAGACATTGGTATGTACTATGTACACACCAAATTACATAGAAATCGGTTCATAATTACGGGAGTTACAGTGTGACATAGGTCAGATATATATATATATATATATATATATATCAATTTTGAACGGAGGGTGGTTTCGGGGTCTGGGGGTCATGATCGATGAAAATATACCAAAATTTTTTGAAATCGCTTTCCTCCGAACGGCTGCAATAGGTAGCTTTTTTGTAAAGAAAGCTACCTAAAAACCAATTAATTCTCGATAAAATTAAAATTTAAAATGTAATAGTATTGTTTTGAATGTGCTTCGCGCGAGAAAAGGAAAATACAAACTAATAACATCTATGTATGAATTAAAAATAAATAAATAAATAAATAAAATAAGGTATCAAACAATTTGCTTAAATCAAAATGGATTTTACCAACTACTAATCACTTTCAGATTTTCATTTGTTAGTTGTGTTTTTTACAAGTTATTAATGTTGTTATTTTAAAGTGATAAATTTTTTCTTTGTAAAATTCACTTTAGTTTTATGTTTAATTTATTGCATTTAAAATGAGTCTTAATTTTGAAAGAAGTAAAATAGGCTCAAATTACTTAGAGAGCTTTCAATTCGATTTTCCCGAAATTTATTTTATTATTATTATTATTATTATTATTGTTACATAACCTTTTCACATTCGTGTCTTCAATTAATTCCAAGAATGTTTAGAATAATGTCATAATTCTACATGCATTCTGGATATGCGTCGAACGAGATACCATATATTACAGAGAATATAACATTGAAAGGATAATAAAATTATTATCATTACTGTTTTTACCCTATGAGAAGACATTCTACAGATCTTTTATTCTTTTTGTTACCATCAAACAAATCAATCTGCCAGAAAAAAAAAAAAAAAAAAAAAAAACTTCATAACCGATGAGCAGATTGAACGAACATTTATTTTGGAATTTCAATTTATTTTTAAGGGTTTTGACCTTGAGGATTTTAGTATTGATCTCAAAATTGCCCTCTCAGAAGTACTTTCTTCAATTCACGGAATTTGTATTGGAAGCAGCGCTACCGGAATATTTCCGTTATTTGAAGAATTCCGTTTCTCTTTTTTTCCGTTATAACAGGTAAAATGCCCGTGAATTGAAGAAATTCGGGATAAAATAAAGACGCTGACCTTGGTTTTGACCTTTGGATTACTGTTATTAGCCGAGTGCCTTAACCGTTCAGCTACAGTTGTTCGGCAATGAACAGCTTGAAGTAAATATATTAACCCTGTCGATTACATATGTGTTCCTTACTTTTAAAATGCTTTAAACTATAAATATGAAATGATCATGTAATGCTGCAAGACCTAGTGGTCACATATGTGTGCATTTGATAAAATGTATAATTTTCAGCCAATCAAAATAAAATAAATTGATATGTATTTTACTACTCAAAACTGCTGTCTGACAAAAGTTTTTACTTTAAGAAAAAAGTCAGGGCCAAAAGGGTTAAGTTTAATTCAGATGGGTACGGTTTGATTAATTTTTTCAGAAAGCTGGGAATTCTTAAGTTAATTTCAGGAAGATTTCGTCGTTAATGAGATTGTGGCTAAGGTTATAACTCTTTAGTGTTAATATTATAGGATAAAAAAAATATGAATTATAAATGTTTTTAAGCAGATTGTCGGATGTAAAATATTCAGTTTCAAGAATGTGTTACAAATTAACGGGTTTTAATTTCAATAGTCTTAAAATTATTTTATCATTATTGCATAAAGAAATGGGTTTACATTTAAAGATGGCCTTAAGTTTAATATTTGTTTTCTTTTTCTTTTTCTTTTTAGCATATTCTTTCTCTCTCTTTTTCTTTTCTTCTCCAGCAACACGAAAATTCACAAATGAACATAACGTCGTAAATGTTTCAGAAATTAGGGAATTTGAATTTGAGTGCGGCCATAACAAGGACCATCTAATACTATTCAGTTAGGCAGATATAAAAACTGGTCGAAAAGCTGTATAATAAATTGAGTATCTTTTTTTTCTGTCAGGTGCGGAAATAGCCTTAATAAATTTACCGAAACAGCCAACAATCCGTTTGAATTTATACAAATTAAAAGTTAAAAATAAGCTTTTAGCTGACCCAAAATTTACCAAAGCAACAATAGTATGTTTATATCCCAGACCCATTTCGACTGTTTAAAACGATACCCCGACCCTACGAGTTACGATTCAATATAATTATTTCCACTTTATTTCTGTCTTTTTTCCCCCGAGAGATACGATTCATAAAATTGAAAAAGCAAGTTTCTTTTTGTCGCTTGGGAGTGGTGTGGGATCCAATTCATTTGCAGGTGGAATGCGCCCGAGTTCCTAATTGCTTTTCAGCGGGACTAGCTGATTAGAGGGAACGATTGGAGACGAAGGAACGCGGTCCCCCCGAAACAACTCACTTAGGGCCGCGGCCTGCGCGGGGCACCTTCGGCCGCTTATCTCGTTTGCGCGCCTCCAAGATGGAGTGATAGCTCTGGGAGGTCCTCGGCCACTAAATACACGGAGACAAGATGCAGGTAGTTACGGAGAAAGGTGGTACCGACGAGACGATCCATGAATACCAATCAGACCACCCAAGTAGAAGGAACCGGTGCATCAGCGGAGAAGCGGAATCTGTCGCCGAGGTGTTGCGCAAAAGTACATGCGCCAAGTCGGGCCAGCAGCGCCGTGTGTGGTCTTTGTTCCCCGCGATAATTGAAACCTTCATGCTCCGAAGCTTCCCTCTCCACCTCTAATGGGATGGATACTACAAGCGGTTTTCGGCGGGGGGAGGAGGGAGATGCCTTGTTTTTTAACCCGCTCCGCCAGCGACAAAGCTCGCCACTTTGCACTCATTGTCCGCGGAAATGAGGTATACACGTTCATTCTTAAAGGCGGCGTCGCGAACATCACATAGACATACTTTTTTTAAAGAAAAACTATTCTCGTGTGCCCACGACAATCTGCTCTCTCAAGTTCATTACACCGCGAATTACATGAGATTTTAATCCCCCCCCCCCACACTCTCCTCCCTTCAGTCGCACACCCTCTCTCGCAACCCCTTACGTGTTGTTTAGATTTATTTTTTTTTTCGACACATTCCAACAAGGATATCTGTTTTGGCATCGTATTTCCTAGTTTTATTATGTGACTAGTCCTTCACTATATTTTACGTACTTGTCTGGCGAAAAGGGGTTCCATTTAAACAATGGGATTTATTGAAGACTGTTTTCTTCGGATTTTTCCCGAATTTATAAAATAAAAAAAAAGCAGGAAAAAAAAATCCTTCTTCCTTAAACAAGGCTGATTTTTAAGTATTGCAACTCTGCTGTTTTAGAATCTTCTTTAATAATTAGAAGACTTTTTGAGGAGGACTTCAAACATGCTGTATCCCAAACTCATTGTAAAAAAGGACTTAACTCAGATTGAAGCTCGTTCTTTTTAAACATAAGTCAATACAAGTTGAAATTCCCTCATTTTAGAAAACGAATTTTCTCTTTTTTTTTTTTTTTTTTTTTTTTTAAATCTCTATAAATTCCCCCTTAAAAAGAAAAGAAAAGAAAAGTTTTATTTAATTTAAAATTGCATGTCTTGACTATATTTAAAAAAATATATATATATTCCATTTAAAAGTTAAACAGCCCAACTAATTAAAACATTTAAATAGTGTATAATTATTGTGAATAAATTTAAAATGATAAATTCATTTCTCTTGAAATGTGAACTTTGAGTACATAATCCAATTTTCAAAATTAATTTCAGTTTCTATATCCTAAAACTTACAAAAATTGAACTGTGTTCACACACACACAAAAAAAGAATTAGTTTAGATTGAATGAATTCGGTTGCATGAAACAAAGGCTGAAGGGAAAAAAGGGGTAAATTTAATGCAATTATCATGTAGTAAGTCTTTTTCTAATCGAAATTTCAGGCTCTAACATTTAAGGGGCTTCTTCGCGCACTTGAAAACAACCACTCCGTAATGTTAATCCTATGGGCAGGTTATTTTCGAATTTTTCGTTTCAATTTGAATATTTTTAAACGATTTTTTTTTTTTGCATAGGCTAGATGAGGTCGATCTTTAATATGACTCTTTTTTACTTTTTCGATTTTGGTTGCAGATTTTTTTAAAAAAGATACCGTATTTTATGGAAGAAACGCCCCCGTCGTAAACGCCGCACTCCTGAAATTGACCTGAATAAACTTAAAAATATCGTAATCGTCGCACCCGTTGTAAACGCCGCATTCGTCCGAACGCTACTTTTGTCGACAGCGTCACATTGACCTAACTTTAATCAAGGTTTTCTGAGCAGTGTAGGATGCCTCGTTTTTAATATCTTAAGATGCCTGAAGTTTTATTTAAAATATTTAAATCCAATTTTAAATATTTTTATGAATTTTTAAATTAAGGAAAGTCAGTTGGTATTTAAAAAAAATCGTAAACTCCGCGGCGTTTCCTCCATAAATTACGGTACTTTCAGTTTTCAAACCGGTTTCGAAACTGAAAGTACCTTTTTAAAAAAAAACTGCAACCAAAATCGAAAAACTAGAGAAGAGTCATATTAAAGATCGACCTCATCTAGCCTATGCAAAAAAAAAAAAAAAAATCGTTTAAAAATATTCAAATTGAAGCGAGAAATTCGAAAATAACCTTATAAGATTAACATTACGGAGCGGATGTTTTCAAGAGCGCGAAGAATCCCCTAACTTCGCGAAAAAATGACAATTTTAACAATTTGACAGCAGAAAAATCTCAATCAGTTTTATTTCCCCACTGAAGCTTTAGGATAATTTCTTAAAGGTATTGCCATTTTTTTCCCTCTGTTTTTGTTTCCAAAAACCTTTTGAACCCAACCAAGACTTTCTGACGCATTTAAAAAAACATTTTTATTATATATTTTTTCTATGCGTGAAAACCGCAAGTATTCTCATTCAAGTACTTATAAACAAAATATCATTTTTTAAAATTTTCATGTAAATATGAAAGCTTGTTACTTGATGGCCACCTTATCATGATTATCATGTCCGAAAAATCGGTTTAATCAACTACCCGTTTCGGTAATTTTTCGTTTTCTTCGTATTTGAATAAGAATATTGCCAGTTTTTTACATTAACGAATGGGAATGATTTTATGAATGTTTCTGAAAGAAGCGAATTTGAGTTTGAAAACAATCCTTGGCGCCTTCAGTTAACTGTCTTGTTTACAACTTGTATTCTTCTATGGTTCATTACGTAAAAAGTCTTCCTGTTTTTTTTCAGCTTACATTTTTTTTTTCTTTTAAATCAACCAAATGTTCTACTAATCCGTCTTCCACCCATAATAGTCCCGATTTTCTTTCTCAGTGGCCAGATGTCTAATAAGTGTGCCCGGAATGATTTTTTGCCGTTTTCATCGCAATATTGCGAAGGGTGGCGGTGTTCCGAAACTGCTGACAGAGAGAGAGAGAGAGAGAGAGAGAAAAAAAACAGATGGCTGTTTTTTTTGTGATGACATTACGTTTTACCTGTTTTTGTGTTTTTCTGTTAAAATAACAATAATGAAATTGTGGATTTTGGTCATTCATATTATGAAACAGGACATTTTTAATATGCTTATAGCAAATCTAGGTGTTTCGCTATTTTTATTTGTTTGTAAAATTTCGGCTATTACGCTTACAAGAACATAAAAAAGAATGCCACAATATTGCTGAAATAAGAATTTTGTGAATTACTTCGTTAATATGCTAGTTGTGCTGATTACTTAAAAATAAAATCAATTTAAATTACATTAACAAACTTAGTGTGGTGCTTATTTTTACGTCTGTTTTAAAATAGTTTAAAAAAGTTAAAAAAAAGATCACACACCAAAAGATTGAGAACATAGTAATAATAGCAATAATAATAGTAATAGTAATAATAGTAATAACAACAACAATATATTAAATCTGTTCTCAAATCCAATTTTTCTATTTTGCGACTCTGGTGTATAATTGAAACATTTTCATCTGTAAATGCAGAAAACTTACTAATTTTTTTGTTTTGCCAAGGAATCGAACAACACTTTTCGTTATTTTGTAGAAAATAAACATCTTTCAAAAGATATGGTCAAATGTGGTGTTTCCAACTGATTTTTGAGAAATAAAAATCACGGGAATTCGCGTTCATCAAATACAGCAATTGTCTTTAAACAATAAAATGTATCAAATTTATATGGAAATATTTTTTTGTTTTGTTTTGTTTAGATTCTTTGACATCTGAATGAAAACGTTTATGGAAATTAAAGAGATTTTGAAAATATGGGTCAGAAATTTTCGTGTTGTTTAGCAGAAAAAATAACTATTAAGGTGGTTCTCAAATTCTCGGCACGTGACGACAAGTTTCTTTTCTTTCTCGTGCTTCTGTGTCGGGAATTCGGTTCAAAACGCCCACTTTGACTGTATTTTCTGTAAGATCTTCTGCCTTTACCAAAAACTGGAAAATACCGTTCGATTACATAGTTTCTGAATAAGAACACCTGCTTTTTCGAATAAAAAATAATTCAGAAATGTGTCAGAAAGTACTCCTTTGGATTTGAGTACAAGTCTTAAGGCGACTTAAAAAAGAAAAAAAAATCATCGCTGCTCAACTACCCGAAAATTTTCCGACACATTCACTGACTTATTTTTACTCATAAAAGCATCAAATCTAATGAATTTTCAGATGATTCGGAATCGAATTTCATTTTTTGTATATATTTTATGTATAATTGGGACTTAAAATCGGTTGCTGTTTCATGACGACTTTTACCGGGATCTAGTGTTCCTAACGTCGATTTTAAACGCTAACTTTGACACAATGATTCCTCAAAAAATTCTCCCCCCCCCCCCTCTCTTTTAAAGAAAAAGTAACGCTATTCCTTAGTAATTGAATATGAACACCTTTCACTTTTGAACATTTAAGACTATTAAGAATGACTTGGTTGAATGCGTCAAAAATTAGCCTGTTTATATTCGAGAAACAGCCTTAAATGAGGAATTTATAATGAGATCTGGAACCACTTTGCTCTTTCCTATAAATACCGTATATACTCGTGTATAAGTTGACCCTCCCAATTCCAAAATTTTGAAAAAAATTGAATTTTCGTGTACAAGTCGAATCATATTTCTGGTAGTAGTATGCTGAAAAATAATGGTACAGATGTCATATTCGCCCCATATTGGCGCGATTTTTTTCTGACGCCAATATCATATAGGCAACGGGTACTTAACTTGCGCCAAAGTATTGTTATTTTGCTTGATGTGGTAACCCTGATTATGTTGTTTATGCTGTTGATGTTTTCGCCAAATTGGCAACCGAAAAAAATCGCGCCAATATGGGGCGAATATGACATCTGTACCAAAATAATTTGTAATTGAGGATAAAAAAAAAAAAAAAGTAATAAATTTTCATTAAATTAGCAAACTTAAGTTTCTAATCGACTTTTGTTTTTTAATTCAACGTTTTAAAACTGTATAATTAAGTAAAACCGAAGAAGCTTAAACTATTTTGAAACCTATTAACATCCATTCAATGATACTTAAAAAGAAAAAAAAAATCTTTCAAAAATCTATTCAAGCCTTATTTACAAGAGTAAACAACTTCTTAGACTGCTATAATGTAGTATTTCTTTGTATTGTAGGACTTTTAGGAGAGATATCTGGAAGATTTGTCAAGTTGAATTCTTTTTAAAAAGGGGATTAAAATGTTGAAAAGAATGTCCCTGTATTGAAGGGAATTCAATACCAAGGGAAAATGGGTGCAGAGTAATTACAGGGACATTGTTAAACTTTCTTTCTTTTCTTTTTTCTTTTTTCTTTTTTTTTTTTTTTGTCAATCACAGGGAAATGACCATTGTCCTCTGTTATCTCTCCCTCCTACCTATAGCATAGCTGTCAACTCTTCCGCTTTTTTGTACCACAAACATTTTATAGAAATTTTTGACTTATTTAATCGGCAGATTATGGCGATTTAAAAAGGTAAAATTTACTATAAAATTTTTGTGGTACAAAAAAGCGTAAGATGGCCCTATGTGTTTATTTAAAAGACTTGCCCATTCGCCAATTATCTGCGATTTTTTTTTTTTTACTACCTCGTGTATAAGTCGACCCCGATTTTCAACTCCCAAATTTTGCCTAAAATTCTTCGACTTATACACGAGTATATACGGTAAAAAAAAAATATAACAAATATTGAAATTAACAATTAAATTTAAGAAACTCCGTGATCCTTTACTTATGAAATTCCTTTTAAAACTCGTACCAGTTTATTCTCTTCTGATTTATCCGCATCTATACCCAAAGACATTAGGTCGGTATTCGGTCGAACTATCCTGCGGGGATAAAAGGAATCCGAAGCAGTTTTGGATTTATAGCATCACGGAGCAATTTCGCACAAAAAAGAACAGCGAAAGACAGCGTGTTGCGAGGCTTAGCCGAAAGAAAGAATAAAAGCGAAACAGAGAGCCAAATATTATTACTGCTGTTATGAACTGCTAAGATCCTTATAAATAATAGAAAGTAAAAAAGTTAAATTTCCTCCCATGGGGCACGAATCTCTCTTCCCTGATAGCTTTTTTATAGGAATTTATTACTCCCTATTTCCTTATTGTATGCAATGATTTTTGTTTTTTTCTGATGTCAAGCCATTCAATAATATGGCCTTTATTCTGTAATGTTAACATGAGAAGTACAATTGTAAATGTACTGATTAAAGAAAATAACTTGTGTAATGATATTTAAATTTTAGTGGCAATTATTTTTGTTCGCGGTATTGTAGAACTTTCTACTTTGGAATAGGGGCGATATATTAGCTTTTATTCTGTTAAAAAATGCTAGGTAAAAACGATATTTTTTAATCTCTAAACATTTCATAAGTCGCCTTACCGACTTTGCTGCATTCTTTAGACAGATCTGGCGATATTACTCATTGAAGGGACCAATGATAATGTATCGCTATAGATTTAATATATATATTCTCTGATTCATACATTGAATTAAATTAATTATAATACATTACGTAAAAAGAAATAAATCTAAATAATGGCTATAGCTTAGATCTAATTAACACAAGACTGAAGGAGGTTTAATTCGTATATATATACGTTTTAATTGCATATGATTTATTTTGTCATAGAAGGTCGTTTGTATATTGAAAAACTTTAATTTTTCGAATGGTGAGCCCAACTTTTAACGCTTTGTTTGAGTTCCTTGGATCCAATCATTATAGCTCTAAAAAGTACATAGTTTATGGATGTTTGGGAAATATCCATAGACTTATAAGAGGACAAAATTTGAAACTCGAAACGTGGCGGTAACTTTTTCCCCTTTCTCTCACTGTCGCGTCGGAAATTCTGTTCAAAACGCCCAGTTTAACAGTATTTTCTGAAAGATTTTCAGCCTTTACCAAAAAATGGAAAACGTCTTTCGATTTACATAGATTTTGAATATGAACACTTGTCAATTTCATGCGTTTCCGGGTTTGTTTGTTTTTTTTGTCTAGTGAAGCTTTTGCCTGGTATGGTTTTTATCTGAGGACTTTTTGTCCACGTCCCGAGTTCCAGTGCAAATTAAGCATTGCCCTTTATCTACATCTGTTTGAATTTTCACGTGCGGAACTGAAAATTTCAGATTCTCAACGTAATATTTTTATGTTTATAAAAAGATAGAAAATAATTTAAAAATGACTTATTTGACAGATCAAGTATAAATTAAGGCTGTTCTCAAATCCAAAGGGTCAACTTTCTGAAATAAGTTTTAATTTATTTTTGTTCGGAAACGCGTAAAAATAGAAGGTGTTGTAATTCAGAAACTATGCCATCGAACTGTTTTTCCGTTTTTATGCAAACGCAATAGATCTTTCAGAAAATACTGTCAAAGTTGGCATTTTGAACTGAACTTCTGAACGAAAGAAGAAAATCATGTCAGTAAGGGGAGAAAAATGCCGTGTCAGGTGATCAAAATCGCTTATAACTCAATAGGTAATCTATGGATCAAAAAATGGAAAAAACAGTTCGATTCCAAATCGCTTCCATGGTCAGGCTTTTCAATTTTATATCTTTCCGTTAAAAAATGAATTTGTAAATGCGTCAAAACGTTTTGTACTTGTTGAGCAGAGCAGTTGAGAACAAACACCCTAATAGTGAACATTTAGAAATTCACAAGTTTAAAAAAAAAAAAAAAATCGCATTTTTAATTGGAAATAAACTATAATCTAAAACATAAAACAATTAACAAGCGTTACATAATGCTGTGTGGTGCACTCCTGATATCAGCTCAAATTTATTATCTCTTTGTGATATAATTAGGTCCTTCATGCATGACGAAGCTTATGTCGATGAAAGAAAATTAAATGTCAATTTAGTGACTATTCTTAGAACAGCGTTTTCCCCTCAGACATTTAAACAAGCTAAAATTATTCCATCTTCTAGAATGTAAAAAATATTTGAAGCTATCATTTTCTGTTTATTTATTTCATTATAACATCTTAAGTGTTCTCTTCATAATGCATAATAGATTTCCACCGAGAACAAGATTGCTGGCAACATGTAACTTAAGTCATCAAAACATTTTTTATTTTATTTTATTTTATTATTACCACCTAAGTCGTCTGTAACTTGCATCTTGGTTGGCGAATCATGTTGCTTCAACTAAATCAAAAAGTTCAGGAAAAACAAGCTCGAAATTCCAGAGCCATCAGTTATACCCAATTCATCTTGTTTGTATTTCAAACCATGCCCTTTTCTAATGACTACCATTTCCATTTGATAGAATGGCAACAACAAAATCAGTTTTCTTTCAAATGCTCGAAATAGTTCTCCAATTTCTGACGATAATCGTTCTCGATAGCTCAAGAACCGGTTTGGATTGCTGATTGAGTCACTTTCATCTGATTCCCGATATTAAAAGCACATATTCTTTATTAATATTCAAATGATATGCTAATACCATGCATGCAGTGGAGGGCTCTGTAGTAGCGTTTTTCATTATCACGATATTTGTGGTACACGTGATTAAGACCTGATGATTTAAAGAAAAAAGGTCTTTATCAAGATTGTAATTTCACACCTGATGTGTTTATCTTTTTTATTGTATTTTCCTTTTCCGAATCTTCCTTTATCGCTGGAACAACGTGTCTCCCTGATAACTCAGATTCACGACAAGTTTCATTGTATCCACTTGAGCAAGTCTTTTGGAACATCCACTGATATGGACGGGATGCAGGTGAAAGTTGTTGGAGTTTAAGTGGCCTATCAAGCCAAAAGCACCCCATTCTCGATAGCAGGAATTCGCTGTCTCATATTTAAACAATTAGAAAAAATCTCTTGTGGCTATGCTGCTTTTGAAATGGAAATAGGTAAAATGCTCTTACCTGGGATTCATCAATATCGCGATGACGTATAACTTCATCGGTGTGGCGTGGCCAGGGATTTATCCAAAAGCTTCTTGAAGAAATTATTTTATTTTATTTTGTGAAGCATTATTTATCCTTTGAAGTATCCTTTGAGAGCTTAATATGAATCGCTAAATCCATGGGAAGATATAATGTAATATGAATTAGTATTGTGTGTTTTTACGATAAAGAAAGATTCAACTTTTAGCTTTAAATACTTATAATTAAACATATTACTGGAGTATAAGAAACTCCGTCTTAACAGAGAAGCTACATGATTAAGAGTGATAATACATAAAGCTGCTAAAACACATATTCGCAGCGTAGAAAAAATATATAATAATTAAAGGTGTCTGGCAACAGTCAAAATGTCCAGATGTTCCTTTTTGGTTACATATGAGTGGTGAAATCTTAGTTATTAGCACATATGCTTTAGAGAGTTACTCAAGTGGTCTGTAATAGCACTCATTATCAAATGCGGAAGTAAAAAGAAGTAGTTCGTAAATTTGCTTGTTGAAATGATCTGTGTTTAGTAACAAGTTCTTTCTTTTCTTTTTTTTAATCACTTTTAGGAGTTGCCGAAGAACATCTGGGGAATTAAATTTAACACCCCTCCTTAATCTCCTCAGATGGATAAGGTAACAAGTTCATAGTCTTGATGTCACACAAAAGTTGAGGTTTGGGTGTGGGCTTCGTCAAGCAGTCAGCAATCATGTATTGCGTGGGACAATATTTTAATTCGATAATTTTATCCTCCTTTAATTGTCTTATGGCGTGAAAGCGGATATCAATGTGTTTTGTCCGCTTCGAAAATTTTTCATTTTCTATCATCTTTATACTGCTTTGGTTGTCATGGTAAAGTAAAATAGGTTTTACTTGATACAAGTTAAGATCTTCTAGCAGTTTTAATAGCCATAAAATTTCTTGTCCTGCGGTTGCTGCAGCCACATATTCCGCTTCAGCGGAAGAATATGCAATGCTTGACTGTAATTTTGTAGTCCATTGAATGGGATTATCACCCAGAAAAAAAATATTGCCGGTGGTTGATTTTCTATTTTTAGTGTCCCCAGCCCAATCAGCATCAGCATACGCGATGAGTATTGGTGGTTTATTTTTACTTATTGTTAGGCATAGGTTTTTTGTGCAATTGAGGTAAATAATAATTCTTTTTGCCGCTTTCCAATCCTTCTCGCGTGGCGTTGCACTTCTCCTACTAAGTATATTTACTGGTGCCATAATGTCGGGTCGAGTGACTGTGGCAATATACAAGAGCGAACCGATCGCTTGCCTAAACTTTGTATTGTTCGGAAGTAAATTGTCGCTATCTTCTAATTTATAGAAACCTACTTCCATCGGTGTACCAATAGGTCTTGCATCTGTTAAATTTAACTTTCTAACCAAATCTTCTATTTTTGACTTTTGGTTTAATTTGTAACCATCATTCGTTTTGATTATGTTGGTTCCTAGGTACTGACTTATTTCGCCTAAGTCTTTTACTCCGTACTCATTTTGCAATTGTTTTATTACATCTTTAATTATTTCACTTTTACTCGCGATTAAAATATCGTCAACGTAGACGATGATATAAGTGAAATTTTCCTTTTCTTTTCTAGTAAACAAACATGAGTCAGCAGTGCTTTGCACAAAATTCATGTTTTTTTAATGATTCTGCGATCTTTTTGTGCCAGGCTCTAGCTGCCTGCTTTAAGCCGTAGATTGTTTTATTCAGTTTACACACTTTGTTTTCACAATTTTTTTCTATAAAACCCTCTGGTTGTTTCATGAAAATTTCTTCTTCTATTTCGCCGTGAAGAAATGCAGTGTCGATGTCAATGTGTTGAACAGAAAGATTTTTATATGCCGCTGAGGCTAAAAATGTGCGGATTGTTGTGTGCGAAACTACGGGTGCGAAGGTTTCATCATAATCTTCGCCGTACTTCTGATTATATCCTTTCGCTACTAAACGGGCCTTGTATTTTTGTACATTTCCTAAATTATCTAACTTTCTCTTAAAAATCCACTTGCAACCAATAATTTTCTTATTTGGTGGGGGATCCACTAAGTCCCAAGTTTTATTTTTCTTTAATGAGTGGATTTCTTGTTGAGCGGCTTTGAGCCAATTTTCTTTTTCTACTGGGTTGTTCATGTTTGCTATGTCATAAAAATCGGTTGGTTCGAATGTGTCATTTGTTTTTACGTGACATACGTATCTGTCGGGTGGTACTCCTCTATTTGACCTCTGAGACCTTCTCAATTCTACGTCGGGTTGTTTGGACGCGGTTGGTTCTTCGTCCGAATTACTTAACTCTGTTTGAATGTAGTTGTTGTCATTGTCTAAGTTTTCTACCTCTTCGCTTTCTTTTAAGTTGTTTTCACTATTTTCTATAAATTTAACTGTTCTCGCTATTATTATTTTGTTTTCTTTTGTAAATATACGGTAACCTTTTGATTTGTTGTCATACCCCACAAGTATTCCTTCCTGCGCTCTATCATCTAATTTGTTTCGCTGATGTTTTTGTATATAGGCATAAGCTTTACAGCCGAATGTACGCAGGTAGTGTAAGGTGGGTTTTCGGTTGAACCAAATTTCGAACGGTGTTTTGTTTGTTATTTTGGTTGGTAGCCTATTCTGCAGGTGATTGGCGGTATTTATGGCTTCTCCCCAGAATTTTTGAGGTAAGCCTGCTTCGGAGAGTAGACTCCTAGTCATATCTAATAATGACCTATTCTTTCTTTCCGCTACGCCGTTTTGGCTCGGACAAAATGGTACCGTAAACTGGTGTTGGATACCTCTTGCCCTTAGGTATTCTTCCGTTTGTTTACCTAAATATTCCCCTCCATTATCGGATCTAATAGCTTTAGGGAATCTGCCGAATTGGGTTTTCACCATGGCTACATAATCTTTTAACTTTTCGTGAACTTCATTTTTATGCGAAAGTAAGTAAATTACTGTGAACCTTGAATAGTCGTCTATAAAAGTGACGAACATTGTTTTTCCCCCGATAGTAGGTGTACCGATAGATGTGCACACGTCCGTGTGTATCAGATCGAGCACTTTGCCTGTTTTGGGACAGTTTGTTGATTTCGGATATGGGGCATCACTTATTTTTGTTTGGATACATATTTCACACAATGCGTTATGATTACAGTTATTTATTTTTATACCGTCTGCTAAGTTTTTATTTATTAATTCTTTTATCGCATTATAGTTACGATGGCCAAGCCGTTTGTGCCAAACTTCTATGCAATTTTTATTTTTACATTCATGTGCAATGTTTACTTTATTAGTTTCAGCGCTTTCTAATAATTCGACTTGATATAAATTATTTTTCATTCTTGCTTCAAGATAAATATTCCCGTTTCGGGATAACGTGCATTTTTCTTTATCGAAAATTAATTTATAGCCATTCTGTGTTGCTTTGCTTACCGATATGAGGTTTGATTCTAATTCTGGTACGTATAATACTTCTTTTAATGTGATTGTGTTTATCCCTCCATCGGATGTTTTTGTTTTAAATGTCGTTTCACCTGTACCGTGTGAATTCAGCGTTTTTCCATTGGCAATGATGACTGTCGTCTTTTCAGTGTCGTTAAACTTAGTGAATGCATCTTTACTGTTTAGAATGTGTGTCGATGAACCTGAGTCGATTATCCAGGTTTGTTTTCCTGGTTTCTGGACTAAAAAAGCTGCGTCGCTGCGTTTTCCTGAATTGCCCTGTGTTTTGTTAATCCGAATTGGTTCTGTTTCACGGTTTTTGTTTTCTCTATAATTGTTTGCGTCTTCATAACATAACGATGATGTGTAATACTTGGATTTGTGCGGCTGTTGTTTTTGTGACGGTGAGTAAGTGTTTCTGTTCTTAAGATGCCAGCACTCCCTGTATGTTTGGTTTTTTAATTTACAGTATGTGCACTGTTTGTCCTTTTTATTATAGTGTTCAGCCGGAAACTTTTTATGCGTTTTAAACGCTTTTGAGGAATTCTCGCTCTGATCTGTGTTTTTTAAACGTCTTGTATATTCATCAGTGAGTTTTCCTTTTATAAACTCTGAATTAAGTTCATTTTCTGGACGGGCCTCGAGGGCTATAATTAAGGTGTTGTAGCTAGGTGGCAATGAACAAAGTAACAGAGCTGAAATGTGCGAGTCATTAATTGTTTCGCCTATGGCTGAAAGTTTATCAACAAGTTCTAAAATATGTGTAATGTGTTTTATTAGATTGCCGTTTTCTGGGAGTTTTGCTCCGTATAATTTTCTCAGCAAATACAACTTGCTTGAGAGATTGGCCCTTTCATGAATTGTTTTTAAAGCTTGCCAGGTTTCTCTGGCAGTGTTTAAGTGCTTTACATGCACGATCTGTGAGTCTTCAATACTCAAGTTGATAATTGCACGTGCTTTACGGTCCCTCTTCGTCCAGTCCGTGGTAATTGGATCTGGGGGATTTTGTGTTATTACATCAAACAATTCTTCTTTTATTAAAATCATTTCTGCGCGAAATTTCCAATTTGAGTAATTATGCGAATTTAATTTTTCGACAATTTGGACGTCTTTTATCCCTGCCATGTTTACTCTTATTTATATATGCGACGAACCTATTTCCTTTTTATTTATTTAGTTACTGTAAAATGAACGATTTCTTTTTTTTATTATTATTATTACTCACAACCAACAAATTGTTCATTCACTAATTATTTAAATGTTCATTACATAAAACATAAATATATAAATGTTTCTTTTTCATTCACCTTAATATTTCTGGTACAATAACATTCATTATTTTATTCAATGCAGCATCTTTTTATTTTTTTTTTTATTCAGAACATGAATACTTTTAATATTTATAATCTAAGCCACTATATAAAATTTTTCTTCTTTTTCGCTAAACATGAGCACTTTATCTGTCTCATTAATCTTTTTGTTGGAGTTTAAGTGGCCTATCAAGCCAAAAGCACCCCATTCTCGATAGCAGGAATTCGCTGTCTCATATTTAAACAATTAGAAAAAATCTCTTGTGGCTATGCTGCTTTTGAAATGGAAATAGGTAAAATGCTCTTACCTGGGATTCATCAATATCGCGATGACGTATAACTTCATCGGTGTGGCGTGGCCAGGGATTTATCCAAAAGCTTCTTGAAGAAATTATTTTATTTTATTTTGTGAAGCATTATTTATCCTTTGAAGTATCCTTTGAGAGCTTAATATGAATCGCTAAATCCATGGGAAGATATAATGTAATATGAATTAGTATTGTGTGTTTTTACGATAAAGAAAGATTCAACTTTTAGCTTTAAATACTTATAATTAAACATATTACTGGAGTATAAGAAACTCCGTCTTAACAGAGAAGCTACATGATTAAGAGTGATAATACATAAAGCTGCTAAAACACATATTCGCAGCGTAGAAAAAATATATAATAATTAAAGGTGTCTGGCAACAGTCAAAATGTCCAGATGTTCCTTTTTGGTTACATATGAGTGGTGAAATCTTAGTTATTAGCACATATGCTTTAGAGAGTTACTCAAGTGGTCTGTAATAGCACTCATTATCAAATGCGGAAGTAAAAAGAAGTAGTTCGTAAATTTGCTTGTTGAAATGATCTGTGTTTAGTAACAAGTTCTTTCTTTTCTTTTTTTTAATCACTTTTAGGAGTTGCCGAAGAACATCTGGGGAATTAAATTTAACAAAAGTTACGTAATGGAGAATGGGCTATCTTGTATTAACTACAAGGCTACAAGATAAAATTATCCAGAACGACGTCTGTCTTGAAGCACGCACGGTTGTTAGAAAAAAAAAAAGGATATACCTTCTGAATAGAGAACCCTCGTGCCTCGTATGTTTCCGAAAACGAAATCTTTACACGTGTGATATAACAACATTATAAAAAAAATCGTGCAACGGCTATTTTTAAGGCTGTTCTCAAATCCAAAAGGGTAGCTTTCTGACATAAGTTTTAATTTGTCTTTGCTTGGGAATGCATGAAACTAGTAGGTGTTGTTGTTCAGAAACTATGTAATCGAGCTGTTTTTTCCGTTTTTTTTTTTTTTTTTTTTTCAATCAAACGTAATAGATTTTTCAGAAAATAGTGTCAAAGTGGACGTTTTGAAACGGATTTCTGTACGAAAGGAGAAAACGCATTCAAGAAAGGATGAAAAACGTGTTTGTCACTTGATCAAATTCGCTTATAACTCAATAGCTAATTTACGTATCAAAAAATGGAAAACACAGCTCGATTCCAAATCGCTTCCCAATTTTATATCTTTCCGTTAAAAAATGAGTTTGTAAATGTGTTAAAACGTTTGGCGCTTGTTGAGCAGAGCAGTTGAGAACAACCTTAAAAGTATATACTATTTGTGCTTCTACAACGTTAAAGAAAGATGTGAAGAGGGGGCATAATTTAAAGCTAAAATTGATAAGCATTATATTCATCTGATAATTTTTTATAGAGAATTAAAAAGTTATATAATAAAAACATTATCGTACATATTTATCTGTAGTAATCACTATATATGTATATATATATATATATATCCATTAATTAAACATAACCTACACCCAGCAAAAACCGTAAATATTATGAATTAAAGATGTAAGTATAAAAAAAGTGCCAAATAATTTATTATAAGAATTATTATGGAAGAAAAAATAAGAAAGTGGACACCGACAAATAATGGAAAAGTTTATATATTGAATTACGTTTTCAAGGGCACAGAACCATACAAACCATATAAGCAATATGGTTGTTTGCTAGATGGCAGCACCAAAATTTGTCTTTTGACGATAAGTTATAAATTTTGTCTTTTGCAACTCCTTTTCAATTATAATCTCCTTCACCAGGCGGATTTTTTAGCTAAATTTTGACGATATTGTTTAATAGTAATTAATTAATTTAATTCTGCATTTTAGTTATTTTAAATATTGTAATTACTTTCTATTTATTTTATTTTATATTATATTAATTCCATTTATCATGGTATTTCAAAATGTATTAACTGCATCCTTTGGTATCAATTACTGTGATTTCTTAACTGTTTTATTCACCTTAATCTTTACGATATTTTGGTAGCCATGTGCGTGTGGATATATTGAAAAATACTGAAATATTAATCGGTACGTTGTGTATTATTTCTATTTTATATCCTATAAATATTTAAACAGGTTTTATTGATTTTTCCATTTCATATTATTTGTTTCTATTCTGTTTTCATTTTTAATCTATTCACTTGATTATAATGGTTGTTCGGGCACAGAGGAAAATAATTTTTAGTTTTAGCTTATTTTTCTCACAGAAAACAACCATATTGCTTATATCATTGAATTCTGTGCCCTTGAAAACGTAATTCAATGTATAAGCTTTTCCATTATTTGTCGGTGTCCACTTTCTTATTTTTTCTTCCATAATAATTCTTATAATAAATTATTTGGCACTTTTTTTATACTTACAGCTTTAATTCATAATATTTACGGTTTTTGCTGGGTGTAGGTTATGTTTAATTAATGGTTATATATTAGCATTCAAATTATTATGATGCATTTGCGCAAGTAATTATGAATGTAAGCTTTTTATGATGTTTTTAAATAACTTTTCATTTTGAATATCAACAATTAATTTAGAAGTATTTTTTCCTTTTGGTATCTTATATATATTTATATACATTCCTAGGTCGCTCTTTTAAATATATATATATATATAATTAATATCAATTCTATAATTAATGATAAAAATTGTTTTTTTCCCATTAATAATCTTCATATATCAAAAACCTTTAAATATCCGAATACAATTGGTAGAAAGATTTTTAACAACAATACATTTTCAAAAAATACATCTGCTGCTAGTAATTTTCCGTGTAAATGCAATGACCCCACTCTAAAAAAATACATAAACAATGGTCATGGACATATAATCACTGGAAATCTTGATATTGTTAATGATTTTAAATTGAAACAACTAATGGGTTATGATACTAAATATAGACTTCCATCTAAATTTAATGTTAAATTTATTATCAGTTTACATTTGATATTGACATTTTTATTTATAAAATTTCAATCTCTTATAATAAGCCTATATTGAATATTTTAATCAATGGAAAATATTAGTAATTGAAAAATTAACTATGGCTTTAAAAAATAATATTGCTGATTTGGTGTCTTTTAATAGAAAGCATTTTTTCCAACAAATTACTAAATTACAAAAAAACTACGTTATTACATATGCAGACAAATCTCCTAATAATTATGCCATTATATGTAAATCTTATTATCACCAACTTCTTACAAATTGTATATCTTCTAATAAGTCATTTCACAAAACTAATGAAAATGTAATTGTAAATAATCGTAAAATTCGAAGTTATTATAAACTATTAAATATTTTATCTACTAACTTTAATTATCCATATTTAGTTCTTATTCCCAAATTTCATAAAACTCCAATTAAATTTAGGACTGTAACTATTGGTTGCAATACATATAATAATAAAGCCAATAAACTTCTCTTAAAAATTCTTAATCAATTATATGTACTTACTATAAACAATGATAACACACATTGTATAAAAAATAGCTATCAACTTGTCAATGTTTTAAAAAATCTTCATTGTGTATATAATATAACGACATATGACTTCAAAGATTTTTTTTATAATATAAACCTATTAGATTTCAGGGCTGGCTATTTGCCGGCAACAAATGGTTTTTGCCATGCCAGTGGCAGAAAGTGGTTATAACCGGTTTTAACCGGCAGAAACTGGCAACAACTGGCATAAACGCATTTCGTAACATAATCTGACATTTTTTTTACTAGTATTAAATTCCTTAAGTACATTTTATTCCGTATAAATAACAAATGAAATATTGTGGGTAGTTTTAATTAAAAAATAAATAGATTTGTATTAGAAAAAATGAGTAATGTAACAGATGAAATTTTTGTTATAGTATGGTTATATAATTTTATATGTAAACAATTATTAGAGTATTTTAAAATTTCAGTTTAAAAATCAAATACATAAATTTATCCAATACTTATTTTAAATTAAACACTGAAAAGAAAAGAAAAATATTCAATACTTGCTCAAAATACTTTTCTGTAATTTAACGTAATAATTTAATAATAACACTATAAATTGTCTCTCATAGAAATGTTATAGTTATATGTAAATCTTGTAATTTCGTGGATTTAAAAACATTTCATTTAAATACAGTATTCAAAGGAACAAATCTGATCCCCCCCCCCCCCCCAATTTAATACTGTTATAAGCATAGATCAAACTTTGTGCGAATTTTAGTAAAAAAGCTAAAATCTTTAACAATGATTTTATACAGAAATAATGTAGAGACACGACAAAAAACGATCATATGGGATTTTTTTTTCATGTCTGTATGTCATTTGTGTGTAAAATCGTTGTTAAAGATTTTAGCTTTTTTATTAAGACTGTTAGTTGAAAATGTTCCAACCACATTTTCCACTAACAAAACAAACAACTACAAAAGTTCAAAGCAGATTTACAGTAATAACCGATTACCATATGCTAGCTTATTTACTTCATCCTAAATGTATGGGATCAAAATTGACACATGAGCATAAAGAAAAGGCAAGGAAATTGCTTTCTGATATTAATCCCAATTTTGTGCCATATATAATATCCATTGAAGCAAAATCGACTCCTGTCCCAGAAACATATTTCTCCAAGGAAGTCCTAGAAAATGTCTTGCCCTTGCCTTCTGTGTGGTAGTCATCTTTAATAAAAATGAATACTGGTGAAAATGAGGATTTTTCAAATTTTGCATCCTCAATAATGATATTTCCAGCAAGTAATGATAGTCTTGAAAGAATATTTTCAAACTTTTCTTTCATTCAAAACAAATTAAGAAACAGTGTGTTCAGAAAGATTAGCAAAATTTTGTCCTATGCTATGAAATGTTCTGTGGAAAAAGTAATAATAGTATATTTGAGTGGCAGTTTTTTTCCTTCAATATTGTAAAATAATTGTACAAGATATTTCATTAAAATTTTTTTCTGTTATTTACTGTGCTTCAATTATTTGCTTATATATTTTCACAAGAATCATAATCTTTAAGTTATTGCATTGCATTATTTATTTATAAATACTCTGAAAAATACATTTGTTAAAATATCATATATATATTTTTTCTTTTTTTACTTTTAAATAAAAATTCAACTCTAAACAATAATATAAAATAGTTAAACTTGTACAGCATCAGACTACCATTGAAAATTTCTGTTTTTCAAGTGAAAGAAAATTAGTACCTATTATTATATAAACAAAGTATATTTATATGATCATTTTGAAACTTTTTTACAACTTTGAATAACATTCATAATCTTTAATTTTTAACTTAATTGTTTACATATCAATCACATGTGGGAATTATGAATCATTGCACATTAAAGTTCTTATTAATATTATTTCTTAGTTTCTGCCAGTTTTTGCCACTTACTGGCAGAAACTAGTTTTTGCCATGCCGGTTTTAACCGGTTATAACCGCTGGTTTTAACCACTCTGGCAGAAACTTGCCAACCCTGTTAGATTTACATAAAATTGTAAATGCATTATTTAAAAAGTATTATAAAAAACTGGAATTACCATCTAATATAGATATTGCATATTTTAAATCTTTAACAAACTTCATTATCTATAATAATTATATATTGCAATATAACACTTTATATTTACAGCATGTCGGTATACCACAAGGCGGTTGTACATCCAGTTTACTATCCGACTTATACTTATATCATTATGAACGTACTTTTACTAATAATAATCTACATTTATATCGTTATATTGATGACATAATTTTATTTGAAACTGATCAATCTGTAATTACTCAATTTCCAGTAGATTATCCTACTAATTTGGAATTAAAGGAAAACCTTTGATCTAACAATACAATTAACTTCTTAGATCTTAAAATTACAGTAAAAGACAACAAAACAATCACAGATTTATATGACAAACGTAAAGAATTTAAATTCAATGTTAATACATTTACAAATTTTAAATCTTGTCTACATCATTCTGTATTTCGAAATATAATACTTAATCATTTATATAGAATAAAATGTTTATGCTCTTCTCCTCTAATTAACAATAATATTAAAAAACTAATTTATGAAGCATTAAATCATGGTTTTCCAAAAAAAAATTCATATATTCATTAATATACAATTAGTACTTTACTTACATGATCTGTTAAAACAAATTAACACATGCGTAAACAAAATTACAAAAAAATATATAAAATAAAAAAATATATCTATAAAAAATTAAAAATTGTAAAATAATATAAAAAAATTAAAAATTGTAAAATAATATAAAAAAATTATTATAGGTTGGATGGGTGGGTAGATGTTAGAGTACGGAGGAGGGTGGTGTTGTCTGGATAATACACAATGGTTAATTTTAAAAAAATGGGGCTTTTGTATTATTACTATATTTTTGATAAGTGTTTCATAAGGATGTTGATTTGATATTTTATATGTAATTGGTGACTTTCATTAACATTATATTTAGCTTAATTAAAGTTTTATCTTATTTACAATCATTTGTTATTAAATTTTAATTTACTAAGGACAATATCATATTAATTACTAATAGTATGCCATTTTAATAGTGATTAATATAAATATAAATATATTTAATATAAATAAAGTTATACTGTATGTATTAAAATTGGGTAATTATTTTTATTATTATTCCTCTATTCTTTTTAATATTGATCTATTTTCACTTTGTGTTATAAAATTTATTATCGGTTTAATGTGTTTGAATGTCCCACATTCATACTTTTAGGATTTTTATGGTTGTATGAAAATAATCCACACACTATATTTGAGATTTTTAGGTAATGGGAATTTAAGTATCTGATAATCTTCTATATACTTACATATGTTTTTTATTTCCTGTTCATTTTATAATTATCTTATATATAATAATTATAAACGATTTTTATATTATTTTTAATATATATTTTTATTAATTATTATTGAATTTCATTTTATTTTATAGCATATAGCTATATGCTATATATTATCAATGTTATAGAATTATTCAAATTCTTAGTGTAGTTTTAATGAGTAAGATAATACAATATTTTGAATGCTTTTTTTAAAATTTTATTAACAATAGTTTTTTTAAAAATATATAGTGTGGTTTATATTAGGTTTATATTAGGTTTATAATTATCTATATATAAGGATTTGTTTGGTTTTGCTGTTAATTAGATTTTTTACATTCAAAGGCTTTCAATTGTTTATCTTGTGACATTTGAATAATAAAACTACTACTAGATGGCAGCACCAAAATTTGTCTATTGACGTTAAGTTATAAATTTTGTCTTTTACAGCTCCTATTCAGTTATAATTTCGTAGACCAGGTGTTTTTTTGTTTTAGCTAAATTTTGACGATATTGTTAAATAGTAATTAATTAATTTAATAGTGCATTTTAGTTATTTTAAATAATGTAATTACTTTCTATTTATATTATATTATATTATATTAATTGTTTTTATCATGGTATTTCAAAATGTATTAACTGCATCCTTTGGTATCTATTACTGTGATTTCTTAACTGTTTTATTCACCTTAATCTTTACGATATTTTGGCATCCATGTGCGAGTGGATATATTGAAAAATACTGAAATATTAATCGGTATGTTGTGTATTATTTCTATTTTATATCCTATAAATATTTAAACAGGTTTTATTTATTTTTCCATTTCATATTATTTGTTTCTATTCTGTTTTCATTTTTAATATATTCGCTTGATTATAATGGTTGTTCGGGCACAGAGAAGGATAATTTTTAGCTTTAGCTTTTTCTTCTCACAGAAAACGACCATATTGATTATCAATTCATTGATTATCAATGATTCAATATCATTGAATTCTGTGCCCTTGAAAACGTAATTCAATATATAAGCTTTTCCATTATTTGCCGGTGTCCACTTTCTTCTTTTTTCTTCCATAATAATTCTTATAATAAATTATTAAATTATTTGGCACTTTTTAATACTTACAGCTTTAATTCATAATATTACGGTTTCTGATGGCGGTAGGTTATGTTTAATTAATGGTTATATATATATATATATATATATATATATATATATACATATAATTATTTTAATTTACAGACAATTGTAAATTAAAACAATATAATAATATACAATTACAAAATTACCAAATATTCTACATCATCAATCAAATTCTGAATCGTTTTGAAGATCCGATTTTAATTTTTTACCCTTTTATTATACTTTTCATGTTTCATTCTTTCTTTGATAATTTTTCAAATAATTCTAGTATTTTAAAACAATTAAAAGACTTGTGTTTAAAATAATGCCAAATTTCCGAAACTTAGAACTGAAGTTGATTTAAAAAATGTGATTAACTTCCATTTAGAAAGTAAAAAATTTGCTATATAATGCATGAGGATAAAAAAAAAAAAGGCGATATAATAGTTTTTATTTTTAATATCTTTTTTTTAAAATTATTATTGTTGTTTCTCTTAAATATAACTGTATGGTGTTAATGTCATTAATTTATATATATATATATATATATATAAAGGTCTGATTAACTATACATTAATAGCAGTTAAATTGTCCTAGTATACTTTAAAGCAAAATTACTTTTTGTTAATCGATTATAAATCAATTACATTTTCACTAGCAAAAGTTCTTTATATAAAGCAAAAAGGGTGATTTATATCAATGGATATACCATGATATGTACCATGATTATATCCGATATTTATTTTTATATACCATGTTTTTTGATGTTTTTATACATCTTTGATATTCATTTTCAAAACATTATTTGTTTATGATATTTTTTATATTTTTAGTCAAAACAGGTAGGTGTCAATGATTTTTTCAACTGTGTTTGATTGTGTCGGTTCTTTGGGTAAATAGCTTTTTCCTCTAGCAATAACTCTTTTATTAGCTTAAAAAAATCTTTTCTAGGCTATAAGTTTACCGCTGAATTTTTAACTGCATAACCAATAATCATGTGAAGCAATATCAATTTAGAACAGCCATTGAAAGATATTGTCTAATTGAGATAATCAGGAGCAGATAATCTAATTCAGATCCTTCATTAAAAAGAATCTTTTCTGTTTATGTTTGTTGCTCAGTTTAATCTGCACAACAGGCTAGGGAACGGAAAAGCATACAAGCTTACATTCATGCTCAAAATTTTCAAAAAGAAGAAAAAAAAATTATTTAAAATTTTGGTGTATAAAACATAGATTTTTTTTTTTTTTTTTTTTTTTTTTTTTTTTAATGAAACTGAATCCAATAAAATCATAGGACGAAATGCAATATTCCACCTTGATTCAATGACAAAATACGCAACTTTAAAAAGCCAAACGTTTTACTTGAAAGGCGAGAAAGATAATAATAGTAATATTAGATATTGCAAGTTTAAAAAATATACATTTTATTTAAATTTCCTTGTAGTTTCGGCATACAATCCCGCGGCCATCGTCAGAGAATATTTTTATTAAATGCTGTCCCATTCATTCAAATACGGCACTTCATTTGAAATGAGAGAGTCTATAATGATTAGGGTAGCTGGAAGAAGAAGTAGCAATGTCTTGGATTGAACTTATGTAGAGAAAAATATTTAACTGCCATTCCATTCATTTTAATATTTCACTTTGTTCACATACGTCACTTTTATTTTAAATGCGGAGCTGGATAGTAGTGGAAGTAGCAGTGTTTCTGATTAAACTTGCGTAAGAGGAAAATATTTAACTGCTGTACCATTCATTTTAATAACGTCACTATGCATATTTAATCCGAAACACTGCTACTTCTACTACTGTCCAGCTACGCATTTAAAATGAAAGTGACATATGTGGGCAAAGTGACGTATTAACCCTCTCTTTGCGCAACCCAAGATTTCCTCGGGCAACGTAAAAGTAGCAAAATTTGCGCAACCCGAGATTTCCTCGGAGATGCATTTTTTCTGTCTACACTGTAAAAAAAAACGGGAAAAATCACAGCCAATTTTGCTGTGAATCGCTTCACTAGTATGAGAATACAGCGTTTTTGTAATTTTAGTATTGATTTACAGTAAACAGCTGTTATTTTAACGCCGCCAAAACCGCCCAAACAACATTCCAAACGACATATTCACAAGCAGCGTCAACCAAAGCAGGTTATTACTAGCGTTAGCCTCGTTCGATTGTTAGCGTCTTTCTGAATAAGTGCTTATTACTGCAATTCAAAGTGGCGCTTTTGGATACACAAACATGAAACTGGATACTATATATTTTAAAAATTCATAGTAAGTTTTATTTTTATGTTTATTTGTATCATTGATTTAATAACTATTAGATAGCCAGCTCTATTATATAATGTAAGATATAAATTTCGTATTTGACCACATGTATATAAACGCTGAGTAACAACAATAGCTTTTGAATCATTTGTATAAATATTAAATATTTTCTCTTAAATTGTAACAAAAGAGAATTGTTCAAATTCAGATTTTTTTTTAATTATTTTTTTCTTAAAGGACTTTGTTATTATTTATACTTTTGTGTCTCGGTCCCAGATAACAAAAAATCCCCATTATATTATTAAATATGTTTTGTTTTGCTTATTATATATTTTCCAAAATTCCAGTTTATCGGATTGTAAACATAATTACTAATAATATAAATCATATAATTTTCATTATTCTCCAAAAACTTTAAGTTCACTTTCTGTACTTATTTAAATATTTAAATTATTTAATGTATTATTAATGTAAAGTTTTTCAAATTATCAAAGACAACTTTACTACCAATGATCTTATTTTCCGTGAGAGATATTCAGATTTTATAGATCCTAGATTTTTACGCGCATTTATTTATATTTTTTTATATGTAATGTTCAAACCCTTTATGTGTAATATGTAACACTATTTTATTAATCCATAAAAAATTCCAAGAGTTTGCTCACTATTATCGCAGCAGATCGCATTTTGCTTTTGTCCATTATCTAACAATAATAAGTATAATCCGCAACTAGAAGATGAAATTAGATATTTTGAATGTCCTCAATGTATGTTATAATACACAGTATATTTTAAATTGACATATGGAATGTTCTATACAATGAGTTACAATAGTTTAAAATTTTCTATTTATAGCTTTTTTGGTGTCTTTTTTTTATTTTATTTCTTCTTTTACTTTATCGTGCGAAGTTTGTATCTTACATATGTATAACAGAATTTATTATATAAGAATGCTATTAAAACAATGATATAAGTAGACATAAAGATAATACTTAGTACCATTTGTCTTTAAAAGATATTCATAATATAAAAAAAAAGAAAATCAATGTGAATAAACATTACGAGGGGGGGGGGGGGTATAAAAATACAAATACAAAACAAAAAAAAACATCTACAAAAAGAAAAAAAAAGGCTAAAAATTTACAGTTATTTTGTTAAGAGTGCTGTAAAATTAACAGCAAAAAATGTTGATATAATACAGATTTGTTGTAAAATCTGAAAAACAAAATTACTGTAAAATTAACTGAAAAAATGCTGTAAATTTACACATTTGCTGTTTATCCGTGATAAACAAAATTGCTGTAAATTTACCGCAAAATTTGCTGGCACCCATATTGCCAGCATTTTTTGCTGTAAAGTTACAGTGATTTTTTTTACAGTGTATTATTAACCCTCCTTGGTTATTCCCACCAGTTATTTTTTTATTGTAAATTTTGCCTTATTTAATCGGAGCATTTTCCCGATTAAATTAGTCAAAAATTTTTGTTTTGAAAACCCGGTGACAAAAGAATAAAAATTCTTAAAAGGCGCTCGTCGCGAAGGGATTAAATACGCAATTTTTGAAACTATTTTGATAAACTAAATACGCAGCGAGATGGTTAAAATAAATGGAACGGCAGTTAAATATTTTTCTCTACATAAGTTCAATCCAAGGCACTGCTGCTTGTACTTCCAGCTACCCTAAATCATTATAGATTCGCGCATTTCAAACAGACGTACAGTCCTCCCCACTTAATCGGGTCACGGATAATCGAATATCCCGCTTATTCGAATAGAATGCTCTGGAACCGAATTTATTCCTATTGGTTTTATGTTCCTCGAATAACCAAATACCTTTTACGAACGTCCCCGCTTAATCGAATAACAACTGTGTGACCTATGTTTGAAAATAGACGCTGAAAGCACGTTTCAACTGGAATTTCCTTCCCCCTTCTGTCATTTTCAGTTCCTTTACGCTGAAAATAAATTTTCAGTTCTTCCTGCAATGATTTCGGCCGGCAGGTGTATAATGGACAGGTCAAATGGTTTTCCCACCTTGATCTCCCCACCACGACAATGCGCCGTCACTTCGAGACTCGAGATGGTAGTTGTGATATTTTGCTCTCATTCGAAAAATAACTCGATATTTGCTCCTTTAGAATTCCACTTAAACAAACCACTTTAAGGGATTTTTTAAAGGCAGTATAAGTAACGTAAATTAGAAGTGGCAAAGTTTTGACCCAATTCAAACGAGCTGCATTAAGTGTGATGTAAACCGTATAAACGTATGTACTGACATTAAATAAATACGTATTTACTTTATACAGCCTTTGTACTTATTTTAGTTTATGTTATTCTGTTACCGATTTATTATGCTGTTAATTAAATATACAGTAGATGGTTATTTTGCCTTTTTATTGCGCATTAAATATTACAGTTATGAAACCCGTTTAATCAAATGCTCCGCTTAATCGAATATTATTTCTGGAACCGTCAATATTTTTTTTAACGGGGACGACTGTATTTGAATGAATAGAATAGCAATTAATAAAAATATTCCCCGATGATGGCCGCAGGATTGCAGGCCGAAAGTACAAGGAAATTTAAATAAAATGTATATTTTTTAACTTGTATCATCAATATTATTATTATCATCTTTGTCTTCTTTTAAGTACAACGGTGTGCTTTTTAAAGTTCATATTGTGTATTTTGTGTGTGGATCGAATTATAGTTTGTTTTTTGACAAATGCAAAAAGCGAATTGTTTCTATTTTCAATTAGATGATCTTTAATATTGTTATATAACTGAAAAAAGAAAGAATGGTGTTTTATTAAGTTTCCTATTACGCGCTATATGTAGTTTGCAATTTATACCAAGCCTGGAAAATATTTATAATCAACAGTAGTTTGACTTAGTTTGGAAATATCGGATATATATGAAGACATGAGCTTTAAAGCTCGCCTTATCCAAAGTTTATAAAATCGAGTTTTCTCTTTCAATCTATTCTATTTAATGAACCTGCATAGAAAAAAAACACTACAAAAAAAAAAAAAAAAAAAAAAAAAAAAAAAAATAGATTTATCGTTTCTTTCAAGCATTGTAAAATCTTAGTTTGCAGTGAGAACCAATGGACGCCGTCAGAAGTTTTTCGCGATTTCCCAAAACTTGATTTTCTGGATAAGGCGAATTTTTAAACTCACGTCCTCATTTTTATTATATATAATATCATATACAGTAAACTCTCTGTAAGGCGGACTCTGTGTAAGACGGAAATCTGTCTAACTCGGAAATATTTTCAAGTCCCTACGAATTCATTAGACATAGAGTAAAATTTGTCTAAGGCGGAATATTGTCTACCGCGGAAAATTTTCTAGGGTCACGATCAATTCCGCCTTAGACAGAGTTTACTGTATATATTATATAATATCATAAAATATCGGATACTTTTTATATTTTCGAAAATATTATGATATTTACGAATCCTGAAAGTAAAATTGTCCATTTGTTGTTTTCAATTTTCAGTTATTTTTTTATTCTTGCAGTGTTGTATGCTTAAAATTATCTTTTAGTCCTCTTTTCTTTATTTGCCGTCACTTTTTAATAAATTAGTGAAATACAATTAAATGTTTTATACTTTTAAAGATTTTACGCGTAATCATTTTGTGTAAAATAACATTTTGAAAACTTTTCTTAAAGTATTAAGTGAGATACTTTATTATTTATTTTACCTTAACGCAACATTTTTTCGTGTTTTTGTAAAACACACGAACTAGTAAAACGTCAATGCTTGTTTATCAGAGGTTTTTAAAAGATTCTATAATGCGTTTTCTTTGTTTAAAAAAAAAAAAAAAAAAAAAAAAAGAGAGAGAGAGAGAGAGAGAGACTCTGTGTTCAATATTTTATGATATTTCCAAACTGAGTAAATAACCAACTTTATAAAGTTTAATATTTGATTGTGTTTCATTTCGATTACATTCAGTCACATTGCATCTTTTGTTTTTCTATTTTGTTTTCTGTGCTTTTTTCTACACTTTGGCATCTTATCATAATAATTTTTTCATAAAGTTTATTAATAAATCAACAGACTTTAATAAAAATTGGCACTAAGCAATATTTCTCAAGGTCAATATTTATAAGAAACATCCCAGATTTGTTTATTTTATTTATTTATATTTTATGTATTATTTGACATTTTTAATAATATGAAGAATAATAACTTTCTTGCAACTTCATAAAAATACTAAAGTATGCCAATGCATAGAAATTATATACAATTCATAATGTTTTTAAACAAATGTCACTATTTTTAATACAGATTTTCTCCATTCTACTATTTAATTTAATATAAAAATACCATGATTTTCATAATTTTATTTATTTTTGATAAAGTTTATTAATAAATCAACAGACTTTAATAAAAATTGGCACTAAGCAATATTTCTCAAGGTCAATATTTATAAGAAACATCCCAGATTTGTTTATTTTATTTATTTATATTTTATGTATTATTTGACATTTTTAATAATATGAAGAATAATAACTTTCTTGCAACTTCATAAAAATAGTAAAGTATGCCAATGCATAGAAATTATATACAATTCATAATGTTTTTAAACAAATGTCACTATTTTTAATACAGATTTTCTCCATTCTACTATTTAATTTAATATAAAAATACCATGATTTTCATAATTTTATTTATTTTTGATATCTTTATTAAGATTTAAATATTTGTTTTTTATTTCCTTGTTAGTTTTTATCAGAATAATTTTACAGCATCAAAAATAATAATCTTATTTGAACTACATAAAAATACTCCACTGTATGTTCCTACTATATCCTACATATTTCCAGTTTACATAAATCAGTAAAACAGTGTTAACAATATGGGGCCTAAAATATCTGCTACTATTTCAGATTTAATGAGACATGCATTCCATGATTAAACAATGCAAAGTAGTAAAATGTGGTAGATATTTTTAATTAAAAATTCACCGATCTAACAACACTGCATTAAGGCTGTTCTCAAATCCAAAGGGGCAACTTTATGACATAAGTTTTAATTCACTTTTGTTCGGAAATGCATGAAACTGTCAGGTGCTGTTATTCAGAAACTGTGTAATCGAAAGACTTTTTCTTTTTTTTTTTTCTTTTTTCTTTTTTGTAAACACAATAGATCTTTCAGAAAATACTGAGAAAGTGGGCGTTTTGATCCGAATTTCCTTACTAAAGCAGGAAAAACCAGTCAGAGAAGGGAGAAAAATGCCTTGCCACGTGATCAAAAACGCTTATAACCCTTTACGTTTAAAAATGTGCCCGTCATTGTGTCAGAAGAGCAGTGAACTTGAGAACAGCCTTAAAAGTATATAAAAACAATATAAAAATGTAACACAAAAGTAAGGGCATACTTCCATGGAGTTGAAAGAAGATTGTTATTTTTGACATCGTTATCTTCGCCTCAGGTTTTTTTTTTTTTTTTCTCCCTAATATTCGAATGAATAATTCTGTTCAAGAATATTTACTAGGACTGTTATATTACCTTTAATAACATATACTATATAATATTAATTTAATCAAAATTTAATAGATTTATAGAATGATTCATGCTTCCAAATTTTTTGTCTTTTATTCCGAATAATTTTCAATCGGTATTTCCACTCAAAAATTGGCATACCCATAAAATGTTGATTTTTCTCTGAACACTGAAGATGCGCATGCCCAGGGCCTCAGTACTTGCTCATGTTAAAAATGTTTACTTGTTTATTTGTGTTTGACTTCTTTAAAGGACTTGTCCTTTAAAGCATATGTGTTCCTAAATTTTGAAATACGGGGGCCCCCGAGCCTGCATCTAATAGGCTACGAACTGTGTTATCTTTGGTAGGTCCTCGCAGAATCAGATCCAAAGCTAGGAAGGGCAGCAGCAGTCAAGATCTCTCGGACGATGAACAAAGTGAGACCCTTTCGAAATTTCTTTTGTGCAGAGTGAGACTGGTTCTAAATATATTCTCATACAGCACAAAATAAAAAAAGAAAAGGGAACATATTTTGAACCATCCTCCTCTTATTGTAATGATAATTAATATATCTACTGTTCAAAAAATTACTTACAGTTTTGATTGAGATGTACATGAGAGGAAATTTTTTGTTGGAAAAAAAAAAAGAGTAACAGAACCGTCGGTTTTATGTCTTTCGTGCAGTCATGAGGCATAAATCGTGTCCTATGCATGAATGAATAAATACAAAAGCGGTGCCTCCCCTCGTTTCTGTGTATCTTTTAGAGCTATTACTTTAAATTGGCATGCACGTTTTCTCATACTCTGCGTAGATAGAATCTTTAGAAAGAAACTGCATTCTTTGTTTTAGTACAAATTCTTCCATTATGATTTATTTTATTATCGAAGTTTGTACTCATTAGAATCTAAATGAAATAAAAAATCATTCTATAGTAAGAAATCGCAAATTAAAAATTTGTAAAGTCTTACTAAAAAAGGCTGTAGAAAAGAAAGGATTTTATCATTGTTTATGAACTGGTCAGAAATATTTCGTGAATTATATAATGAGTTTTCGTTGACATTTCCTTTTTTGTTTTTTCTTTGGGATGTCCTGTTATGTTTATGGCGCTCATTTATAAGAGTTCGCTGAATATTAATATTTTTCGAACTATATATCATAAAACAACAAAATCGCTTAATCATTAATATAGCTGACTATTCCTTCTTTTGTTTTCCTCAAAAAAAGAAAGACAAAAAAACTTAAAGCAGCAAAATGTACAGAAAATTTAGACAAATTTATAGTAATTTTAACCAATGGTACAGCCTGGCAAAATTTGGAACCTATGACGGCCTCTTTACAAAATACTTCGTAATAAAAACAAATCCCCTAAAAAAAAATCCTCTTAATAAATCAGGCCCCTTCGCAAAATTCCTTAATAAAACAGGCCTCTTCACAAAATTTCATTCCATAAAAACGCATTGTTTATTTTTTGTATTTATTTTGCTGTGTTTTAAAATGTGTAATTTGAAAACGAAGTTCACAGTTAGGAAAACTTTTGCAGAAGGACTTTATGAAGTTATTAATAAGTGTTTGGCTCAAATTTGAGAACTGGATTTCATCTTTTGTATTACAAAATAACAACTTTTACTTTTGACAAAATTTGGCCCCAATAAAAACATTCTGTATCAACCGCTGTTAGCTATAAATAACTTTATAGAAACCAAGAAAACTAAATATTTTTTAATCAGATTATTGTTGTTATTAAAGTTCTCATTATTATTTATAAAATCATTTTAAAACAATAAGTTGAGTAATACCAATTTCTTTCGGAAAAATTCCGATAACTAATAAAAATCATATACCTTACAACAAAGTATTTGTTTATAATTTTCTGCATTGTAAAATGTACTTTTACTCTAAGTAATAGAATTGCATTTGTAGTTGTGAAAAACATTATATTACTGGAAAGTAATATTCACTTTCAAAAGCATAAATTCATTTAGAAGTTACTTATAAATTTTAGCACAACTTGCAATTTAAAGAGAACTGCTCTTCTTTGCTATAATTATGCCTTTTAATTATCATTTTGCATTAATTACTCTTTCTCTAAATGAACTCTTTTAGCAAAACAAATTGCATATAAGGATCTCTTTTAATATAGAATAGTAGATTTTCACATCGTAGTGAGAGAGGGAAAAAAAATCCAAAATCAATCCTATTGTATCCTAATCAGGCTAGTATTGTATGATTTTTTTATAGTTTGGAATCTTATGATCTTATTCTGAAATTTAAGATATTACCGCAGCATCATACTTTTTAATCGATTAAAAGAAAATATCTACAACCCCTCCCCCTCCCCAATAAATACATAAATAAATAAAATAATAATGATAATAAAGAATAGAGGACTTTTCCTAAAAATCGCATTAATAATTTCAGTTTATCTTGAAAGGGATTGCTAAAACTTTAAGCAATATTTCCCTTCTACTGTCATAGTTGATTTTCAAATAAATCAAACCTCGTTAACATGAACACGCTTAACGTGAATTACTTTTAACATGAATTGTTCTCACAATCCCCTATAAAAACGAATACAAAGATTTGATACTGATAACATGAATTACTGTTAACATGAACAAAATTTTGATTCCCCTTGAGTTTCATGTTAACGAGGTTCAACTGTATTTTTTTTTTTAAATGAAATACACAGATACAGTTAAAAAACTCAATATCTAAACACATTATTTTCAGTTTTTAACAAAGATGGTTAAATTGCTTAATATGACTTCGATATAACAAATAATTTAAATAGCTGAAAAGAAATAATGCAAGTGATACAAAGCACTTACCAATACTCCATTAATCATACTTTTGCTACAATTTTGTATAGTATATTTTATTAAAAATAATTTACTTAGAATTGTTTTTTTTTTTTTTTTCAAATTATTCCATAATTATTACTTTCCAAACTATTATAACACATCTACGCACTATCTCCGATTCATTACTCATTTTTTGTCATTTCTGAAAGACAATCTTTACTTTTCGAAAACAACAAATCGCATGCAAAAAATTCTATACTTCATTTATAAACACTGATTCATATTACTTTACGAGGCAATGAACCAGGTAAATTATCGGAAAAGAAAAATGAAAAAGGTTGTTCAAGTTGCATTCATGTTTAATCAATCAATCAAGACCTTAAAATAAAAACAAATCTAAAAAATAATTTTCATCATCTTTTTTTTTTTTTTTTTTCTCTCTTCCCTCCGATGATTGAATCATATCTTCTGAATACTAAACGTAAAATCATTTATAATACATATGAGTGAGAATCTGCAAAATACTTCTACCAAAGTATATTTCTTCTAGAATATATTCATCGATCACGTGCGTAGAATGCCAAGCAAGTAGATCAATAAAGTTATCAGTCTGAAAAACAATCATACGCTTTGATTAACGATTTAAAATAGATTAGTTCATTTTCCAGCTCAATTCCAGCCTTTGAATCATAGATAATGTAAGAATATCTATATAAGACATTCTTGAATTATCGTTCCTTCGAATATGTTTCTTTTTTTTTTTTTCCTTTCTTTGATAGATTTTTTTGGAGATTTCAACTGATATTTCATTCTAGAGCTTTGTTTCATTTTGTACAATGACAGAGTAATAGTTTGATCTACGAGTATAAAAAAAATATTTTACGAATATGTTTAAGTTCTTTTCTTTTTAGAATATGAATCCATTTTATGTTAGATAGAAAATCAATAGTCCTAATTCAATTAATTCTTCATAAAACGCAAAAAAAATTTCAACTTTTTTTTTTTTTAAATAATATTTGATTTGTAAAAATGTAATTCACATTAAAGTATTTAATTCTCTTCGTTAAGAAAGTTAATTCAATCTTTTTTTAATAAGCGATATAAACAGCTCAAAGGACAAATATGTTTATTTAAAATATAGTAATTCTGTATAAAGCGACATGACAGTTTCAAAATTGTCTTAATACTTTGACGTGTAAAAACAGTTTATGAATTCAAGGGTTAATTCTTCTCTTTAGAAAATCTCATTCCATCTTATTATATCGGATATAATCAGAGATAAATTATGAGTATTAAAGCAATATTTCTGATTTATATGCAATAATTTTTATAAAGTAACTGTATAATCACTGAGTATAATGACTTTGTGAATGTACTATAATGACTTTGATCAGTAAAAATATTTTTCGAATCCAAATGTTCATTTCTCCTCTTTAGAGAACTTTATTCCATCTCGTTTAATCAGAGATATAAAAGCATAAACCAATAATTTTGATTTAAATAGTAATTTTTCCTAACTTTTCGTAACTATTTCAATAGATCCTAACAGCTTTTCATTCTATAATATTGCTTTTCATCCTGACAAGTTAATCCTCTCTCAGACATATACTAAGAGAAAAAGGAAAGAAAGAGAGAACTCGTTTTCTCTTTAAATATTCTGGGGCGTTGAGTATAAAGTTCTTTTCATGAAAAGTGCATACATAAATATAAAAATAAATTTTCTTTTAAAAGACACAGGCTCTCGCATGCACAGATAGATATATGACTGTTTTGATATTTGGAAGAAAAAAAATCTGGCCCACGCGTTATGAGACTTCCCGTGGCTAGCTTGCATAAAAAACAATAGCACATTACCCGCAAACTGGGGATAACGATCTGCTATTCCCCTTTAAAATCTTCTGCAAGGAGGTTTTCTCAGCAGGTGGAATACCTAGATTGCGTTTTTAGCATGTTACAATAAGTTTAATTGCTCTAATGAACGTAAGCATTGTAGAACTAATGCATGATTCAAAGTAGATTTAGTTTGCAAACATACTTTACAATAGCAAATCATGAATGAAAACAACTCACCGAAATTTATAATAAAATTAACAGAAATCTTATTAATTTATTTTTGCTTTAATTTAATAGCGTATTTAAAAGTGAATCTACCACGAAATGTTTAAATAGTTGTTTTTCTGATAGTTTTAACTTTTAAAATGAAAATAATTACTGTTTTTCCTCGCAAAAAGGTTGTTTTGCTAGTGTAAACAGTACACAATTAATAGTTTATTATTATTATTATTTATTGGTGTCAAAAGCGCACAATGAATAAGTTTTTTTTATTTATTAGTGTCAAAAATACACAATTAATAAGCATTTATTATTGTTCATTACTGTACACATTTAATGTTTTTTTTTTTTTATAAGATTTGTTTTGCTATTATTCATTAAACTTTTTGCACCAGAAAACGCACAAGAAGTGAATTTATATTTAGCATGTTTAATAATATATTTATATTTAGGTATTATCACTATCAAAACAATTTTTTAACATACTGATTCTCTCTTAATATAAACTAGTACAGTATTGGTTGCTTTTTTTCAATTAGTTAACTGTTTTGAGATTATTCATTAGATTGGTTGTGGTAAAGAAAAGAATTTACGCAAGGATTTAGGGTTGGTTATTTATTATTATTATTATTATTATTATTATTATTAAAAGCTTACAAAAAGATTTAATGTTTATTAATAATAATAATTATTATTATTATTATTTTAAGCTTACAAGAAGATTTAGTGCTTATTAATAATAATAATAAATAATATTATTATTATTTTATTATTATTTTAAGCTTACAAGAAAGATTAGGTGTTTATTATTACTGATATTATTACTATTATTATTATTATTATTATTATTATTATTATTATTATTATTATTATTATTATTATTATTATTATTATTATAAGCTTATAATAATAATAATAATAATAATAATAATAATAATAATAATAATAATAATAATAATTGTTATTATTATTATTATTATTATTGTTATTATTATTATTATTATTATTATTATTATTATTATTATTATTATTATTATTATTATTATTATTTTAAGCTTACAATAAGATTTAGTGTTTATTAATAATAATTATAATAATAATTGATGTTATTTTATTTTTATTATTTTAAGCTTACAAGAAGATTTGGTGTTTATTATTACTGATATTATTATTATTATTATTTAGTTTCATAAATTTTTGAGCATATTGATTTATTCATAATGTAATCATATGCAATATCATTTATTCATAATATACAGAATCGAATGTTTTTCACAATTGGTTTTAAAAATATAGAAGTTGTGAAACTGTTTATTTCTCCTGTTTGTTGGAAAAATATTTACAAAAAGTGTCAGCTGTAGTACTTAAGAATTTAAAGTTGAAGAAAGCTATAAAAAATTATGTTACATTGTATGTGTTTACCTAAAGCTTTAGGATGGGAGGTTAGATTTAGTGTTTAATAATTTTCCAGAAATCGTAAGAAGTGAGGTTACATTTAATGTTTAATGATCTACAAGGAATTGCAATAAATATTAGATTTATGTTTAATAATTTATATGAATTTATTAGAAACGAAATTAGATCTTGTGTTTGATAATTTACCACCAACTGTACTTAATAATTTGATGGTTTTAATAGTTGTAAGATGTAACGTTAGATTTAGTGTTTATTAACTTACAATTAGAAATAAGCATTTTTCTAAAATGAGTCTTTGTCTGAAACACTGTATTTTATATCACAGAGATCAAGATTTCATGCAAAAATTATGTTCAGCCGACGATGAAAAAAACGCTTTTAGCAAATGATGGTGCACATGAGTTATTTATCAATCATATGTAAGACAAGGCTGAAGAGAATAAAATATTTATATTCCTGAAAATTTTCTTACCCAAATAACAGCCGCGGTAATAATCTCTCTAATAATTTTATAATGAAAGATGGTGATTTGTTTAGTTCGCAGCAAAATTGGACGAACTCAATTAGATGTTTAATTGATAATGCAAACAAAAGGGGAAAAAATGGATGCAAAAACAAATGCAATAAAAAGTGCATTCTTAAAAACAATTACCGTGCCGAAGTTTTCCGGCATTCCAAATTTAATTAATGGAGTGACCATTTTTCTTCGAAAATTACATTTCCCTCCTTGAGTCATACAAAAACAGCTATTCGTAATTTGTTTCTTTTTTGTGTTGTCAATGCCAAAACTGTAATATAAATGACGAAAATGAAATTTCTTAGGACATGATATTTACAAGGAAACCATTTGCAAAGTATTTAATAAAAGTATTTTGGCAATTATCAGACGAAATATGTTTCGTTTAAATTGCAGTTCGTTTCATGACGCGTTAGTTGAACGGGAAAGGTTTAACGGAATTGTGATAAATAGTTATTTCGCCGTGTAATATTTAGAAATTATCCAAGGAAAAAAAAATTAGAAGAATTTGAAAATAACAATGAACAGGATTTTAATTCTAGTGCAGTTTCTTTTAATCATATTTTAAAAAGATTATACTTTATATATCTTTAAAACTCTGTTAATTACATATACACATACGCAAAGAAATGATAATACAAATCACAACTTAAAAAATACGTATGAATATCTGTTCATTTTAAAAATAGCAAAAATTTAATAACATTACATTTTAATTAATATTTCAATTGAAGTTTAAATATTCCGACGAAACTGACTGTCATTTCGGAAAGAAAGCAAAGAACCTATAGTCAAATAAATAAATAAATATATAATTAAAATAAAATCACAGGGTATAATAATGAATAGAAAATAAAGTACAATATTAAAACACAGAAGAGTAAAAAAAAAAAAAAAAATGTCAAAAAGGCAACCGGATTCAAATCGACAGTTATATAACATCTCTACCATCATACTAGCAATTTTAATGATACTTTTTATACTTAGTATCATAGACGGTAAATTTTGCTTGATGTTCTTTAATTAAATTTTAAATATTGTTTGGAAAGGAATCTTAACATTAAAGTAAAAATATAACTTTAAATGGTTAGATTTGGTCTGACAAAATAGCTTATGTAAGAACAAATAAAGTCAGGGTTGCAGCACCCCGGGAGAAAATTATTCTACACCTTTTTTAACCCATCTTGGACCACACCAATTAAATATTTTTGAAATTTTTTAAAACTTCGATTATATCATTAATATGGCGTAATAAAGTAGATACTAGAAAAATTTTGAAAAAAAGTTTTCAGTTTTTTAAGTAACTATCTGTCCTATAAACATGACATATTAGTAGGACACATAATAAGGACATATAAAATGCATATATAAAATATTTTAGGAGTAAATATTTTATTTTACTTTAAAAATACTGTTTATGTTGTACAAAAATACTCTATGATTTCTCCAATAAAAAGATAATAATAACGGTAAAATTCTAGATTATAAGATCACAATTTTTAAAGGATATTTTAAATCGATTTTTTTCAATTAAATTTTAATTGGTTACTTTTTTTTTTTTTTTTTTTGTTTAATGTTATACTTTTATGTATTTTAAAGACGTCATAACAAAATGCATCCAGAAAATCCTTACCAATTTTATTTTTAAAAATGTTTTATTAGCTGTCCTATTTATAGGACAGCGGTCCAATATGGGTTAACAGCTGCTTCCAAATCTTAGTTTTCACCTCGAGAATTCAGGTTTGAGAAAATTTTCCTGTACAATACTGAAATTGGTTTCACTTCTATATGAATAACATTTTCCTGATATCCTTACGGAAGTTCAATAAGAGAACCGTATTTAAAGTATAGTGATAGAGTATAGCTATTGTTATCTTTTGTTGATTGATCATTGTTGCCTAAAATTAAAAGATATTTTAAATTATGACAGACTCCTCTATATCAGTGTTATGGAAGATTTATTATTAGCGTTAAAAAAGACTAAAGACTTCACTGACATTTGGTTTTGTGTACATATCTAATATATAAAAATGAAAATTTGTCTGTCTGTCTGTAATGCTATACAAATCCACAGTTTGGAAGCCAGAATTGTGAAATGTTACACTGAAAAAAAAATATGGTTCTGGCATCTAGAATCTAACTTGTGGCTCTAGAAAAAATAGTTCTATGTCATCCCTATAAATTCTAGTTCTCTTTTGCTAGAGAGTTCAGAGTCTCCTACTAGAATTCAAGAGCTTTTTCCTGTATTCTCGTGGTCAAACTTATTTAAAAATCTCTCGAAATAGATGCGAACACAAGAGGTTAGTTTTAGTAACTAGTTTATGAAACCATTCCAGAAATCAAGCGATAATTTCCTGCTACTGAAATGATTCATTATTGTTTCGTCACCAAGACAACAAGAGATTAGAAATTCTAGATCATTTCGTCTATTCAGCTTAGTTGTTTACCCTATTCGTATAGCTCGGAAATCTATATTTCTAGTTCACGGATTCAGAAAATGACTACCTATTCATTCTAGGTGAAGGCGGTATTTTTTTTTTCTCGGTGTATGTACATGTGTATTAAAACACGGCCGAGACAACTAAAGCAATCCGGAAGCGAAATAATTTATAGTTAACTTTTAATTAATAAAAACCCACCCATTTAACAGCAATTTCCTATCAAATTTAAACATTTTTTCGTTATAGCAGCTGCCAACAATTAAAAATTCACAATAAAATCCCCTTTTTTTTTTAAATGTTTAATCAGCAATCGCGCGAGTTCTTTAACCAATGTGACATATACATATTACGTACGCCACGCTGCAATACTAAAAAGCTGTATCGGGTATTACGATATTTCTTTTACCGCACATGCAAATAATTAGAGATGTACATATTGCGTACGCCACGCTGCAATACTAAAAAGCTCCAGCGGGTATTACGATGATTCTTTTACCTCACATGCAAATAATTAGAGATTATTTAATTGCGCTTAATTATTATAATTTTTTAGAAAATAAAGACAAACATTTTATTAGAAACATCAACAAAGCTTTTTATTCTATTTATCTTTTTATCGTCTGCTGCCATAGTAACATGATAAATTAAATTTCATTAAAAAATGCGCAGTAGTAGAAAAAAATTTACTAAATCGAATAGTTATTTTTAATTTTGGTTTTAGAATTAAATTCATGAACTCCCGAGCGTGGAGCGGGTTAAACAGCTAGTAGTTATAGATAATGTTTTAGTTTTCTTCAGTATTTTGTTGTTGTTTAACCATGTATATTTTGTAATGTACATATATCTATATATATTATGTAAATATATAGAGATATTATCTAACTGTAATCTGTATTATATAAACTGTAAATTAGTTTGAATAAACATGGGATATGGATATGTCCATACTCACGAGACATATATGCCAAAGGGTCATGACCGTCTAGTGGGATGCATCTCTTAGTATCATTTGTTGAGAAAATTCTGTTGTATGCATTGTAAGTACGTTGTAATATGTACATAAGTGTAAGTAGATATCTATGTAAAATGTATCTGTATAAGTTTGTATGTCATGTATTGGGTATGGAGTGGGGCATACAGAGATCAATATATTATATGTTAAAGCATGAAGTTAATTTTAAAATGAAAAAATATTTATTAAACATAGAAATTTTAGTGTGTAATTAAAACCTGATGCCAACAAAGCAGATTTTTTTTTCTTTCTTTCTTTTTTTTTTTTTTTTTTTTTTTTTTTTTTTTTTAAGTGACGTTTTTTAAATTAGAGTTGGTTTCTAGCGGAGTATGGTCATCACATACCTTGAACATGTACGTAAAATACGTAAAAAATAAAAAAGAGTTCGTAAATTTCTAAAAAGATTCATATTGTAGAACAAACAAATAAACGAAAAAAAAAAAAAAAAAGGGAGAGAGAGAGAGAGACTACCCTTAAATCTCAATTAATATGTATGAAATTTTAATGCAATGTGTGTGGACAACATAAATAAATAGTTCTTGAACACGACGAGAAATAATCGGTTTGTATTTGGAACAGTTTTAGAGTTTTCCCACCCATTTGGGAGATCCGTACACCACCCACTTGTAAAGAGACTTATCAAAACTTTGGAGTAATCAAGCTCTGAGAGGGAGAAAACAGCAATCTCTTATAAGCATGAGTTAACGCCGGAGAAGCTTGTAATTACAACCCAAGGCCATCCAATTAGGTCTGATTATATCTTTTGTACGGCGCTCGCCGGAAATTAGTTTCACGGATATATAGTTGCTTCTCTCAGAGTCACGAAATATTTGTTTTCGTTCACCTCTCTCTCTCTTTTTTAATCATCTTGCGATAATATACATGCATCGAAATTTTAGAGAGGATTTATTTCTGTCTTTCCAATTAAAGAATAAAGAAAAGCGATCTTTTTCGTTTTTTGTCTATTTTGTAAAACATCAAATAAATTAAAATAGGAATAAATAAATTAGAGATAAATACAACACAAAAACTTAATCGGTAGAAATGCGTAGGGTCGAAATCAACGAATAAAAAAATCGAGGAACATCATCTTCCTTTTTCTTTGTTTCGTCTATTTTGAGAGTTAAATGAATGAACAGATAAACAATTAAATTATGAATAAATACGGATAGAAATTCAAATAGGAAAAATGCATATAACAACCGTCAGAAGCAGAAGCAATGAATTAAAGCATTAAATAGACATAATCTTTTTGCTTATTTTATGAAAAGTGAATAAATGAATATGTAGTAAGTAAATTAGAACTAAATAAGCACAAAGGCTGAATTAGAAAAATTAAGTATAAATAACGTCAAAATCAACGAATTGGAAAACGTGATCTTTCCATTGTTTGTCTCTTTTGTTAAATTGAAATAATATGCAAAAAATAAATGACGAATAAGTAAGCCAAAATTTTAATCAGAAAAAATGCGAGTAATAATAGACAAAAGCAACGAACGAAAGAAACATTATACTTTCACTTTTTTATACATTTTTAAATAAAATGCATGAGTATACTATGTAACTAAATAAGTTACAAATAAATAGGCACAGGAATCAGTCGACTTGATAAATATGATGTTTTCGCTTTTTGTTTATTTTGTAAAAAAAAACTAAATAATAGAATGCATGGAAATATAAATATGTGAAAAAAAAAAATAAATTACAAATAAATAAGTACAAAATTTTATCGAGAGTAAATTTAATCGAAAATTTAATGCGTGTATTAATGGCCAATACCAGCAAACTCAAGAATATGATCTTATTTCTTTTACTTTTTTACGTCTGTCTTGTAAAAATTAAATAAATTAATATATAAACACTATAAAATACAAATAAATATGTGTAACTGTTTTTTGTAACTGTTATATTATATAATGCAACCGTTTTTCTTTGCATATCTATTTCTATGATGCATATATGCATACAGAAAGCTTGGTGTTTTTTTAAATAAAAAAAACCCTCGTGCTATCTACAATTTATAATATTTCTCCTTTCCTTTTTACAATTTCACCTTAAACGAAATATACATCAAATAGTATCCAAAAAAGCCTAAAATCTATTCTCCAAACATGACATAAATCAGATTGACTTCTTTCGAATATTGCTTGAAAAAATTGTCCTCTGTTTCTATTCAAACACCACAAAGAAGAGATTTCATATGCTGGCACGCTCAGCAAAACATATGACCTTTCCGGTTCTTCCTCTGCTATCGAAAAAATTCACGGAATATAGAATGCAAAAGATATTTGAAATCTATCCAGCATATAAAAACGGGAGAACATATATGCATGCCCCACGAAAATCCAAGGCGTTTTAGAGACGACAGCTACAGGCTCCCGAATCTTTGTGTAAGATTCGAAAATTCCTTTCCGATATCGGGGCCCACCTGGTTCAATGCGACGTCACTTTTCTTCATTCCATCCGGAGGAATTTTCGAATTCCCTGGAACATTCCGAACGACACCCCCAATCTAATGCACCGGTCGGATACCGACTCCGAAAACATTTCGGAATATTAAAAAATGTTTTCAGACTCTCTTCATGCCCTGAAATAAAATGCGATATCGGAAGATGTCTGTTGCTGACTGACAAACTGGAAGAAACAGGCTGAGACCGAAAACGCAAAAAATGGCTCAGTATCAGAATACCAAATTGTTTAGTCACATGTAATTAAAAGAGGCAAATAATTAATGAATTTTACTGCATATATTTCCCAGATTTCAGGATTTTCGAAAGATCAGGGATTAAATGTGAAGTATTATTTTCAGTTTAGCTTTTTATAATAATAATAATAATATTAATAATATACCATCTATACTTATTCGCTGATTCACGCTAATTAAATTACGCATAATTTTATTTCATTAAGCATTAAATTAGTTCTATATTTATTTACACTTATTACACCCTAAGGCGGTAAAAAATCAGCAAATTTGTTATTGTAAAATAAATAAATAAATAAAAATAATAATAATAATAAAAACTCGTGACCAGTTATAACACACACCATAAAAGAGGCGCCTGCGGAGATTTGCTTCCAACGGATTATTTACCAATATTTTGCAATAAACATTTAGGAAAATATCGTTCAGATGTTGCATTATTGCATGGAAATTAATTAAACCAGCATTACTTGTATCGTTGAATTTTTTGTTGTTGAAAATATGCCCCCCCCCCCCTCCACCGAATTAACCTTACCCCGCCACCTCTTCTTTATAAATTTAAAATTTCTCAAACTCTACCTATTAACAACGGCGTGTGTAAGAGGTCTCTCAGTACGTTTTTTAACAAGGAGGCGATCCCTCCTGGATACCTGTCTTCAACCCATAACCAGACATTCCATTTGTTTCAGGTTATAAAGCGGGACTTCTCTCTGTTTATTCGTGTATGTGAGTAGAGATATAGTAAATCAGTTCAGAACGGCGGGAATTAAAATGATTAATATTGCCTTGCTAAAAATCATAATGAAATTTTTAGAGAATGGGAGGAATTTTACGGAAAAAGGAAGGAAAAATGCGATTAATGGGGGGAAATTCTATGAGTAAAAAATTAACGTTTTCGTATTTAACAGAAGATTAAAGTTCAGGGAATATTCCTCCTGTTTTCCCACTGAGAAAAAAATGAAAGGAGGGGAGGAGCTTTCAGCTGAGATTGTGATAAAATATGGATTTATAAAAGAGCATGATTAAAAGGATTGATTAACATGTCCTGTATGTGTATTGAATTTTTAAAAAGCACTAGGTATTTTACCAAAATAAAAAATGACGCTAATAAGAACGTTTTAATTAATTGATAACTTTGTAATATTTTGATGAGAATTGAAATGTTTATATAAATTGATAATTTTGTGCGCATTAAAATGTTTATTTTGATAATTTTAAATTTAATAAGCAAATAAATTAGATAGTTGCTGATTATAGGTAAATTTTTACGGTTATTCTTTAAAAGTGTGTATATCTTTAAACCATTTATGCCTGAATTTTTATTTTCTTAAATTTCCGGAAACATCACTTTTAAAATGTTTCAAAATGAACTGGAAAAATACTAAAAAAATTTTTACCAATTTTTTTTTGTATTTATTTGATAAAATGTAAATGATCTAAATATGGGAATGTACGCAATATTTATTATAGTATAATATGCATAATTATATGTTTTTCTAGATTTGTATAAAATAGGCTTTTAAATTGTATTTTATATACTATAATTAGAATTTTTATGACTTACTAAAAAATATATTTATTTCTTTACAGAGACTAATAACATTATAAATATTAATAATAATAAATAATAAATATATTTTAGGCTTAAAAATAATTTATTTAATAAACATCTTGAAAGAGTAATTACATAAATGACTGTCCTTTTAATGTCTAATAAAAATATGTACCCATTTGTGACTAATGCCCTACATTTTAGATGTTACAAAAATGCATTAAAAATAGGCTAGAATATGTAATTTCACAATTAAAAAAATATGTCTTTCAAAGAAGTGTATAAGCTAAGATTAAAATTTTTTTTTTTTTTTTTTATCTTTGATAGAAAGAAGCAATAAACTTACTTTTTACATTTCATCACCTTGAGCAATAAAAAATTTATGAATATCGAAAAAAGCATACTCATTTAAGCAAATAAATATCCATCTTATGTTGTCATCTCTAGGTAACAGTTAAAGACATTTATAGATAATTATTTCCTATAGTTTTCATGTTATAGCAAAAAAGAAAATTATACAAATTTATTAAAATTCTAAGCGTCCAAAAACTGGAACGCTAGGCATAAATGGGTTAAAAAAAATTCTGTAAATTCACTTTTTAAAAGAGAAATTTTACATTTGATATTTCAGAATAGCATATTGAAGAACAAAATTTTTGAGAGCATCGTGTAAGGAGATGTTCACAAAATGTCTTGCATTTATGTATGGTCTGGAAAAGGTACACATCTGTACAATATTTCAGAAAATTATATTTGACACTTGAGCCCGTTTCACGTATATCGAGTGCTATAGAGAATAATTGCTTTTACTTTACAATGTGATATTTAACATGCATTACAAAAAAGCCAAAGTTAAAAAAGTAATAATTTGATATTCTATCTCTAACACGACTAAGAAAAATAGTTGTTTTAAAATGAAGAAAGTTACATGCGTTTTGATTGTCTTTTGATTATAATTATATCCGTTTATTTTTAACAGTTTCTGAGTAAGTTTTCCGTTTTTACTTATTGTAATTGGACTATTTATATATTTATTTATTCCGTTTCTAATACAACAGACGAAAACAAAAATATTAAATTTTTCGACTCCATACGTTAATCAAACTTTGGTTATAACTCATCAAAAGAATTAACGATGTGCGTTCAAGACTGCATTTAAAAAACATTTTAGAAAAAATTGGTTGATAATGACTGCCATTTAAAAGAAAATAACCGAAAATTTATATACTTAATGTCAGAAAAAAGAAGAAAAAAGTGACACAAACTGAAAAGGCGAGCGTAGTGGAATTTTGCTTTTGCACTCAGTTCTAAGGTACTTCCAGTTTGATTGACTCCTCAGATCGTATCGGAACCTATTTCATCTGTTCTTTTCTCTAACCAGCGCTAGGAAAAAAAACCCTCAAATATTATGGCTGTTGTTAGCCTAAAAGTACATTTTTGACTGGGGGGGGGGGGGGGGATGTCTTGATGCCTGCTTTTGCAAACCAATTAATCTATTACATTTTAAAAGTATTTCTTTCTTTCCAAAGCTATGATTGCAGTGAGTCAAATCTATAAAATTTTATTTCTGGCTGTTCTAAAGCCGCGCATGCCTGTTTTACATGAATAATGATTTTGAGCACATTTTGTACAACAGTGGAATAATTTTTATACATTGCATGCATGGAAATTTTAATATTTCAATTTTCAGATTTCAAAGAACTGAACTTTTTCCCTTCATAAAAATTATACATCTTTGATTATGAAATGATTTCTTGATGTGGTTTAATAAGGTTTTGATGTGGTTTAATAAGTTTTAATAAATTTCCTCTAAAATAAGAAAATCTAACAGCCACCTATATTCACCATAAGATGCAATTTCACAATTACCATTGTGACATTTCTTCCTTGAAGGAAAGTAGTCTTCAATACACAGACTAAAATTTGATAGATATTATAAACTAAATTTAAAAAGAAATGTTATTAAATAATCTAAAGCTGGCCATTTAAATACCATATACAAAACTTACGCAGTGTTTCCAATTTCGAAGCAGATATTTTAGCGTTCGGTTTGTTCCTTCAATCTTTAACATTTCTACAATCAGTTTCACATGTAAACGTTTTTACTAGACTTAAATTCTCTTTTCCAGAATTTCATAATTTTTTTAAAAAATGTTCAGGCTAAGCGTTAACATAATACCCTATGTAGTCTAAAAAATCGAATATAAAAAATCACGAATTATATGAAAGTGAAAAAAAAAATATCATTTAGACAGAGCATTTTATTTTTGTGTTTCATTTCTTTCATTTTCCATTTTTCTGTTCGTGAGTAACAGTTTTAAATTTTAAACTAATGAAAAGATGTCCTGAAATTCAAACTCTGATAATTTTTCTTTGCATAGAGTAAAGTTTTAATACATTTTATTTGGTGTAATAAATCTAAATTTATCCATTTGAAACTCCCCTTTCCCCGAAACCGTAGCTAAATAATACAAAAAAAACCCCTTTCTACAGAAGCATAGAGAATAGCATTAAACTTTGAAAATTAAGGAATTGAGCATTTTATAATTTATCTTATTATAAGAATATATTCTGTGACACCTGTCTAACTATGAGAGGATATTGAAAATTTATTCTGAAATTTAGTTTTCTAGCATGTTTAAAAAATATAAAAAAGAGTACTAAACCGCTTTTAATAAAGAATAAAGTTCGGGGGGGGGGGGGGGCGCTGATAAAAACTGGAACGCAATCGAGTGATGCGTCAGGTGAGCGTTTGGGCCCCAAATCATTAATCTCTGTAAGTAATAGCTCCACGTTTTCTTTCTCATCTCCCGGGAGTCGAAGCTTCAACTGCAATTCATTTGCCATCTCCCAGGAGTTCAATATAAGAAAGGGGCTTCTTGACACCTTTCCCCGATGATTGGTGTTTGCCACATCGTAGCAAACCCTTCTCAATCTTATGCGATCGAGCGGCAATTTGCCTAACTCCTCTCTTCTTGGCAATGCCTGCATCCCTTGATGGGCTGCCCTATCCCTCAGCCCTAATTTCACCTCCGATATTAAAAAGCACCCACTTTTTTCCCGAAAGTAAGAAAAAAGAAAGAGAAATTGAAAAAGTCGATTCTGTTTCTTTTAGATGAGAATATATTTGAAGAAGACAACTTTTCCAAAAATGCTCTTCTAAGATGTCAATAGTTCTCAGCAGTTCCAATGCAAAGCGTTTTAGAAGCGCATAAGCAACATGAAAGATAGAATCGTGGATTTCCGAAATCTTTCAATGAATCATCATTATTTTTTGCTCCATAAATCAACTGTTCTTTGAAATTTTCGTTTAGGGGAAAGTTTAATTTTATAAAGTTAATATCTAGACAATGATACTTTTTTACCAGAACTGTATATGTTAGAAGAAGAAGAATAAGAAAAAAAGGTATCATCAATATATCGTATTATCTTTTTATTAGCTCGTTTGAAAATAACTTTTAGTTATAAACTATAACCAGGGTCTGATCAAGTCAGTGCTATTGCCTTGTATATTTATTCCAGGTTTTCTTTTTTATACTTCCCAAAATATTAAACATTTTCTATGCCTTAAGGCTCTTAGTCAGTAAGCTACCCAATCGCCCCCACTCATATTAAACCTATGGGCGTAGAATACATTCATATATTTAAAGTATCTCCCCAGGAAATTAATATTTTTAACTTATTTTTTCTTTGTACTCTTCTTAAAAGATGTCTCTTTTATCTTAGTTGTCAAAATATTTCTAAAACATGGGCTTAATTTAATATTTTATGTGTGAAAAGCTGACGAACTGGTGAATAACATTGACCAGGGAATTTGAGACCCTCCTTAAACTTTCTTAGTCAAAGGGAACTGAATAGAAACCCGATTACAGAAGATTGCCACTGGCCGTTTAATTATAATTCAATCTTAAGTAATCTTTCTTTTTACAGCAGATCAAATTAGTGTGTGTTTTTAGAGTCTGTACGTCTGAACGTGGGTAGACGAGCGTCGCTCGTAGGGGGCAGAAAACCCTAGAATACTTATAAATATATAAAGAATATTGAAAAATTAATATGGGAAATTTTTCTGCTACTTTTGCAAAGTCTTAAAAAATATTTAAGTGTTTGTGAGTGGCAAGTAATTTTACAGTTGTTGGTAAATGCATGCCTATAAAATAATGTGTCCAATGTTTCTTTTCTTCTCTTCTTTTATTTAACGTCAAAGATTGATATTCGTTTCTAATTTTTATTTAATGTACATTGAACTAATCCAGAGATCGCAGAGCTCATGAGTTTTTCTATCTTTGCTACCAACCATTTTTTTAAAAAAGCCTAATCTTCGTGGAAAATTATACTTTAAGATCCGCAACAGAAATCTATCGCAAATATTATCCTTTTAAAATAGGGGTTTTCAGAGGCAAAAAAATTCAAGAATGCTGCGATCCCTGACTAATCTGGTTCAACACATACGTAGAGTTGTTTATACTTTTTTTTTTTTTTTTTTTTTTTTACTGTATATTTTACTACACTTCAGGACGCTTTAAAATATTGAATGTGATAGAAAATTTAGATTTTCATTTCTCTGTGCGTCCGTCCCTTTTACATTTTATATTGAAGACGAGAGTTAGAGAGCGGCCAGACTGACAGACAAACCGAAGTCATAAACACTTTTCAACTTTGTTGAAAAGTGTTCAAAAATTAATAACTATACAACAAAACAATTTATATAATTTTAAAAAGAAAATAAAAGTAAATAAACATTTATTAATAAATAAACAACAATAGCCGGGTTACCATGTCCAGCAAAATAACACCATTTTGGCGCCAATTAGGTACCCGGTGCGTATATGACATCTGTGCCTAGTATTTTTCTTTTCGTTTCGTTTAAAAGAAAACGAAAGAAGTGAAAGCCATTAATTTTAAATGTTTCAGTTTTAAATGAAAGTTTTGTATTTTAAATAAAATGAATGCAAAGATTATATTTTAAATGAAATAAAAAAAAAAAAAAATGCGACGGGAAAAATGTTTGGCGATTTACCACCTGCGTCACGGTAACATAAAAACACTGAGTTCTTGATTTCTCAATCAGAATCTTCCGCTTTGGTGAAAGATTGTTCAAGTAAATTGCGTTTTGAATAAAAGTAACATGATACATTTCTTAGCATACATTTAAGGGAAACCAAACTGGTCGCTAAATTAGTTTAAAATAATAACTTTTTCTAAAAGGAAAAAAAAATGGTTAAAATTTGAGATGCCACCATTAGAGAAAAGTGTTTAAAAGTAGAAAAAAAATTAATATCTCGAAAACTAATTCAAATTTTGAAATTTTAATACCAGTTTTGAAATCTGCAGATCAATGCAGATTTTTGTTGTTAATTTCACCGCATAATATTCTATATTTTAGGAGAAATCGCCATGAAACATAATCAGTCGTTTCATAAAATCGTTTCATAAAGTCGTTTAATAAAATCGTTTCATTAGGATTTTATATATAGGGTAGATTTAATTTTTTCTTAATTCGCACTCTCGGGGAAACTAAGTAAAATAAAGCAGATTTATATTTTAAAAGCAGCATTATCAAATCAAAAATAGAAATTTGAGTCATTGTGTTAAAAAAAAAAAAAAGAAAAAAAAAAGAGGGAAATAATGAAGATTAATAAATTCTTTCTTAAAGAAGGTTGATTAAAAAAAAGTTGATCTAGAATTTTTAAAAAGAAAAAAATAAGAAGAAAATTGGGCAAAAGGAAGTGAAGAATGTGACATATTTTTCGTCTAGCTCTTGGAATTTTCTCTAGTTAAAAGTTTCATGTGACCTTAAATGCAAAAGCATTTAACAGTAAGAATGCGAAAAGAGGCACAAAAAATGGTTAACAAAAAAGCAAGCACTATTAAAAAGCTCTTTTAAAGGGGGAAGAAGTTAATTGTTTTCTAAGCGCTGCCTGCCGGGACAGTAAAAACAATCATCCGCTAAAAATGAATTAGTCGGGGACAAAATTTTAAAATATGGTCTCCGCGCTTGGCATTTCAGGAAAACAAACGTTGAGAGAGAGAGAAAAAAAATAATTTTTTACGAGGTTCATTTTTTCCCTCTTAACTTTTTGCGGTGCAATTTGCTGCGAGTAACAATTAGTAAAAATACCACTGAAGAAATGTGGAATTCAGAAATGCTTTTTTTTTTTTTTTTTTCTCACCACTTTTTAAATAAAAGAATGTCACACGAAAGAATTTTGCGAATACGAAAATGAAATGAAAATATGTGATGAGCATTTTTATATACGGCGAGTCAATTGAATAAAGAAGATGGGGGAGAAAAAAATCGCATTTTCCACAACATAATATTTTTTTAAATGGTAGGATACAGCGTGGCGTGTGTCACCGATAATTTGGTACATTTAGGATTCATATATCTGGGTATATTATTTCTTGGATGTGAATCAAGTTAAATGAATGTTTTTTATGCTTTTTTTTAGTCAAATAAAGTAAATGGCAGATTTTTTTAAACTTGTCTTTCTTGTCAGATGTTACACATACTTGTAAATGCTTCATTACACAAAATTAATTAGAAATAAATTCTTTTTAATCAGTGATAGATTTATAAAACCATTAAGATTATGGAAAATGTTTTAAAAAAATAATTTGATGAAAAAGAATGCCCACTTTTTCATAAGATTTTTCTTCTCAAATATTCTGTAAATGTTTCTTTTAATTGGAAAGAAATTTGATTTCTTAAATTAATTGTTTATTTACACATTTTGAGACTAAATGATTAATTGCCAAATTAACATTAAAAAAAGAAAAACATATGCCGTTATTATGATTAATTTTGATTTAATGTATATGTTCCGAAAAACTCCGATTTAATAGTTCAATGAATAATGACTAATGTATTTATAATGAATGTGGTTGGTTCATAAAGCTCTTTGATTCACCATCCCCCCCCCTCGCCCCCTCAATGGAATTTGACAAGGTTCTTTTAATTAAATTCACTTTTTCAGCATTTATAAGGGCATTATTTGAAAAGTTTGTTGTATAACAAACTCTCTTTTATAACAGACTAAATAGAAGTGTGTCTTTATCTTCCTTTCAACCAAGCAATTTAATAGTATTTTTGAAAAGGATTTTCGACATTTTGTGGCGAGTATCTTCTCAATATTTTATAGCGTTTTTTTTTTTTTTTTTTTTTTTTTTTTTTTTTTTTTTCCCAAAACATCTGCAGAGTTTTTTGAATGGTTTATTTAATTACAAAATGTTCAGAACAAATAAAGAGAAAAATTCTGTTCGAAAATTTTGGTAGATATTTTGTATAAAAAAACCGCTCTAAATTGGAAACAGTTCCGATCAACATTGTTTTAAAATTTAATATAATTTTTCGCAAATATGTATTTGCAGAACATAAATTAATACATTAATTATACTTCACATACTGACTAGTCAAGAAAGCTTTCATTTAAAATATTTCATAAGCAAAATAGTAAAATGTCGACTGTTCTTAAATCCAAAGAAGCTGCTTTCAGACACATTTTTAAATTAATTTTTGTTCACAAATGCACGAAATTGGTAGGTGTTTTTATTCTAAAACTATATAATCGAAAGACTTTTTCTTTTTTTTTTGGGAAAGCCAGAAGATCTTTCAGAAAATACTGTCAAAGTTAGCGTTTTGAACCGAATTTCTGGACGTGATACAGCGAGAGAGGATAAAATTTGGTCGTCATGTGACATTTGCTTATAACTCGATAAGTAATTTGTTTATTTAAAAAAAAAAAAAAAAAAAAAAAAAAAAAAAAAAAAAAAATGGAATACTCATTTCGATTCCAAATTACTTAAATAGTCAGGCCTGATTGCCTAAGTGGAGCAGGATCACCAGACCTAGGATCTGTTGTAGACTAGGGCTACTAGCGGCTCTAGTGTAGAACTCATTTTCTCCACCCGGTGTGTTCCTTAGCTCGCGGGATTCGCTAAGTAACTTCCAGTCCTCGGTGGAGAAAGCATGCGCCAACGCTCACAACTCACGCACGAGATAATAGTCAGGCCTGCCAATTTTATGCTTTTACGTTTAAAAATGAGTCAGAAATTGTGTCTGAAAGTTTCGCGTTTTGTTGAGTAGGGGTTTTGGGAATCGCCTTAAAACATATTTTGACTGTGGGTCAAAGTTATGGACCTTATAAAAAATATGTTTTGAACCATTTTCATTTACATAAATAAAATAATTATAATGAAAAAAAAATCGGATAAGTACTTTGTACTTGTCTTATCCGTGTCGTGCAAATGGGTTATGGAAGATATCTTATTGAATGTTTGTATGAACAAGTGTCTTTAAATTTATCTTTATTACTAGTAGTAACAAATTTATTGAGTACATTCCATCCTAAAACTGTAGCATGTGTTTGTCTTTTAAATGCTAATTTTGTTTTTTCGTTTTTTTTCGTTTCTTCTCCAGGTCCCCGCGCGAGGCGGATCAAGAAGAAAGACAAGAAACCCGACGACAAGCGACCGAGGACAGCTTTCACCGCTGAACAGTTGTCTCGATTAAAACACGAGTTCCAAGAAAATCGATATCTGACTGAAAGGAGGCGACAGGACCTCGCCAAAGACCTTAAACTTAACGAAAGTCAAATAAAAATCTGGTTTCAAAATCGACGCGCCAAACTCAAGAAAGCTTCTGGACAGAGAAGCGCCCTGGCGTTGCAGCTTATGGCACAAGGTCTCTACAACCACTCGACGGTACCGATCAGGGACGAAGATGAAGATGAGAGACCGAGATCCTCCTCATCTTCCTAAGGTCGGTGATTGTGTACAGTAGCCTTTTATTGGCTAAAACAAACTGAACTTTCCAGTCTTCTGTGATTTCCCACCGCGTCAACTGCACTTCTAGAAGGAGCCTACCATGCACGGCTTGATGCCATGCCCGCCTTTGGGAAGAACAGTTTTCTATGTACAGGTCTCACGATAGTTGAGACAAAGTTGAAGCTGCGTTCTCCCCAGGACCTGGTTTTAACCAAGGCACAATGGGCCAGTCTTGCCAAACTGAACTACTACTACTGTTACTACTCTCCGATCTTTGGCTAGGGTGTCTTGATGTAGTGATGACGTATATAAATTCAGTATATCAAACCTCCCGGAAGCTCTACCCACACAATCAAGGCCATGCCCCATAGTAGGCATGGGTACATTTGACCATTATGGATGCTTATATTTCTGTACCTTGGTAGTAAAACGGCCAATGTGTGAATTCACCATTTTGGGGTCCATGTCCACACTATAGTCATAATAGAATAGTAATCTTCGCTTTATTTAATCGCAGAATTCTGCGATTAAATAAAGTAAAATTACTATTCTAAACGTGTGGCTTTCAAATATCTTTTTTGTTTACAACACTGGCCTTGTGTGCTTTGGTCATCATCAGGATCTGATTCTCCCACTTCTAAAGTCATGATGAACTTTTTATTTATGACTTCGGAAGGTGAAAACCAAAAAAAGAGCTCACTCTTCCTAGATAATTAAAGACTATGGACGAAGTCTCTTTTATTAGACTTTATATATTCCGTTTGGGAATGTGATATTTCATGATCGATCACTGCATTTTCCAAGGCTATTTTGACTCAGACATGTCCGACTCTTTAATTTATTATTCGTCATCCTGTCGGAAAGCACATTTCATGCCACGTCGACCAGTCACTGTATCTAGCAGTAGAAGACAATTATTTATCATCCTACAGACTCTCATATAATCCTAAAATTTGTGCCGTTCCAATGCATTTCTGTTTGAAAGTTCCTTTGTAGTAAGCCTAAACATCCAGAAGTTTTTTATTCTGGTGATAGATGCAATTTTGTTTTCAACAACCTTTCATAGATTTTTTTTTTTTTCGAGAAGTTTTAAAATAATTCTTGGGGAATATTTCTCCTGTTTTGTATTTATTTCTCATTAGACTTTCTAAAAATACTGAACTTTATTTCCAGCAACATTGGTTAAGTTTGTTAAAAAAAATATATAAAAGTTACTATAGAGTAAAAAAAAAGCTTGAGCAAAGTGATTTTGAAAAAGCTAAGATAATAACATATCTTCGAGGAAAATTCCCATCTTTACTTAACCCACTGACATCAAAGAGAATTTGTTCTTTTATTATTATTATTATTACTTTTTTAAGTTGTATCTAAATTAAAGTGGTTCAGAAGATATGATGAAGTAAAAACCAATTAATAAATAATAAAAAAAAAACAGTGGTCAGGAAAAATGCGCACATATATGCGCTAGTGATGCGAATGGGTTAAAATACTTGTATGTTTAAAATAAAAATTATACATAAATCTTATGTTTCCATTTATATATTCTCTCGAGGCTGGCCTAGGGAGAACATTTATATTTAAAATCCAAATATCTATTCCGGTGAATGTAAATAACGTTTATCTTTTTAAAAAACTGATAAAATAAAACATATATGAGCTATTACATATCACATAGCTAACACTCGGAGTATAGTTAACGCCTGAGATAATTTAATGTTTCATGAGACATCATAAAATATATTTCACACACACTTTGAAAAATCTTACAACAGGGTACACATATATATATTATTCGTCAAATACTAAATTTCATTCTCAAAAATCACACATTGCTTTCAACAAACTTTTGTTTAATAAGCATCCTCCACACGAATTCAAACACATTTCTCATGAAGAGTTGTGTTCTTACAATGTCTCACTTCAAACTGAGATTGCTTATCATTCATTGATATTTTGTTCATCATTTAATATTTTTAGTCTCGGCGTTTAATATATCAAATACTCAGACACAAACCATTCTTAGTATTTTTTACTTTTGCCGTTATGTCACATTATCATTTTTGAAGAAACTCACTTTTTAATTTTTGTAATCAGTTGTCTCTTAAAATTGCTGCATACTTAATTTTGTACTTCCAAGTCTAATGAGCAAGAAACTCATGCATACTCAGACGCTTGAGTAATTTTGAATTTTACACTGTAAAATAATAATAATAATAATAAAAATTTAAAAAATCTGTATTTTACAACCAAAGTTGCTAGCAACCCGGCTACACTGTAAAAATAAATCTGTAAAATTACTAAATTTTTTCTAGGAAACTGGGATTCCTAGACCTTTTTATGTTAACGGCCACAACAAAACGTCATGTATAACAGACACACTTTTGCGCCAAAAATCAAAAAATCTGTAAGGTTACTAAGAAATTTTTAGGAAACTGGGATGCCTATAGAACTTTTCATGTAACTGCAACCAGGATAACAAATAAAATTCTAGTAAGACTTATGTAATTTTAGTAGATTCATTTGTAAAGTTATAGATTTCTGTAGCTTTACAAAAACTATAGTTTTGTAGATTTGCAGCTTTTTTTATGCAGTTACAATTGAAAGTTTAATAAGCCTGTAACTTTACATCTGTAGAACTACAGACTTTTTTTTTTACAGTGTACCAACACAGTTGCTGAAAAATTTACAAGATGCTGTCTTTAAGAATGCTGTAAAATTTTCCAAGTCTGGGAAAAGTCGTGTTGCTATTGGCTGTCTGTGTGGTGCACATGACAGAAAGAATTCTATTAATAATTCACTGGTTTGAATCCGGTTTCACAGCATCGGTGTTTGGATTCGATTTCGCAGTATCGGTGATTGAAAAATTACAACATAAAGTGCAGGAAAAATCACAACTTTTCTTGCATTGACGGAATTCTTGCAAACAATGATCAACTTTCGGAAATATTTAGGCTTTAAATAATTTACAAAATTGAAAAAGTTAGAATCACTTTCAGTTTTGAGGGGTTTTTTTTCTTTTTTTAACAGTATCGCTGATTACGCCTAAAATTTCTTTGAAATTCAGCTAAATATGCAGTACCTAGTCACAATTTAGAGACAAAAGTTGCATAAAAAATGAACATAAAATAATTCGACAAAATAAATATGTAATTTATGAACAATATTTTAAATAAAAATCCTGATATTCGTTTTTAACCATATCTAAATTTTATGCATGCTTTAATTATTTGGCTATTAATTGCTCTTAATAGCAAGGCAATGCTGCATTCTTGGCATATTACTGGAAATATTTACAGAGAAAGCCAATGTTGTGTAAAACATTGCAGTTTTCTTGAAAATATTTATAATGCAATACGAATTTTGTAAAACATTGCTATTATAGTGGAGATATTGTTAACAATTTGATTCTGATTATTAGTAATTGCATGAAAATGTTTCAAATATAATACAAATTTTATCCTTTCATAACAAATATTTACCGTATTTTCCGGTGTATATAAGTCTACCACAAAATTCGAGAAAAATAATATGCTCTTCCGTTTCTTACCAGTATTTCCGTATGATACACTGTAAAAAATCCTTCGGTTCACTGCCAGTACAATTTCCGGATTTTTACGGAAATGATTGCGTGAATATGTCAGAAATGAGCGAAAACAGATTTAAGAATTATCCTTGATAGACGATAATACTGAAAATCTAATTTTTTTTCGTTTTAGCTAAAGACTTTGGTATTTTTTATATTTATACTTTCTAAAAAGAATTTCGGTACTTTGTCAGCATAACTTTTGTATTTTTACAGTTTTATTTTCTGTAGTGTAATAATAAAAATAAGATCCCACAGTTTTAGAGCAAAGGAAAATTTATCAATAACTGCCATACATATGCAAATCCACACTTTTTGACACATTCATACGGAATCACTTCAACCGAAAGAAAAACAATCCTTAAAAATCCAGAATTGTTACTAGCAATCAACGGATTTTTTTTTTTCTGCGTATCATTTGCGTTTAATTTTTTCCAGAAATTTTTCGCAAATTCTTCGATTAGAAAATGCGAAAAAAAAAAAAAAAAAAAACATTAAAAAACACAAGCATTCAAACATATAGACATGCTATAAGTTTTGGAGTCAACTTTACTCACCGGAAAAAAAAAATAAAAAATCAGCAGGTTTTTTGACTGCATAAAATGTTACCGGTCTGTTTTAGTTACAATAAAGTGAGTTGGATTGATACTGGAATCAATGGATTGCTAGAGAACCAATTGCTGTTACTGTTTTCAAAGAAAAAAAAAATAGTAATACATATTGCAGTTTCAGTGATTAACTGATTTATATTAATAGAAAGCTGCTAATAATAATAACTAAGTAATATTATTAATCACAAGATATTATTAACAGGATTTATTAGCTGAACTGTAACATCCCATAGTCATGCAAAATTATAATAAAAGAAATTTCTTAATGCTTCATATTAAAAGCTAAAAAAGAAAAATACTTTCGCGCGATTTTGCGAAAAAAATTGTAAAATCAAGCAGTATGATTTGTAATGTTTGAAAGTAATTGATGCCGCAACGGAATTTAGATACTGAAAATCCACTTTTATTCAAACATTTTACTTAACACTCGATTACTTATCCTGGTATATCTAAGATACACAGACTATTTTTGGAATTTTTTTTTTTAAATTTTCGTGATGAAAAGCAAAAGAACATACACTTTTGATTAATTATTACTTTTCCCGAAATGTTCCTGTCAAAAGAAGTATAAATATGTAAGTTATATCGTTTGATCTCACACATACAACACCAACAATAAAGCAAGTTTTTGTAAGATAGTAATCGAGTGTTAAATGTCCCCCGAAGATAAGATTTTTCTTTTTTCTTTTTTTTTAATTCAGAGCTCAGTGTTGTATTTATTCATTTTAAATATTTATTCAGAATTAGTTATTATATTATATTATTATATTTTTTACAAGTTTGTTTTATATTATTAAAGTTCTGTAAAGTAACAATTTACCTATATATTTATGTTTCATTTTAATTTAAAATTTTAATACAATGTTTATAAAGAGGAATGCAGCAATGCAATATATATTAAATCATAACCAATGTTGCTTGAATCAAAACTTTATGTCCATGTAATGAACACAATGAAAACAAACTTCTCTCTCTCTATCTAAAAATATATAACAATAACTTAAGACCAAAAGTGGAAGGCAGTGGAGACATGAAGTGTATTTATTGAAAGCATATATTTTTAGTGTCCATAATTCATGTTTCCAGATCATTGTTTTCTTTATTTCTTATTTTTTTCTGAGAGAATTGTTGATTTACTGTTTTTATTTCTAATGTACAGATAAATAAATTTTTATGTGAAATAAACTTCTCATTAAATTAATACTTTTTGAATATTTTATTGCTTGTAGCACATTTACACACATTAAAAAAACTCATCATTTATAAATTTTTGTACCATTTATATAAAGTTTAATAATTCACACGGATTTTACTAATTTTTTTCTAAACACATGCGAAAAAATACTTTCTGATTTAAACTTATTCTCATTATTTAATCATTATTGAACACCATGTTAAAAAAGAAAAATATATATATATATATATATATATATGATAACAAAGCACGTTTAAAAATTCGCATATTAACGGAGTTAAATAGCAAGAATAAGTCTGCCATTAAACTGTATCGTCATTTCAAATATTTCGAGATTTTTTTTTTTCAATGTTTAATATTTTAAAAATCATTTCAATATTTCAAAGGTTTTTTTTTCTTTTTGTTAATGATGGATAATTTGTGCACACAGTTACTCTGAAACCGTTTAACGGGGAGCGCCAGTTTGAAAAATTAGAAAAAAAAAAAAATTTACTTATACTTACTGATTTTGCATTTTTCTGATAACTTATAAGGGTCTAGAATATATCCTAAGCATGATCTTTTGGAATTTGAACTATTACAAAAATTACAGCGACAAATATGTCGCTATAACTAATGGCCGCTAAAGAAAACTTTAAACTTTAAACAGATTTATTTTCGAAACGGTAATGTTTTTGTTAGTGTAGCCGTTTGGTTTGCTTGAGGACCGCTTGACTGATTAAGAGGTCAAGGGGACCTTTAAACTTTCAAAAAATCAGTTTTCGGATTTGATTTTAATCTGAATTTTTAAAAGATTCTCAACAGTATGCAAAAACCCCATTCAAAAATCTGCATTATTTCTTGAGTTATAATCATTTATAGACGGTGAGTAAGTACAATTGAAAGTCCATTGATATTGAAACTTTAAAATGCGTTTTCTCAGATTAGTAAATTTGGAGTTTGCGCGCACTGTTACTTTCAAGCTATATAAGCTACAGCTTTAAAAAATTAACAAAACTAGGGGATCGAACCCGAGCTCCTCGGGTTATAGAATATAGGTGAAAACCATTTTTTTTTTCTTTTTAACTTTAATTATTTTTTTACATGTAATATATATTTTAGATTGCCCACTAACATCAAAAAGATTTTTTATATGAAAAATATCAATTATACAATCAAATAAAGTTTTGAAATTTATTAAAAGCGATACTTTCACATGTCACCGGATGCCAGGATTTATTAACTCAGGATTTTTCGACTTACGTCAGTCTTTCCGATCATTTCGGTGCTTTAAGCGCGTGGTTCAATCGCATGTCTGTTAAATTCGTTTCTTATTTACATTATTTTATTTATTTTTCTATAGAGGAAGTTTTAATTTTGTTATGGAACATTAGATGGAAACAACGGCTGAATTGTTTACATTGTTTTAAGGGCAAGCGTATTAACCTTTCGTAATCGAGCTACACGTGCTAGAGATAAATTTAAAAATAATTTATGCTTGAAAATCAATATATATATTACGCTATCGTACGTGGCACAGAAATCGTGATTATTTGTTAATTGTTTAATGGCAACGCCCGAATAAAACGCATCTCATAGGTTATTGTGTAATATTTTTAAAAATGGAATAACAATAAATAAATAAAAAGTTTAATTAATAACTATAGAACAAAACAATTTATATAATTAAAACAAATAAAATAAAAGTAAATAAACTATTTATTAATTAATAAACAACAATATCCGGGTTACCATATCAAGCAAAATAAGGGCACTTTGGAGCCAGTTAAGTACCCCGGTGCGTATATGACATTGGCATCAGAAAAAAGCCTCCCCAACGTAGTGCGTGTATGACACCTGTGCCGTCTTTTATTCATCTAATTTAAAATACAATAAATAAATAAATAAATGAAGGTAATTTTCCTGCATAGGTACTTGGCGAAATAAAGAAAAGATCCATGGCGAGAAAAGAAATTTTTTTCTGGCAACCGATTTAATCAAAATATTTTTTTCAAACAAAACTACATAAAAGTTGCCGTGATCGCAAAAAGTTCGTACTTTTATATGTTAGCTGTGCTCAATTCTCGCCAATAGCATTTTTTTTAAACTCGCCAGCAACATTTTTTATTTTTCGAGGGGTAAATTAAAACAATGCTTTGATGTTGAAATGAAATGGTTTATGGTATTGTTTATTCATTTTCTTTTTTTAAGTCCTGAATTTTAAAGGTTTCATTTTTAAATTAAAGTTATCCATTCTAAATAAAATGAGTGAAATGATTATATTTTAAACTGAATTAACGAAATATGGAAAAAAATGCGACGGGTACAATGTTTGGCGATTTATCACCTGTGCCCGACTAACATAAGAGTAGGGAGTTCTCGATTTCTCTATCAGGATCTTCCAATTTGGCGAAGGATTGAGCAAGTAAATTAAATTATGAATAAAAGTAACATGATACAATGCCTAAAGGGAGACCAAACTGGTCGCCACGGGCGACTAGTTATTTTAAAAACCATAATAACCCAGTCAATTAAAATACAATTTTCAAACAAATTGCATTTGAAAGTAGATTTTTTTCTCCATTTGACGGTTTAAAACTTGAAAACATGCGATATTTAGAAATTAAAAAATCACTGACGTAGCACGTATTTTAATTTTTTTTTTCAGTTTTTATGAGAAAATGCACTCTAAATTAAAATGTCTGAAATTCAGACACTTAAGTGTCTGAAATGGAGTGTTCAATTTTCAGACATTTTAAAATGTCTGAATTTTTTCAGACACTTTTTGCGTCTGAATTTCAGACACTTCAAACGTCTGAATCGCATCCATTTTTTTGTAAGCATCATACGTAGCCATGTTTGACCACGTTGAATCCTGGAAAAATATTTGGCTGTGGTCCTGCCCCTCCCCCCCCCCCCCCCCCAATACAGCCTGATTTTTTTGGTGCTCTCAGTTTTGGTATACAATTTTCGTTACGTTGATAATTTAAATCTTTTACGACATTGTACTGATTATAATCAATATCTTGAACTTCAGGAGTAGAACAAGATTAAAAAACAAAAAATATTTATCTAAATATTAGATTTTTTTAAATTTATTTTGTTTTTAACCTTATTTTACTTTAAAAGTTCAAAATATTCATTATAATCAGTACAATTTCGAAACAGATTTAAAATATAAGCTTTACAAATATTGCACATCAAATTTGGGGGCACTACAGTCGTAGGGGGACGGGGCACTTCCCAGTTTGCCCTTCCTTTAATCAAGAAGTACTTTTGCAAAAAACGCAACCCTGCATTATAGTTGTCTAAATTGAGATGTCCGGTATTCGGGAGTATCCGTTGGGGAGGTTAATGGACATTCTCGAATAGCGAACACCTCTATTTAACGAATACTTTTTTAATCAGCAGACATACATATTTGTATATTTTTACCTCAAAAAAGTAGACATCTCCAATTATCGAACAAATTCCGCGGTCCCGAAGTGTTCGCTATTAAGGGCTTTTAAGGTACATAGATAAATATATATATATATTTTATAATCTTGTCCTACTCTAAAAGTTCAAAATATTTATTATACTCGGTTGAATGTGGAAAAAGATTTAAAATATCAGATGTACGAAAATTGCAACCCCCCCCCCCAAAAAAAAATGAAAATATAAAAAAATATATTGCCACATAGGCAATTTTACATATACATCACTTGATAATCACAACAGCCATTTAACTATGAATAATGAAAATAAATAAATAAATATTCTACTTTAATAACATTGGGGAAAAAATGACTTTGGTATTTTGTTAAATATATTTGCGTTTTTAAACTTGTCCTACTCTAAAAGTTCAAAACTTTCATTATAATCAGTGCAAGATTTAAGATATCAGCTTTACAAAAATTCATGCAAAATCCCCCCCTCCCCCCCCCCCCAAAAAAAAAATGAAAATACTTATTTAAAAATTATGTTTTTAAAAAATTTATATTTCCACATGGGCAAGTTTTTATGTAGATCAGAGGGTACTCACAAAAGCTATTCAACTATCAATAAAAACAAATAAGTACATATTCTATATTAAAAACATGAGGAAAAAATAACTTATGATTTCCAAACTTCTTTCGTCTTAAATATATACAGTAACATCTGTCATTTTTGTATTTTTCGTATAAGTGCATATAAATAAAGTTACCACAATTTTAAATACGAAATCTAGTTAGAGGTTTTTACTTTTTCCCATTATAAATTTCAGATTACTTTTTTATTAAAAATTATAAAAAAATCAGTATTAGAGTTGATTGCAAATCAAATACATATGTATATTTTTACAGGCAGCTTCATATAATAGACCAGTCTCATTTACTTTATTTATCTTTTTTTAATCTGCGGTTTTATGCCAGGAAGTAAGAAAGCATTAGGTCATCTTTCAAAGTTTTTTTTTTCTTTACTTCCTTGTGGCCGTCATTTACTGCGAGATAAAAATTATCCATTGAAACTAAGAACTGACATTGAATATATAATTCGTAATAAAAAAGAACGTCATAAGTTTAAAAATATATACTTCTAGAATTAGTGGGGTTTTTTGCGAATAGATTCAAAACTAATTAAATTTCATGCAGGATTTTGTTTAGTGCAATAAATAAAATCATAAAATACACTAATTTTACTACTATAAAGAAACTTACTTGAGTTGCTGCAAGAGGTAAGAAATATTCCTCGATTTGAAATTTTAAAAACTACCACAACCACAGTGAGGGAGAAAGACTTTCATCAGTTTAAAAGGTAATCCCATAATACATCCGACTAGCCATATTTAAAGAATGAGATGTTTCATCCTAAAAACCCGCCAGACAAAAGTTTCTTTTTTTTTGCCAGCTTCGACAGGACGAAGATGAATAACACAATATTATTGATATAAATTGATACGAGTTAACACTAAGCCCATTGCACACGCTTTGTAGAATTTCCGGGTGTAATCTTCAACCGTCGTCTACTTCTGTTCTGTGTCTATCCCGCCCTTGTATCGACGACAGCTTCTAAGAGACATTTGATGTCGAGCACACACGTCAGATGTATGTATTCAATAAATAAATAATCCAAGTTAATACGAATTAAAATCACAGTACTTCACATTTCGCAAAAAACGAATTAAAATACACGCGTACATAAAAACAAACTTTGTTTGAATTACAACGTATACCACTTCGAACGAAGACATCTAAAACGCATGCGCAACTGGGAGTGCTAGTGCCCCCTGGTGGTTATTGCGTCGGAAGAATCAAAACGTCTTAAATTAAGACACGTTTAAAGCAATGAAGTGTCTTAAAATAAGACGTTTGCGGATATTTTAGACATTATTCTCAGTTCGTTTACACCATGGTCATAGTAAGACGCTTATGTATCTTAAATTAAGACATCTATAGTGTCTTAATTTTCAGATTAAGACACTTAAGTGTCTAAAATTCTTTTTCAGTCACATATGTGTCTAAATTTAAGACGCTTCTATCTGCAGTGTGACAACAAAAAGATACAGAAATATAATATTTTCTTTCCTCCGTGATTATTTTCCCTTTACTTTCAATCAGCCACGACTTTCAACAGAAATGGAGTTCTTCAGCTGCCACAATTACAAAAAATGTATTAAAAACTACAAAAAAATTAATATCTGAAAAATAAATTGAGATACAGCTTTCAAACAAATTGCATTTAAAAGAGCATTTTTTTCCTTATACGACGGTGTAAAAATTTAAAATGTGCGATGTTTAGAAGTTTAAAAATTTGCAGTAGAGAAAATTGTAAAACCAAAATTTTATTTCAAATTTCAAAGTGTTGCCATTCGCAAAATAACGTATGCGTTACGCACAGATATGTTTGTCCTTATAGATATGCGTTTCTTTATAGTATTCATGCTTTAAAAAATCACATATTTTGGTTATTTATTTATTTTTTTTTTTGCAATTGAAAAACTTGAAAAAAAAAACTGAAATTTTTGTATATATATATATATTTAATTAATGGTTATATATATATATATATATATATATATATATATATATATATTGAAAAATCCAAATTATATATATATATATATATATATATATTTGTGCTAAATTTAAATTTTAAACAAAACTTTTTGCATATATTTTAGTTTTATTTTAGAAGTAGGTGTGTTATGATTCTATTTTGTTCAAAAATTGTTTTCTAGAGCATAATTTAGAGTTTTATCATGCACCCACAGCACTTAATCACGCATTAGTGAGATGAATTTTTAAATTTAAAATTTAAATATTAATTTTGTATATACAACATTTATTTTTCTGAATAATATAGCTAAGAATATATACTTTAGGCACAGAAAGGGAAAAAAAAAGATTTTAATTGCATATTATTTGTGTTTTGGTACTTTGAGAAAAGCGATGTTTTTGATCGTTTCGACAAACTCAAAGGTTCTGTGCCCCTTAACTTTTAATACATAACGTTCAGAATCTCTAGGGTGCTAAGGATTTATTTTGATAGTTTCATTTTTCGATTTTTTTGCACACATTTTAAAGCCATTTTGGAGGGGGCAACTTTTTTCGTTCTTTGAAAATGCTGATACTTTCACAAGTATTTCAATTTTGAAAACAAATTCGAACGCTATGCCATAGCCAATTACGCTAAAGATTAATTGCCATACCTTTTTTGTTGTTGATTCAGGCAGTGTTGCCAAATCTGGTAGATATTTTAAATTCAGAAATTGCACTTTGTTACCAGAAATTTTAAATTATTCTTTTTCTTTTGTGTAATAATGAACATTTCGTAAATAAAACAAAATAAAGTTATGATGAAAAATTTCTGGTATAAATTCAGAGTTTCACTATAAAAAAATCTGCCAAATTTGGCATTACTGATTTCAGGAATTGCTCGTTGCTAAGTGGCCTGCTGAGACTGCATTTCCAGAACACCCTTGATTAAACTGGAGGCCAAAGAGACGAAGAATGATTTTTTTAAAAGAAAAATATTACGGAACATTTTCCAAACATAACTTAATGTATTGCAGGGAAAAAAAACCAACAGTTCAAAACCAACAACAGTTTGAAGCAAAAACAGTTACAAAACAAGAAACAGTTAAAAAAAAAAATCAAACAAACAAAAAACAAAAACATTCAAAAATCAACAACAGTTTGAACCAAAAACAGTTTCAAAACTGTTTCAGAAACAGTTTAAACCAAACACAGTTCAAGAAACAACTGTTTTTGTAGCTTTCATTAGTACAACCTACAAAAATTACAACACTTTTTTAACTTTTTTGTGGAAGTTCAAACGGACGCCCCACTATAAATTCATGTAAGATGTAATCGCCTATGTCATTGAATACTGAAACCAAAATATTTGAAAACATTTTTTTATTCACATAAAATTAAGATAAAGCCAAAAACTTAAAAACATTTCAATCTTTTTTTTTTTTTTTTTTTTTTCTGCTTTTTTTTTTATTGCATATTTCCTTTTAATTTTGTTTCAAAATTAATCTTCATTTTTGTATACGTTGTAAAATTACATTCATGGTTAAAATTTGATGAATTTATACTTTAAACACTTTTATAGTAACAACACAGGGTTTATCAATTATACAAAAAATAACCGCTTTAAAGTTTAAAATGGTGATAATGCGAATTTTGAAATGAGATTTTTTGTAGAGTGTTCAGAAATGATTAAAGAATGAAGAAAATTTTAAAACAGAAAAAAGTTTTAGACATCGTTGAAGGTTTTGTTGTTGTTTTCAACAAGATTTTTTATTTGTATATTAAAAATAACAAAAAAGTTCCCTTACAACTTCTATCAAAATTATTAAAAATAAATAAATAAATAAGACTAAGAATTTACAATTGCATTATGACAAATTTTGATTAATATTAACGCTTACAAGCAAAATTGCACACCTTATGATAATGTTTCGGTCATAAGCCACCGCTGAAAACGCAGTTTCAAATTAATTTTTTTGTTGTTACTAAATTCCGGAAGAAAAAAAAAAGAAAGAAAGAAATTCTACAGCTTCGTAGAAAACTTTTGCAGCATGAAGATCATTTTATGGAGAATTTAAAACATTTTTGAGATTTAAAATAACAACATTGTCAAAGGTTGTATGCATGAGAAGATGGTAGTAAATTGAAAAGCTTAAAGAAACTTGATTTTTTTTCATTGAATACATATTTATATATGTATTAGAGGTCTGCACAAACTGAAATTTCCAGGCTTGGGCCCGACCCGACCCATTCAAAAATCGGTGAAAACAGGCCCGGTCTGGCCCGATAAAAAATTAATGAAATTAGTCCCGGCCCGGCCCAACCCGACTCAATTTCTACAAAAATTTCCGATTTTTTTTAACATTGAATTAACATTCTTTTAAACGATACTGTATCCGTATTTATGTAAAATTTCATATTAGTTATTACATATTTGTATATTTTAGATTACTATACATTCGCGAACCATAAAATACAGAATAGCAACATAAATGATCACTCAGGCTCTTAGATTATTGCATAAAAAAATAAGACGTTAAAAAAGTAATGTAGTTTAGAATAAAAGAAAAAAGATGGTTAAAATCATCAAAACTTTTGAAGCTGTATAAAAAAAAAAAAAAAAAAAAAAAAAAAAAAGTAGATTTTTGAAGATATTTCTCTAACATATTAAAGTATATTTCAAAAGAATCTGTTAACTGAAGTTCATTATCGCTATCACTATTTTTATTATTATGTTTCTGTATTGATGTTGTCAAGCCAGCATCGGCACGTTCAGAACATTTATATTCTCGGCCCAGCCAGGTATATTGAAAATTGTTCATATTTTACTGTCATAGTTTTATTCTTTTAAATTTGTTATATCGGGGCTGTCAGATATAGCTTAATTTTTTATCTGCCCGGATGGCCCGTTAAAAAATTTGTCTTTATTCTGTCGGCCCATTTGAAAATTTAGCTTCAATATAATCCTATAATATATACAGTGAAACTTCTTTTAAAGGCCACCCCTATTCAAGGGCCACCTCTATTAAGGGCCAATATTTTTAGGAACAAATTTTTTTCCCCACAGACATAATGTTTAATTTACTCCTATTAGGGGCCTCACCTGCCCCTCATAAAGGCCATTTTTTTTCACATGTGCCTTAAATCCTAAACAGGTGTATTGAATTCCTGAACCAAAAGATAAGAGTTCAGCAAACAACTGCACTTGCAACAAAGAAGGCAAGGAAAGATGGGGGTAAGTTTTAGTAACGCAATAAAGGACCACAAACTTTTCCACAAGTGAGACAAAGAGGTGTTCCTCACACTTTGTTTGACTTTTCAACCTGTAGGGGTTGGGTTGGAAGGGAAACTTGACCCTTTGTTGTGGGCACACAAAGGATAACAGTTTATCTAGAAAATCTGATTCCACATTTACTAAAACTGCGAATGCATATTAAAACAATATTTTTACATTCGAAATTTTATTCTCAGGCTTATGTAAAATTTAAAATTATGGCACCTAAATCAAGCCAAAGAGTGGCATGGTTTTTGTCATGGATTTTGTCATGGATTTGAATGACAAAATCAAAGTTCTTAATTGTCGTGATCAAGGAACATCTGCTAGAAAATTGGCTTCACAGTTTAATTGCAGCAAGAATCAAATAAACAATATTGTTAAAAACAAAGAGAACTTACTAAAAGAATATGCAGATTTTAAAAATTAATAAAAAGAAAGAGAAATGAAAAATTTGGTCACCTCTATTCAAGGGCCACCCCTCATAAGGCCCAATTTTCAACGGAGCGGCAGGTGGCCCTTACAGAGAGGTTTCACTGTATATATATATATATATATATATATATATATATATATATATATATATAACCATTAATTAAACATAACCTACCACCGTCAAATATTATGAATTAAAGCTGTAAGTATTAAAAAAGAAAAAATAATAATAATATAAGAATTATTATGGAAGAAAAATAAAAAAGTGGACACCGACAAAAATTGAAAAGCTTATACATTGAATTACGTTATCAAGGGCACAGAATTCAATGATATAAGCAAAATAGTTGTTTTCTGTGGGAAAAATAAGCTAAAGCTAAAAGTTATTTTCCCCTGTGCCCAAACAACCACAAAATCAAGTGAATTGAATAAAAATGAAAGCAGAATAGAAACAAATAATATGAAATGGAAAAATCAATAAAACGTATTTAAATATTTATAGGATATAAAATATAAATAATAAACACCATACCAATTAATATTTCAGTATTTTACAAAAATCCACGCGCACATGGCTGCCAGTATATCAAAAAGATTAAGGTGAATAAAACAGTTAAGAAATCACAGTAAATGATACCAAAGGATGCAGTTAATACATTTTGAAATAAAATTTGAAATACCTTGTTAAACACATTTAATCTAATATAAAATAAATAGATATTAATTACATTATTTAAAATGCACTATTAAATTAATTAATAACAGTTTAACAATATCGTCAAAATTTAACTAAAAATACCCCCTGGTGTATTAAATTATAACTGAAATGGAGCTAGAAAAATTAACACTTAGAGCTATCTTAAAGAGACAAATTTAGTGCTGCCATCTAGTATTACTTCTATTAAACAACTAACGCAAGATAAATATTTGTAAACATTTGAATGTAAATAACTGTATAAATAATTGTAAGCATTTGAATGTAAATAACTGTATAAACAGCAATACCAAACATATCCTTATATATAGAGAATTATAAACCGAATATAAACCACACAATGTATTTAAAAACTATTGTAAATAAAATTTAAAAGCATACAATATATTCTATTAGCTAACTTATTTAAACAAAACGAAGAAATAAATAATTCTAGAACATTGATAATATATAGCATATAGCTATATGCTATAAAACAAAATAAAATTCAGTAATAATTAATATAAATAATTATTAAATATAAAAATTATTTTTTATGAATTATATATCAGATATTTATAAAATGAACAGGAAATAAAAAACATGTGGAAGTAAATAGAAGGTTAAATGATACTTAAATACCCATTACTTAAAAAGCACAAATATAGAGTGTGGATTATCTTCAGACATCCATAAAAAACCATAAAGTATGAATGTGGGATATTCAAAAACATTAAACCGATAATAAATATTAAAAAGAATAGAGTAATAATAATAAAAATAATTACCCAATTTTAATTCATACAGTATAACTATATTTATATTATACATACTTATATGTATATTATTCACTATAAGAATGGCATACTATTAGTAATTAATATGATATTGTCCTTAGTAAATTTAAAATTTAATTACAAATAATTGTAAATTAGATTAATCAATAATTAGGCTAATTATAATATTAATGAAATTCTCCAATTACATATAAAATATCAAATCAACATCCATATAAAATACGTAACAAAAATATAGTAATAATACAAGAGCCCCCATTTTTTTTTTTTTTTTTTTTTATATATATATATATATATAATTAACCAATATATATATATATATATATATACATACTTTTTAGCTGAAAAGTATGAGAATTATGAAAATTATGAAAAGAGGGTGCAAAACATTATAACAATAAAACTGTTAAATAATTGAAACAAGAACAATAAATACACACAACTCCTAGCTCTTCGGAAGGTGGGAGGAGTCAAGAAGTAGGTACCAAACAAAAATTGAATCCTCACAGGTTTCGCAAGGTATGGCCAACCCACATACTCCATTAGTGTAACAAAATCAAATAGATAAACTTAAACAACTCAAAATTAATAATTGAAAATTCAAAATTATGTAATGTAACTTAAAACCAATTGCTGTATAAACAAAATCAACCGACCAATTTATAACTAAACCATCTGTTTTCCTGAATTTAATGTTTTAAAAAAATCATGAAATTAAGTAAATAATTAAATCTTAAAATAGCTCAATATTAAATGAATTATGAACATGTCAGAAGACCATACCCCCACCTTGACCCGTGATGACCTGAAAAATTCTGATACCTCTTAAAAATCCACAACACTCTAGATCCGCCATTGATCAGTAGGAGCTGCAAAACGTAAGATTCCAGTAAGGCCAGCATCAAGAAGACTTGTCTTTCCATTAATCTGATTCAATAGTGCCAATTCCAGTCTACCTCAGTTTCATCTTGACAGTTCATCACAATGCAGACGTTCTTAAAACAGACTTTAATCAGCATTCTTTATATATTCAAAATGTCGCTTCGGCTTCCTTCACGGTGTTTGGTCGTTGAGCTGTTGCCACTTCAAAAAACGTTTCTTAAGCTGATTTACATAATGAAAAATAAATTGATATGGGTATAAATTGTTATAAAAAAGATTTGCAGTAAATTTAAAAATCTGAGAGCTTAAAAACTCTTTACTGCTACAAATTTTATAAAATCTGCTAACTTGGCCCAGTATAATATTGATGAAAACCCCCCTCTTACTTAAATTTGAAAACCAGTGTGGCATTTTGATTGAGTATTAAAATTAAAAAAATCTCGTTTATCAAAAAGTTTAATTTGTATGTTTTTATCTGTTATCATTAAATCTAGGTCGAAAAATTTAACATGCATACAATCATCTGAAGCTTTATTTAATTTCAAACATGGAGGGTAGATATCGTTAATCGATATCAAAAGTTTATCAGCGAAAATAATTAAATCATCGATATATCTTAAAACTATAAAACTTTTATTTGTACTTAGAACATAGTTAAATTCGTAATAGAAAAGAAAAAGATTGGCTGCAGAATTCGAAAAATTTGTAATACTCATTCCAAGGCCATTTATCTGATAAAAAATTGAGCTATTAAATGTAATGAAATTATTATAAAAACAAAAATTACATGAACTCAAGAAAAAATCTCTTTTTATATCAAGTCCCTTTTCAATATAAAATAAATCAAAAATATTTTTTAATGTATTTCAAAGCAAATTAATTGGAATGTTAGAAAAAGATTTTCAAAATCTTACGTATGTAAATTAGTAAGCGTTGTGGGCGTAATTTTAAATTTATTTAAAACCATTGCTATTGTCAGTACACCCAAAATAACTAGTATCTCTATATTTAAACTTTAAAAAACCATAAATACGCTTCAAAAACTCCTGTAATTTAACATTTAAACTTTTACCGATACCTCTTTGAATTATAACAAATGAATTCAAATTTAATAGGTGCTTTATGAAATTTTGGAGTTAAAACAAAAATAGAAATCACATACATACATATATATACAGTGGTGGCCAAAACTGTGGACATTTTTTGAAATTTTCATGTTTTATAACTTTCTGTGCTTGAAGAATATAATAAATTTCACTTAAATACAAATGTTTATATATCAAATTCAAGGAAATTTAATGTAGAATCTAATTAAACAAATAATTAAAATATCTGCTTCACAAAAAAAGTTACGCTTACAAAAAATAAGATCTATATATTAGATTTCCTTGACTTTTAAAGTTACATTTACACATTCAATATTTAGTAGGATAACCCTTGTTTTTTATTACAGCTTCACAGCGTCTTTTCATTGAGAGAACTAGTGTTTGGAGTTTATCCTTTTTAATCACATGATGCCAAGAATCAATTATAGCTTCAATAAGTTGCGTTTTATTAGATAGACGCTTAGATTTTCAACCCTCGCCACAAATTTTCTGTAGGATTCAGATCAGAGCTGTTTCCTGGCTAGGACAATAGCTGTATGTTTTTATTTTTAAACAATATTTTTGCCGTATGGCATGGAACTAAATCCTGCTGAAAGATAAATGGTGCTTTATTGGGGAAGAGATCTCTAATGGAAGGTATCAGATTTGGTTCCAGGACATTTTCGATGTATTTTTTTGCATTCAGAATGCTATCAATCACTTGAATGCAGCCCACGTCATCTGCAGACATACAGGCCCAAATAATGACATTTGTTGGGTTCTTTGTAGTTGCTTCAATGCAATTAGGATGCAGCTCTTCCCCTACTCTACGTTTCACATATTTTCGCCCATCACTACCAAAGAGCGATATTTTACCCACATCGCTCCAGATTATTTGCTTCCAATGATTTTGTGACTAATTAATGCGTTCTTTTGCCCACTGAGCTCGTTTCTTGCGTTGCTGAAGATTTAAAAACGTTTTTTCCTCAGAATTCTACCTTCCAGTCCAAAACCTGCTAATCTTCTCCTCGTTGTTCTTGAACTAACTGAAATACCCATTGCATTCATTTCACATCTAACAGCATCTAATGAAATTCTTCTATGTTTGAGGCATATCCTTTTCATGTTTCTATCGTCAGAAGTACTTGTGCATTTTTTTCGGCCAGATCGTGCCTTATTTATTACTGATTTAGTTTCTTCATAACGTAAGCACAACCTTCGTACATTAGATAAAGTGACTGATCCAGCAACCTGTCTTGCAATTTCAGCGTAAGAGAGACCATTTTCTCTTAATATGACAATTCTGCTTCTTTTGGTAGGTGTCCAATCAGTTCTTGTTGTTGATGACATTGTTTTCAATTATTTGAATTAAGAAAAATATAGAATTAAAAAATATATTATTCTATGTAGTTACACAAGTATTCACCCTTCTGCAAAATTCATTCCAGCAAAATACCGCTTTTACAAATCAAAACATACTACAGTTTAGTTACTGACATTTTATTGGTTCTCGGAACAGTCATTGTGATTGGCTAGGAAGCTTTTATTACACTTCAGTATTCATGACTAATTGTGTTTGTATTTTAGACTAAAGTAAGTGTAACTTTTTTTGTAATGCAGATATTTTAATTCTTTCTTTATATTAAATTCTACATTAAATTTCCTTGAATTTAATATATAAACATTTGTATTTAAGTGAAAATCAATATATTTCAATAAGCACTCAAAATTAAAAAACATGAAGATTTCAAAAAATGTCCACAATTTTGGCCACCACTGAATATACGTATTAAATTCAGAAGAAATTAATGCAGTAATATTATAAAATAACAACTTTTTAAATAATTAAAAATAATTCATGTAAAATAATCAATTTGTAAATTTAGAAGATAATAAGGCATTTTAAATTAATCGATCAATTTTATAAAATAATAAGGAATTTTTAATTGGTATTTTCAGCTTTTTGTGAGTCATTCTGTCTGTTGAATTTTTTCAAAGGATGGCATTGTCTTAAAACAGTGAAAAGTTTTGAATTCTCTCCTAAACTTGCCTTTAAGAGGAAGCTTAATTTGAAGTTCGTTTTGAAAAGTTTGTTACAGCCAGAAGGGCTTAATTCCTAACAAGAAAGGATCAGAACCCAAATATCCTTCAGTACTACGTAATAGTTAAGTATTAGTTTAGTTCAGTTCACTTCAGGGCTAGTTTATATGATAAAATCTGATGAATATATATATTCATCATTCTTTATATCGAAATATAATACTTAATCATTTATACAGAATAAAATGTTTATGTTCTTCTCATCTAATTAACAATAATATTAAAAATCTTACTTATGATGCATTAAATCATGGTTTTCCAAAAAAATTCATATATTCATTAATATACAATTAGTATTTACATGATCTTACAAAGAAAAAAAAAACAAATTAACACATGCGTAAACAAAACTACAAAAAAAAATTATAAAATAAAAAAATATTTATATAAAAAATTAAAAATTATAAAACAATAATAAACAATTACTATAGGTTGGTTGGGTGGGTAGATGTTAGAGTACGGAGGAGGGTGGAGTTGTCTGGATAATACGCAATGGTTAATTAAACAAAATGATGGGGCTTTTGTATTATAACTACATTTCTAATATGTATTTTATATGGATGTTGATTTGATATTTTGTATGTAATTGGGGACACTTTTTTTTATTTTTATTTTGATTCATATTAAATTTAACTTATTTAATATTTAATCAAATTCAAAATTAACTTGTTTTTAAATTTTAGTCTACTCAGGACAATATCATATTAATTAATAATAGTATACCGTCTTTATAGTGATTAATATGCATATAAGTTTATTTGATATAACTAATGTTATACTGTATGTATTAAAATTGGGTAATTAGTTTTTATTATTATTCCTCTATACTTTTTAATATTGTTTTATTTTCAACTTTGTATTCCATTATTAATTATCGGTTTAATGTGTTTGATTGTCACAATCATATTTTTTAACTTTTTTATGGCTAATATGAAGATAATCCACACACTATATTTGTGATCTTTAGGCAATTGGGAATTTTAGAATCTGACAATCTTCTATAAACATCCATTAAAAAAAAAAAAAAATTCCTGTTCATTTTATTAATTTATTATTTTTTATATTTAATAGTAATTATTAAAGTTTTTTTTAATATTTTTATTATATATAATTTATTTTATGTTATAGGATATAGCTATATTCTATATATTATCAATGTTATAAAATAATTTAATTTCTCTGAGTAGATTAAATGGGTAAGGTAATAGAATATATTGAAAGCATTTTATTAACATTTTTAATTTATTTTTTTTAAATAATGATATATAGTATGGTATTATTTATATATTAGGATTTGTGTGGTAATGCAGTTGATATATTTTAAATTCATTAGCTTTTATTAGGTTCATCTTGTGACATTTGAATAATACTAATAGTATTAAAGTAACATACTAGATGGCAGCACCAAAATTTTTAATGCTTCTATTAGAGTAATAATTTAATTTTTTTACACCAGGTGGTATTGAACGCTGATTTATTGGCAATATTGTAAAATAGAAATTAAACAATTTAAAAGTGTTTTTAGGTATTTTAAATAATGTAATTATTTTCTATTTATATTATATTAATTGAATTTATCACGATATTTCAAAATGAATTAACTGAATCCATAGTTTTAAATTTCTGTGTTCACTTAACTGTTTAATTCACCTTACTCTTATCGTGCTTTTGGATACCATGTGCAGGAGGATATTTTGAAAACAACTGGGGTTTTATTCGGTATGATGTGTAATATTTCTATTTTTTATGCTATAAATTAAATATTTAAAAGGTTGTATTGCTTTTTCCATTTCATGCCATTTGATATTATTCTGTTTTCATCTTGAAACTATTCTCTTGGTCATATTGGTTTTTTGAGTACAGGAGAAAAAAAAAATTCAGCTTTTAGCTTTTTTTCTCGCAGAAAACAACCGATTTGCTTATATCATTGAATTCTGTACTCTTGAAAACGTAATTCAATATATAAGTTTTTCAATTATTTTTTTCGGTATCCATATTCTTCTTTTTTTCTTCCATATTAATTCCTGTAATTAAGTATAAGGCACTTTATTTTATACATACAGTTGTATATTATAGGTTTGTGGTATTCATTTTTAGTGTCATTTCATTCACAATATTGCGGTTTTTGATGATGGTCAGTAATGTTTAATTAATGGTTATATATATATATATATATAACCATTATATAATATTACAATTCATCATCTTTTTTTTTTAAAATAAAAATTAATAAATTGAGTATCAATACATTACACTGACATTATACATAAAAAATCTGGATCAACTATTATTAATTTAACTAATCATTAATGAATTTTTTCTACTTTAATAAAGCTATATCCTAATCACCAATGTATGAAGTATTAAAAAATTAATACATTCAAAATTGGCGAAAGGAAAATCAAGAGAAAGGCGAATTCTTAAAAAGAACAAGTAAATAAAGAAATATATGCAGGAAATAATAAATATTTGAAATATTTTGTAAAACAATTTGTAACTAAAACAATTTAACAAATGGAAAAAAACCTGAAATAATGAATCATTGTCAGCATCAATAAATCCTTTTCGAGAAATGTATGATCTCAAAATTGAAAATTCATTAATTCAAAAAGAAAAACTACAAAATGAACTTAAAATGAGAGAACAATTATGAATAAAATTGGAAGTAATGATTCGTAACTCGTTTTCAAGGGCAATATTACGAAATCATTAGTAAAAAGTGATTAATTTCTGAGGAAGAAATAATAAGCCACAGCTTAAATACTTATTTCCTCCATTGCCCGATTAACCACTATCATAAAAACTAGTCGTTGGGGGCCACCGTAATATTTACCCATCATGGATATATATAATATAAAATATGAAAATAAAACATGTGATACATGCTAAGCATTGTATCATGTTACTTTATTCATAATTTAATTTACTTAGACTCCCTTAAATATAATTAATATAATCCCTTAAACTAATATTACTTTTTGTTGCATTAAAATATCTCAATTTGTTGATTTTCTGTAAGCAAGTAAACACTATAGGTTTACAATGGAAGTCTATAAGAATTTCGCGAAATATTAGAGATACCGCCAATTTGGCTTCACTTTTGGCGACTAATATTGGTCGCCAAGTTGGTGACAAACTTGGCGGCAGCACAGGATCCCCCTAATGGTAACCCCCTTATAGGTATGGAGATGCATTAAATACTTGACATTTACGATAAGCCATTATTGGCATCTAATATTATAGTTTGGCGATAGTCTTTTGGTTGGCGGGATAATCGTGTAGAACCGAATTGCGTAAAAGAAACATCCTTATAACTCGAAAAATTACAATGTTTACTGCGTCAGATTAAGCGTCTCATTTCCAATTAAAATATATCTTTGAATTGAAATTTGAATGAAATACAGGGCCATGAAAAATCGAAGAGTATGAAAAATAGAATTACAAATATCTCGGCAACTAATTATCCGATCAAGTTCATTCATGATGCAAAATTTATGTTTTTTTATTGTCTTTTATATTCACTACTTCAAATAAACAATTTCGAAAAATTTTATATAGTACCTTTTATCAGAACGAATATTTCGAGTCCGAAAAAAATAGTTCCGGATAATCGAGGTTACTGATATTCAATAGGCTTCTTCCCATTGTTACTTCCTAAGTACACGCTGAATTTCAAGTCTCTATCCAATTTGTTCGGGAGATAGTGCGTTTATAGACACACACACACACACACACATAAATACAGACGGACGGCAATTTTTTTTCTTCTAAAAATATGTTTTTCGGAATCTCCAGTGTCTGAAACGTATAAATCCGTCAAATTTTTTTTTCGATTTTTAAAACGATTACAAGACTTACCCTATACTACGTATGATGGGTAAGTAAAATGAAAGAAATAGTAGTATATAATTAATCAATATGTGAGACCCGGACAGAACAATGTCATCCACAATAGAAATAAAAAGGAAACTATATACATATATAATAAAATCTAATGAACAAACAAAATTCTTGACTTAATGCTAATGAGTTTCAAAAGTACTTTCTGACACATTTTTTAAATTTAATTTTGTTCGGAAACGCATGAAATTGGCAGGTGTTCTTATATTAGAAACTATGTAATCGTAATACATTTTCCATGCGTTTTGAACCGAATTGCCTGACGTTATAACCCGAGAAAGGAGAAAAACCTGCCGTTACGTGACAAAACTCGCTTATAACTTTTTAAGCAATTTATTTATCAAAAGAAAGAAAACTCAATTCGATTCCAAATACCTTCAATAGTCAGGCCTGAAATTTTTGTGCCTTCATGCTTAAAAATGTCAGAAAATTTCGCGTTTGTTATGCAGGTAATTTGAAAACCGCCATGTATGCAGTCGTATTTTTTTGGAAGCTTGGTACACGAGAACTGCTGATTTAGCAATTAACGAGGCTGCATCTCTACCGATAGAATATTCAATTTTGTTTTAACTATAATTTTTTGGCAACTTGCTTTAATGTTTTTCTACTTGTTGAAATTTTAAATCCTAGTATGACTTTTACATTAGGAATTAGCTGATGAGGGATTCAGAATGAATCCGAAACGTCCTTTTAAATTGTTTTTAGTGTTTTTATATTTTAATGTAATGTAATGTCTGTTATTTTGAAAAGTTTTTATAATTAACAATAAATACTTTTCTTTTGCTAGTTAGAGAATCTTTTTTTCTTTCTCGCAAAACTAAAATCTTTTAAGTGCAGCATTTGAAGCAGAATCCACTTGAAAATAATACTGATACAAGAATACGATACCAAAGTAGTATATAGAAAAATATGGAAATATGAATCCTGATCTGCAGATGTGCAAGTCGTCACGTTAAGCTTATAGTATCTAAATGATCAGATTAGAGCTCGTATTAACAGGAAACAAAACAAGCTGATAAAAATATCTATATCAGTTCTATGGGCTTTTTGAATGAAGCACTGATGCATAAAAGAATGGAGAGAGAGGGGGGGGGGGAATAACAAATTACTAGAAAACAGGAACTGTGCTTTTTCAGAATTTAGTCTCGTCCCCGATGAAAAAATATATATGTATATGTATATAAATATAGATAGTTCAGTTTTAAGACTCCAAACACGCGTTTTTATTTTATGTAAAATGACGTCATCCGCATCCGCTAAAGAATTCCTCATTTATGATCCAGTCTTAAACAACATCTACAGTAAAATATGCGTAGGACGTGACTATCGCTGAATATAATACACAAATCCAAAAAAAGGAGATATCGTCATTCAAGAAGCTCAAAGAAAAAAAAAAAAAAAAAAAAAAAAAAAAAATCGGCTATCTCATGATTCATAGGCCTTCATTTGTTTGCAATATTAATATACATACTTAAAATTAAATTTAGTTTACAATAGCTCCCTGTTTTATCAGAAATCATTCATTTATATTTTTTCAAAGTAGCACGTATTTTAATTACATTTTCTTCAAAAAACTTTTGTGAGAAAATGGCAACAAAAAGATATAATTGCTATTTTTCAACTATTTTCTCTTTATTTTCTACAGAAATGGAGTGCTTGAGTTGTCAAAATTAAACAAATGGCGCTAAAAACTATAAAAAAAAATGAATGTCTCAAAAATAAACGGAGATGGAATTTTGAAACAAATTGCATTTAAAAGTACCTTTTTTCCCAATACGACGGTAAAAATTGAAAATGTGCAATGCTTAGAAGTTAAAAAAATTACAGTAGAGATTATTCCGTAGAATGATACATCTGCTTTGTTTTACAGCTGGCTTATACAACGTAACGCTATTTTTTTGGAGACTGCGGGCTGCTCTCTCAGCTTCGGAATTCTCCTCCGTAATGCTAAGTCTATGGACTTTGATGCATTCGTCTATTTAAAATATCTTTTCGGGAAATTCATTTTTTTAACATCTTTTTTTCTGTGTACTTTTTTACTTTCTTCTATCTTTACAAGAAGAAAGTAAGTTCGTAAGAAGTTCGTAAAAATTTTCGACTTCCGGTTTTCGACGGATTTATACGTTTTAGAGGTCAGAGATTCCGAAAAACATGTTTTTACAAAATGTCTGTCTGTGAGTCTGTGAATCTGTTAGTCTGTGAGTCTGCCTGTCTGTCTGTCTGTATGTGACACATATTTTGTGGGCGCTCTATCTCAAGAACTAATGCACGGAATTTAATGAAAATTTATATTCAAGTAGTTACTAATATAAATTGGTGCTGATTAGTTTTTGGTGTAAATCTCCCAACAGGTGGCGCTGCTATGCTGCATTTTTCGCAATTTCTGCAATAGCTCTATCTCAAGAACTAATGCACGGATTTTCATCAACCTTCAGATTCAGTTATTCCTTGATATGAATTGGTGCTGGTAACGTTTTGGTGTAAATCGCCCAACAGATGGCGCTGCTATGCTGCATTTTGCGGCATTTACACGATATTCGTAATTGCTCTATCTCCAGAAATAATGCACGGATTTTCATCAAACTTCAGATTCAGTTAGTCCTTGACATAAATTGACGCTTTGCACCTTTTGGTGTAAATCGCTCAACAGGTGGCGCTGCTATGCTGCATTTTTTTTTATTTCCGCAATAGCTCTATCTCAAGAACTAATGCTTGGGTTTTCAACAAACTTCAGATTCAGGTATACCTGGATACGAATTAGTGTTGTTTATGTTTTGGTGTAAATCGCTCAACAGGTAGCGTTGCTATGCAGCATTTTTCACGATTTCCACAATAGCTCAATCTCCAGAACTAACACTGTACACTGAAATGTCTGAAATTCAGACATTTAAGTGTCTGAAACGCAGTGTTCAATTTCCAGACGTTTTAAAATGTCTTAAAATTTTCAGACACTTCTTACGTCTGAATTTCAGACACTTAAGTGTCTGAAACACGAGTGTTCAATTTTAAGACGTTTTAAAGTGTCTTAAATTTTTCAGACACTTCTTACGTCTGAATTTCAGACATTTGAAATGTCTTAATTGCGGCCATCTTTGAGCCTTTTTTTTAGCCTATATGAAGCCATTTTTGACCATTTTCTTTCTAAGCCATATACGCAGCCATGTTTGACCACATTGAATCATCTATACTCCTATTATAAAGAGGAAAAAATTGTTTATTTGTCGGAGGTAAGCTCTGGAACTACCGAACCGATTCCAAAAGTAATGGTATCAAAATGATGGTGTTAGTCCAACTTAGAACATAGGCTATATCTTATGTCGGTGCCACTACCCCAAAGGGGGTGTAGGAGCAAAAAGCGTTCTAAAAAAGCGATTTTAGCGTTACTGAAGGGACTAGAAATATGAAATTTGGAATATTAGTTACTTATAAGATATAAATGATGTCTAAGAACAGTTCTTAAACAATTCGAAATTTAAAAGGGGTGAAAATGCACAAAAAGCGTTCTAAAAAACGTTCTAAATGGTAGTTTCTACACAATCTCAGGAAATAACAAACCAATTTAAAAAATATTGGTGTCATAATGATGGTGACAACGCTTGCTCCAAGATAGGCTATGTTTTATGTCGGTGTCACTACCCCAAAGGGGGTGTAGGAGCAAAAAACGTTCTAAAAATGCGATTTTAGCGTTACTGAAGTGCCTAGAAATATGAAATTTTGAATATTAGCTACTTATAAGATATAAATGATGTCTAAGAACAGTTCTTAAACAATTCGAAATTTAAAAGGGGTGAAAATGCGCAAAAAGCGTTCTAAAAAACGTTCCAAATGATAGTTTCTACACAATCTCAGGAAATAACAAACCGATTTAAAAAAATATTGGTGTCATAATGATGGTGACAACGCTTGCTCCAAGATAGGCTATGTTTTATGTCGGTGTCACTACCCCAAAGTGGGTGTAGGAGCAAAAAACGTTCTAAAAAGGCGATTTTAGCGTTACTGAAGGTCCTAGAAATATGAAATTTTGAATATTAGTTACTTATAAGATATAAATGATGTCTAAGAACAATTCTTGAACAATTCGAAATTTGAAAGGGGTGAAAACGCGCAAAAAGCATTCTAAAAAACGTTCTAAATGATAGTTTCTACACAATCTCAGGAAATACCAAACCGATTTAAAAAATATTGGTGTCAAAATTATGGTGACAACGCTTGCTCCAAGATAGGCTATGTTTTATGTCGGTGTCACTACCCCAAAGGGGGTGTAGGAGCAAAACACTTTCTAAAAATGCAATTTTAGCGTTACTGAAGGGCCTAGAAATATGAAATTTTGAATATTAGTTACATATAAGATATAAATGATGTCTAAGAACAGTTCTTAAACAATTCGAAATTTGAAAGGGGTGAAAATGCGCAAAAAGCGTTCTAAAAACTTCTAAATGGTAGTTTCTACACAATCTCAGGAAATACCAAACCGATCTAAAAAATAATGGCGTCAAAATGATGGTGACAACCCTTGCTCCAACATAGGCGATGTTTTATGTCGGTGCCACTACCCCAAAGGGGGTGCAGGAGAAAAACGTTCTAAATTGCGGCTTTTGCGTTACGAAAGGGTCTAGAATCGTGAAATTTGGAATGGTAGTTAGTTATAAGATATCAATGATCTCTAAGGACATTTCCTAAAAAAATCGAAATTTAAAAGGGGGTCAAAATGCGCAAAAAGCGTTGTAAAAAAATTCTAAATTGCGATTTCTATGCAATCTCAGGAAGTACTGAACCGATTTCAAATATAATGGTGTAAAAGTGATGGTGACAGATCTTGCTCCAAGATAGGCTATATTTTATATCTTTTTCCACTACCCCAGAGGAGATGCAGGGGCAAAATGCGCGAAAAGTGTTCAAAAAACGTTTTAAATGCCGATTTGTCGGCAATATCTCAGGAAGAATGAATCTTATTTCAAACGTAATGGTAGGAAAGTGATGCTGACAGCCTCTGCTCTAACATAGACGCTATTTTGTGTCGGTATCACTATCACCAAGACGTTGCAGGAGCTAAAAAGCGCTCTAAATTTCGATTTTTGTGATCGGTAGGGGCTAGCAACTTAAAATTAGGCAAGGTGCATATTTATTAGATACTAGCAGATCTACCCGGCTTCGGTCGTGTCAATAATAAGGGTCCTTGCGGGCAAAATACATTAAAATGAAATAATACGGCAATGACAATAACTGAGATTGGTGCATTCACGTCCACGAATCGTTAAAAAGACGAATAAGAAATATAAGTAAAATAGTCTTAATTGCGTCTACTCTTAACTATACCATAATAATATATATTCCAAACAAATGTCATAGCATACATTAAAGTAAAATTATTTGCTTAAAAAGCGTTATTTCAATAAAGAAAAAAAAACTTTACAAAATATTAAAAATTTACATGTTTCGACTCTTTCATTGAGTCATCGGCAGAATATACAAAAAAAAAAAAAAAAAAAAAAAAAACTACCAATTGTGACATTATACTGATGATGGCAATGACCTAACCCATAAATTTTGCCTTTACTGAAATTTTTTTCAACTTATGATCATCATACAATTTCGTTTTTCACACTGTCGAATAGAAAAAGATTCTGTCAAATGAAATTTATTTGAAAATTGTATCTCAATTTTTCCATGTGAATGGATTTTAAAGTAATTTTCAATCATGGATATTTTTTAATTTGCATGCAGCCAGGAATAAGATTTCCGCGTTTATACACCCCAGTATTTTGTTAGAGAAAATGATATTTAATTTAATCGGAACACTCTCACGATTTGACAGAACATTTTCACTAAGAATATACCGGGTGCAAAAACGTGGAAATCTCATCCCTACATGCAGTCCAATTACGAAAGATATACCTGTTTACTCTTAATGCAATATTATAAAGTAAAGACATTGACGAAATATGAGTAACTCTAGCATCATATTGCTGGTGGCAACAACCTAACACAACCATAAATTTAACTTTTACTGCAATTTGACCTTTAAACATCGCACATTTGATTATTCCAACATCTAATAGAATACAAAAAGTGCTTTCAGTAATATTTGTTTGAAAATCTTATCTCAATTTACGGACTGTTTATCCATTTTAAATTAATTTTCAATCACGGAGATATTTTTAAATATACCTATAACCCAATTAAGAAAGATATATCCGTTTGCTATTAATGCAATAGTATGAAGAAAAGACATATCTATGAGTAACGCCTAGCACCATATTGTTGGTGGCAACAAACTGAAAAGGCGAGAAACTTTAAATATATCATGGTAGTTACTTGTAAAATATAAATGCCCTCGAAGGAACGTCGAATATAAATTCGAATTAAAAAGGGGTGAAGCGAAGGGGAGGTGCGAAAAGCATTCTAAAAAAGTTCTAAATTACGATTCTATGCAATTTCAGGGAATATAAACCGATTATAAAAGTAATAGTTGCGAATCAGTGGTAACAGTCTCTGATCCTACACAGGCTATATTTTATGCCGGTGATTCTACCACCTGGGGTTCACAGGAACAACAAACTTTCTAAAAAAGGGCTTTAAAAGCCTTTTAAATTACGTTTCTGTGGATTATTAGGAAATAACAAACCGATTTCAAAATAAATTTTTGGTAAATTAATGGTGACAGTTCCTGTTTCAACATCCTTTCCTTTATGTCCTTTATGTCGAAAGAGGTGGTAGGACTTGGAATTTGACATGATGGTTAATTTTAAAATGTAAAAAGATGGTTTCTAAAAAATTCAAAACTTCAAATGAATACTGAAATGAGCGTATTAATTGAGCATAAATGTTTCAAAATATTTTCTAAATTATCATTTATTTAGTTTTATTTCATTTTATTAATTTAAGTCTCATTTCTGCCTAATGCAGTGTAATAATGATGTTTAATCAAACTGTGTTTTAAATAGTAATTTTTGAATTATTCTTAAAAGTAATAAGTACCTTTTAATAGAAAAAAACTTAATAAAGTAATATATTACCTTTTAATAAAATAAAAATTTAGCTTTTAATAAAAATTAGACATATAAATATCACTTGGCATATTTCAAATATTACGCGAGCAAAGCCGCGGGGTTTGCTAGTTTTTTATAAATGGGAATAATTTGTTACCATATGGCAGAGCTGATTGCAGCGTGGGAAAACTGGGATGCTTCTCTGCCCCCTGATTTTAGGGTATCCCAAATTGGGTATGAAATTTTCATAAAGCTGATATTTTAAATCAGTTTTGACCTTATGAGGATTGTAATCAGTATTTTGTAGTTTTAGAATAGGATGATATATATATTTTTTTCACCTAAATATGTATTTATGTGTTATCATATATGCCCGACGGCATCAAAAATGTTTATTACTTTTAGTGAGAACTTCAAATTGCTTCTAGTCTAAAGACCTAGTATTCATTCACCCCCTCCCCCCATTGCCTTCATATACTGTTACAAAAAAAAAAAAAAAAAAAAATAAGCCTTCGATGCCGTTAAATACATATTTGGATAAATATATCATTTTCTTTAGCCTAATCATGTTCTAAAAGTGCAAAATATTTATTAAAATAAGTGTAAGATCAAAACGAATTTAAAATATCAGTTTTATGGAAATTTGTACCAAATTTAGGGGCCCGTAAAGCTAAAGGACCATAGAAACAGCCCAGTTTGCCCATGCTGCAATCAGCTCTGCTTTATGGTAACAAATTACTCCCAAATATAAAAAATGATTCCTCCTTCAGAAAGAATCCCATCCCTGCTATGTTGTGCAATGTTTTCCCATTTAAATAAGATATTCCCAGTAAATTAGTTTAAGCATTTTTATTTCTGTGTTAAATAAAATCTTATTCCCAAATTTACAGTAATATGAGTATTATATTGTAATATTTATTAATCAATATTTATTATTAACCAATATTATGAATTTCTAGAGTAGAATAAGGTTAAAAACAAAATATATTTTTCTTAATACAGTAAAACCTCTCAATAGCGGGCACCTCGGAACCGTGGAATTTGTCCGACGTTCGGAGGTGTCTGCTTTTCTGAGGTATAAGTGTATAAAAATTTTGCATATTTTCAATAAAAAAATGTGTTTCCTAAATAGTGGTGTCCTTTATTTAGGATTGTCCATTATGGAGATTTTACTGCAAAGCCTTCATATGAACAGTTATCTTTAGCGAACACTCACCTTTATCAATATACAGTAAAACCTCCCTAAAGCGACCACTTCCGTTCCAATAAAAATTGGTCGCTCCAAAAGGTGGTCTCTTAATGGAGGTCATGTTAAAATCTAGAATTTAATTGTTGAAAAAATGTAACAATTAATGTTACTAAAATTTACTACTTTTATGTTACTACTTTTCAAATTAAGAAAACATATGAAAATTTAAGTATCAAAACAAAATTTAATTACATAAGTTAATTACTGCAGAGTTTAAAAAATGAATACATTGATGTTTGCTTTGCTTTTATGGTTTATCTACTATAAATTTTATTTCCAAGTCCTTTCGAAATTCAATAAATAAATGCATTTTTTTTTTTTTTTTTTTTTTTTTTTTTTTGTCTGGAACGAATTTTGACGATTTCATTACTTTATCTATTCCTTTGAGAGTTTCCTGACAGAATAGGGCAGGGGAGTTTATGGACCGTCATCCTTAATGTGTCATCAGAGTTAAATTCATTGCCTAAAAAGGAACAAAGGGGTTTAAACACTTAAAAGTAACCGGAATAAATAAAAATTCTAAACTTAGTTTAGAAGTTTGATAAATAATGCGCTCTCCGGAATTATTATTCTAATAAAACCTTTTTCAAGCGACCCGGAAAAAACGGAATTTGTTTCATTTTCTTCAAAGAAATGGGTCCCTTATGGAGGGAGTTCAACCGGGGTAGTCTCTGAATAGAGGTAAAATTAGTATTGAGCCTATGGGAATAAATTTCGTACCATGAAAAAATGGTCGTTCAGGGGGTGGTCGCTTAATGGAGGTGGTCGCACAGGGAGGTTTCACTGTATATATATTTACCTCATAAAAGCTAACACAATCGAATAGCAGACAGATTCAGCGTTCTGAAGGTGCCCGCGATTAAGAGTTTTTACTGTATTTAAAATTTTTTGTACTTAACTTTTAATCTTATTCTACTTTTTTAGTTCAAACTACTGATTATAACCAATATACAATGTCGAAACACATTTAACGTATAAGCTTTAAAAAAATTGCATATCGAATTTGGGGCAGCAAAAATCGTAGGTGGTGAGGGGCGGGGGAGGGGGAGAGACATGTCAAAGTTTACCCTTGCTTTAATCAAGTCCTTCTTCTAGAAAAATTCCAACTCTGCATTGTGATTCAGTAAATATAGAATAATTCAACTTTAAGTGCAAAATCTAGTCATGCTTAAATACATATAGTATAAAATTCTATCTTTTTACTGATATTCATTTTAAATTTCAGATTTCGTTTTTACTAAAAATAATCAAAAAATTAATATTATAATTGATTTCAAATGAAATATAGCTGTATTTATTTACCGTATTTTTACAATTATGTTAACAGCACATAATTACATGAATTTAAAAATTTACAAATAATCATTATGACTAATACAGAGATAAGGCGAGAACATTTTCTAAATCGTTAAATAAGAAGATTTATTGAAGACGCCAACAAAATTTTATCCGCTTTACGTCTACAGATTTCAGACGATTTCTGATGAGTCTTCAAATTGTGGTGTGAATCACCGGGCTTGAAAATGAAAACATCTGAAGTTGACTACTTTCAGTATAGGAAAGGAAATAGAATATTTCTAAAATGCTCGGAAACAACAAAAGTATATAGCAGAAGGAAAAAAACAGATTACATGACCGGATTTAAGGGTCCTGTCCCTGCCGGCGAAGACACTCACGAGCTAATGCTAATCCTATGGGGAGGGATTTTTCTAATATCTCGTTTGCATTTCGACATTTTTAAATAATTTTTTTTGAATTGGATAGCCGAGGTCCGTCTCTACAGCGCATCTTGGTTACTTTTTCGATTTGGGTCGCAGATATTTTTAATAAAGTTACTTTCATTTTCAAAACCGGTTCTGAAAATGAAAGTGTCATTTAAAAACATATCTGCAACTAAAATCGAAAAAGTAACCAAGGTGCGCTGTAGAGACGGGCCTCGGCTATCCAATGCAAAAAAAATTATTTAAAAATGTCGAAATGCAAACGAGATATTAGAAAAATCCCTCTCCATAGGATTAGCATTAGCTCTTGAGTGTCTTCGCCGGCAGGGACAGGACCAGTGGTGGGATTCAAATGATTTAACAACCGGTTCGCTGCCCGAATGATTTTTGATGTACAAAAATAAAAGAAAAATGAAGCATCACACGTAGATTATGAAACACTTTCCAATATTATAATAACATTATTAGAAAATAACTTTGATCCTTGTTACAGTGAAAAAAATCCTGAAACACATTACCCTATAAAAGGACGTTAATAAATATTCGGAAAGCGTGAAACCCTGATCGTAATTTCTATCAGAAAATGCATCAAAACAATAAACAATATAATATAAAAATAGCAGAAATGTAAGTTTAAGAATTAACCCATGCTTATGACCGAAAGCTGTATATATTTAGAAAAATATTATCCATGTTATTATAGCTTGTGAGACAAATTTTTGCACGACCAAAACTTCTCGACTTATGACATTTAGAAATTTTAGGAATTTTTACCATTTCTTAGTACAAAAAAAAAAAAAAAAAAGAAAAGAAAAAAGAAAGAAAGAAAAACCTAGGCCAGACAACGCTGGAAATTCGTAAAATACAAAGTATCATGATTCGGCAAATTTAGATCATACAATGTCTTTTCATTTGTTAGAGCTGGAAAAATATTTTTCTAAATGTAAATTATAAGATTAGAGGAACTTATCAAAATTTTGGATTTGTTACATTTACGAAAATAACTACTTTCATTTAAACAAACTTTTAAGATATATGAAGAGGTTCAATCCATTTCAAGTGGTCCAGAAAATCATCAATTCGTTGCTTAACCATTTTTTAAAAATCTGAAATTTTTTGTACAACAACCTTAACATGATGGAAGTTCAAAATGACTATTATTTTAATTTTATTAATTTTAGTTAGTGCATGGCGGCCATCTTTGTTTCAACGTCTGCAGCAATTTTCTCACAAGAAGGGTTTACGGAATTGTAAATAATTCATCGTTTATTTATCCAATTCAAGTGCGGATTAAAGCAATTTGTACAGAGGGCTAAAAATTTGGTAATGGAGTAGTTTCCGAAACTAACTGCTTATTGGTAAAATTTAAGCATAAAGTTTCAGTTTTTTCCCAAAATTTGTCCGTTTACAAGAGGAAATTTTTCTAGCAAGGAATACTGTCAACATGACATAATTTTTTTTACAAATAGGCCGAAAGAACTTGTGCTCACACGCGGAGTTCCAGATCTGGGACTTGCTTTCTCTTCGCTAAAAAAAATCCCAAATTTTTCAAAAATGTCAAAAATCGCACGTTTCAGGCTTTGATATCTCTGGTGGGGCACGAGATAAAAATCTGATTTTTTTTTATAAGAGTATTGTATGGTAGTGTTGGGCACAAGAGATTTCAGGATGGAGATTTGACTACAAGCTGAGATATGGCAAGGGCAACATGTCAAAACAATAATGCCAAACTATTGTTTTGTTGTAGTCACAGTTAAGTATTTATCTCAGAGTGTCATTTAAGTTTATGTTTTTGATTATCTTTAAATAATAGTATCAGAAAATAAAGCCCTTTGGAAAGCTTGGCAATTAATTAAAAAAATAATTATGCCTAAGGAAATACATTTTGTATGGTTTCAGTAATATTTGTTGTAAGTAATTTTAGTAACTAAAAGAAACCTCAGCACTTTTACATAAAGAAAAAAATATTTTTATACAAGAACTGAGACAAAAACAACATAGGGAAAAAGAAAAGCTGTTAATGTTGTCATACTTGTTGAGACATGATCAAACGTGTCAAAACACATTCTTGCTTTTTGGCTCAAAAACCACAATTTTGATCTTTCTCAAAATTTTATTTGTAGGAACCAAGTCTTGTCATCTCTCGATAACTTGATTGAAGATCTTGGCCTTGCTGGTTCATAGAAATATACTTTGAAATCACTATGTGCAAGTCTCAATTCCTAGCTTACTTCTTATGCAAAAATGTGATTTTTCTGCAGTATAAATTTTGAAAAGGCTTTGGGTATCTTTACTTTCTGAAAATTACTTGAGGCTGATGCATGGTAAGATCGCATAATGTTTCATTTACAGGAACATACTTATGGTAGGAACAAGTTTCAGGGACTGGCAAGCAGCATTAAAATTGTGATTTTTAAACCAACAAGCAAGAATGTGTTTTGATACGTTTGATCATGTCTCAACAAGTATGCCAACATTAACAGCTTTTCTCTTTCCCTATTCTGTTTTTGTCTCAGGTCTTGCATACATATATATATATATATATATATATTTATGTAAAAGTGTTGAGGTTTCTTTTAGTTACTAAAATTACAACAAAAATTACTGAAACCATACAAAATGTAGACCTTAGGCATAATTATTACCGTAATTTCGGGTGTATAGCCCGCAGATCAAACAATTCAGTTTGGACCCAGAAATTTTATTCAGTATTTGAAGACCAATATTTACTGTGATCTAAAAAGTTACATTTTATTTTTAAAAATTTCTGGGTCGAAACACGATTGTTTGATCCGCGGGCTATACACCGGAAATTACGGTATTTAAATTAATTGCAAAAGGCTTTATTTTCTGTTACTATTATTTAAAGATAATCTAAAAATAAATTTAAATGATACTCTGAGATAAATACTTAGCTGTGACTAGAACAATACAATAGTTTGGCAGTATTGTTTTGACATGTTGCCCTTGCCATATCTCAGCTTGTAGTCAAATCTCCATCATGAAATTTCTTGTGCATAACACTACCATACAATACTCTTATAAAAAAAAATTTCAGATTTTTATCTCGTGCCCCACCAGAGATATCAAAGCCTGAAAAGTGCGATTTTTGTCATTTTTGAAAAATTTGGGATTTTTTTTAGCGAAGAGAAGCAAGTCCCAGATCTGGAACTCGGCGTGTGAGTACAAGTACTTTCGGCCTATTTGTAAAAAAAATATGCCATGTTGACAGTTTTCTTTGCTAGAAAAATTTCCTCTTGTAAACGGAAAAATTTTGGAAAAAAACTGAAACTTTATGCTTAAATTTTACCAATAAGCAGTTAGTTTCGGAAACTACTCCATTACCAAATTTTTAGCTCAATGTATTCTGTACAAAGTGCTTTAATCCGCACTTGAATTGGATAAATAAACGATGAATTATTTACAATTCCGTAAACCCTTCTAGTGAGATAATTGCTGCAGACGATGAAACAAAGATGGCCGCCATGCACAAACAAAAATTAATAAAATTAAAATAATAGTCATTTTGAACTTCCATGATGTTAGGGTTGTTGTACAAAAAATTTCAGATTTTTGAAAAATGGTCGAGCAACCGGTGCTGGACCACTTGAAATGGATTGACGCAAGAACAATATAAAAAAATGTGCAGTTGGAAGTATATATCTAAATCTGACGAATTAAGTATTAGCTATAGATCATCGATAACAGGGAACTTTCCATGCCAAAGCAAAATACCGTTTATTCGAATAATAGCGTTGCCTGGGCCCTTGATGAATGACCCTTAAATTAACCTAAAATTTGTATGATTTTATATCTTTAAATCTATTTTATATGAATTTATATTTTTAAATGAAAAAATATTGAATTCAAAGTATATGCTATTTGGTACTTTACTTTCTACGCAATTTGGTTTGTGGAGTCTATGAGCACCGAAAGCGAGCAAAACCGCGAAGAAACACTCAGGTTTTCATTGATTTCGTCGAAACTTCACACATTTTATTTTGTAAAAAATATTTCTACCCTTCCGAGTATTTCAAAATTTTTGTAGATGATGTAAATCTGACCTATTGAGAATCTCAATACCATCTGAATTTGAGATACTCTTAAAAGATTGTGTTCAAATGCGGTCGTTTAATTACTTTTAGCGTAGAAAATATCGCCTCCTTGAGGTGCGAAATTACCTGCATTTGCCGGTGTATTTATAAGGGTTAAAACTCCTATTTTTTAAAACCGATTGTCCCATCAATAAGAAGGTGGTTTTAGATTTACGAACATATTATTGGTTTGTCAGTACCTCTAAAATTTCGCCCTGAAGGAGCGAAACCACAACGAAACACTCAGATTTTTGCTGATTTCGTCGAAATTTTCACAGAAGAATTTTGTAAGAAATATTTCTATCCGTTCGAACGTTTCAAAATTTTTGTAGGTGATATAAATCTGGTCTATTTATTGAGATGCTGAATACGGTCGTTTAGTTATTTTTAGCGTAGAAAAAATATAGTCTTCTTGAGGCGCGAAGTGACCTGCGTTCAAATGTGGATTTGAAAGGGTTAACATTCACATTTGCTTTAAACCAATTGCACCACCGATTAGAAAAGGGTTTCACTTTAAGAACATATTTTTGGTTTGTCGGTGCCTCCGAAATTGCGCCCTAGAGGGGCGTTGCAATATGGGAGAAAAAGTTTTTCGGAAAAACGACCCTTTTTGAAAAATTTTTTTCAAGCGGTTAACTGCGATGTTTTTTAAATTGATTGCGGCATTTAAGACGTAGATCTTTCAGCATATGTTTTTCATTTTTAACTTTACTAAGTGGCTTGGCCGATGTAAGTTAATAGATATTGACAAAATACCCTCGAAATTTCTTTTCTTCGTTCTTCATTTTCAACTGATGCGTAAGTAAGACTTCTGTGCGTACGCCAGAGTTTTTTCTTTCTCGCAAGGACCAAGTTGAGTTTTTAATGAAAGTGAGTTGCGATTTTTAATTAATAACTCAACTAATTATTAGAATTTTAAAATTCTGTGTTTCAGGTGCATCAGGAGACATTTTGAGCTAGCCTCACAAAACTTTTCTGTCTCGTACGTGCCGTAGATTTTGCTAATCATCGCACACACACAGGCACACAGACAGAGCAAAACTTTCTTTTATTAGTACTAGGGAATCGAACCCGAGGTTCTCGGGTTACAGGGTATAGGTAAAAACCATTCTTTTTTTTTTTTTTTTTTTTTTATTACTTTTTTACATGTAATGTATATTTTAGATTGCCCACTAACATCAAAAAGAATTTTTATCTGAAGAATATCAATTATGCAATCAAATAAAGGTTTAAAATTTATTAAAAGGATACTTTCACATGTCACCGCATGCCAGGAGTTATTAGCCAAAGATTTTGGAACTTGCGGCAGTCTTTCCGATCATTTCAGTGCTTTAATCGCGTGGTTCAATCACATGTCTGTTAAATTTGTTTCTTATTTACATTAATTTATATATTTTTCTATAGAGGAAGTTTTAATTTTGTTATAGAACATTAAACGGAAACAAATGCTGAACTTTTTACATTGTTTTAAGGGCAAGCGTATTAATCTTTCGTAATCGAGCTACACGTGATAAATAAATTAAAAAATTAATTCATGCTTGAAAATCTATATATATTATGCTATCGTACGTGGCACAGAAATCACGATTATTTGCTAATTGTTGAATGGTAACACCTGAATGAAACGAATCTCATTGGTTATTGTGTAATATTTTTAAAAAGGGAATAATAATAAATAAAAAAAAAGTTTAATTAATACCTATAGAACAAAACAATTTATTAATAAATAAACTACAACATCCGGGTTACCATATCAAGCAAAATAACATCACTTTGGCGCCAGTTAAGTACCCCGGTGCGTATATGACATTGGCGTCAGAAAAAAATCGCGCCAACGTGGTGCATATATGACATCTGTGTCTTTTATTCATCTCATTTAAAATACAATAAATAAATAAATAAAGGTATTTTTATTATTAAGAACTTGGCGAAATAGAGAAAAGGTCCATGGCGAGAAAAGAAATTTGGCAACGTATTTTTCGCAACCTATTTCATCAAAATATTTTTTTCGAATAAAACTACATAAAAGTTGCTATAATCGCAAAAAGTTCGTACTTTTAAGTTAGCTGGGCGCAATTCTCGCCAATAGCATTTTTTAATTCGCCAACAGTATTTTTTATTTTTCGAGGCGTAAATCAAAACAATGCTTTGATGTTGAAATTAAATGGTTTATGGTATTTATTCTTTTCTTTTCCTTTTCTTTTTTAAAGTGAAATTCATGAATTTGAAGTGTTTCAGTTTTAAATTCAGTTTTAATTTAGTAAGTCAGTTTAGTAGTCAGTTATAAATTAAGTTTTAATTTAGTTATCCATTTTAAAATGAGTGAAAGGGTTATATTTTAATCTAAATTAATGAAATATGAAAAAATGCGACGGGTACGCAATGTTTGGCGATTTATCACCTGTGCCCGACTAACATAAAAATATCGAACTCTTGATTTCTCTATCAGAATCTTCCGATTTGGCGAAGGATTGAGCAAGTAAATTAAATTTTGAAAAAATGTAACATAGTACAATGCCTAGCATACATTTAAGGGACACCAAACGGGTCGCCACGGGCAGCTAGTTATTTTAAAAACCGTAATAACTCAGCCAATTAAAATACAATTTTCAAACAAATTGCATTTGAAAGTAGATTTTTTTCTCTATTTGACGGTGTAAAAATTGAAAATGTGCGATATTTTGAAACTTAAAAAATCGCTGACATAGCACGCAATATAATTTCAATTTTTTTTTCAATTTTTATGAGAAAATAGCAACAAAAAGTACAGTAATATATTATTTTCTTTCCTCCGTGATTATTTCCCTCTACTTTTAATCCTCCATGACTTTCAACTGAAATGGAGTACTTCAGTTGCCACAATTACAAAAAATGTATTAAAAACTACAAAAAAATTAATATCTCAAAATTAAATTGAGATACAGCTTTCAAACAAATTGCATTAAAAAGTACATTTTTTCCTTATACTACGGTGTAAAAATTTAAAATGTGCGATGTTTAGAAGTTTAAAATTTTGCAGTAAAGAAAATTGCAAAACCGAAATTTCATTTCAAATTTCAAAGTGTTGCCATTCGCAAAATGACGTATGCGTTACGCACAGATATGTTTGTCCTTTATAATATAGATAGATAAGTAGTTAGTGTAATTTTTAATAACCTTACCATATAACTGGGACTAGCCAAGGACTGTCAATTTAGTTACAAAAATTCTTCAAAATTTCGTTTTTTAGTTGAATTTTCTCTTACAGGAATGATGAAGGAAAAATATATTATTGTTCCAAATAAAATATTATTTTATTAAATGAAATTAATCATGACTTATCACAGAGTTATGCCTACAAAACAATGTTATGCCGATAAACATTTAAAAAAATCTGTTGGAAAACGTCACAGTGTAAGTGATTTTATGTCCAACATCACCTCGCTTGTGAAATGACAATTTCCTCGTGAAATATGCAACGCGTTTTTTTTTAGTTGTGAAATATGTTCCAAGATGGCGACACTTCCCTGAGCTATGGTGGCGTAAGATCACAAACTAGCGAAGGATTGTGTAAAAGACTTTTGTTTCGAAAAGGCGACAACAGATCGCAGCACTACAGAACTTTTCTGATAGACTCATTTTAAATAGAACCTTTTTTGCTTGTTAAGCAGTCTGTATTGTTTCAAGTTTTTTTTTACTCTGTTTTAACTCTTGTGGGCCCCTTTTTACTTCTTCACTTGAAGGCCCGATTTTGTGAGGCGAAGACGCACGGTTTTTCGTGCGTTAACTCTTTGTCTTATGGAAGACTAAGGTCTCCTACTGGATTTCCAATGTCATTACTCTTATAGTATTCATATTTAACCCTTTTTACTTTATATTTTTTAGTGTGTGTGTGTGGAACCATGTAATAAGATATTCTTCAAGAATTAAATATTTTTTTTCTCTACAACTGCATCTGCATTATTCAAAGAAGATATTTTTCACGTTTCACAATATCTACTCATTAAATAAAAAATTATAGGTTGTTTTCACATGAAGGAAACCAGCGTATGTCTGCTTTACCAGAAAGGTAAGAAAATAAATTTCTATCTTTCATTATTAATGAAAAAACTTTTGGTATAACAATTTTATATTTATACTGGGTCCTTAGCTTCATGCTAATCGCGAACTCACCCTTTCTAGATATTTTAATAGATTATGAAGGCTGAGTTGAAAGGGAAAGTAAATAAATAAATAAAAAAAAACCCAGTAATAAAAATTTGTTTATCTGATTGTGATAAAATGATGAACAAGATGCACATATGAGATATGAAATATTGAAATATATACATGAAAATGAAAATAAATGTGCATGAATAAATAACGATATATATAATATCGCAAAAAAGAGTATTTTTGTGAACGAATATTGATTGATTATTGTGAATAACTGATCATTTTATTTATATTTATGAATATATTCTAAGAAATTATTTTAAGAAAGTCACAAACTTCTTATAGTAAATATATTTGTTATCATAGAATTTATAAAACTTGAATAACACGCTATGTCTGCCACAAAAGAAATTACGGCAGTAGAGAAACTAAATGATAATAATTACAATCATTGGTGTTTCAAATTAGAAAATCTGTTAATTAAAGATGACTTATTCAAATATATAACAGAATCTCCACCTACCACACCCGATGATACATATACTAAAAACGCGGCTAAGGCGAAAGCCATAATTTGTTTGTGCATTGAAAATACACAAATTGTGCACATCAGACATTTGACATCTCCCAAAGAAATTTGGGAAAGATTAAAAAGTGTTCACAAAAGGGCGAATTTATCATCCAAATTATTCCTTTTGAGGAAACTATATTCGCAAAGGCTCAATGAGGGCGGAGACTTAAATCTACATATCAACAATATTTTAACTATCCGCGACAAACTCGCTGCCATTGGAGAGCTCATAAATGATTCGCACATCGTAGCTCTTATGCTTTGCAGCTTGCCTCAGTCATATGCTCCTCTTATAACGAGCATGGAGGCTAGAGACGAAAAGGATCTAGACCTCGAGTTTGTAAAAAACAAACTCATCGACGAGTACTCTCATCGAATCGAATGCAAAAACACCAGCACACGACCAAGGGACACAGCATATAAAATTATAAATAAAGGAAACAAAAAATATTGCAGCTTCTGTCAACGAGATGGGCACGCTCGTTCAGAATGTTACAAATTGAAAAACAAACAGAAAAACAATTACCAAAGAAGTGAAAATTATAACAGTAATAAATTTAACAACCATGCCAACTTTAAAGCCAATTCGGTAAACATCAAAAATCAACACAATGGTAGTAAAACCGACTCCTGGAATTTCTGTTTCAACAGCAAGTCAAATATAGAGGATGAGGTCAACCAATCGATCATTCCTCTCTTCCCAGTGGAAAACAATTTTGAAATTGAGTCAGTAAAAATTAACCAAACACAAACAACAGATCCAAACACATATATCATTGACTCGGGTTGTACCAGGCACGTTGCATGAGCAAAAACAAATTTTGCTACATTCACAGCCGGGAATTTTGGGAATATAACAATCGCTAATGGAAAAAGGCTTAATTCGGAAGGTATGGGCGACGTAAAAATAAAAACAGACAAAAACCACTACATTACACTAAGAAACGTATTATACTGTCCAGAACTAAAGGGCAATTTATTGTCAGTTAAGAAAGCCACTGAAAATAATATAAAGGTAATTTTCGAGAAAAATGCATGTTTATTTGTCAAAGATGATAATATAATCTTGACAGCTAAATTAAATGATAATCTCTACGTATTAAACCCTGAAGATGATTACGGCTATACTATAAGTACTCAAACTTACTGTAACAATACAAATTGTATTTCATTGTGGCACCGAAGACTCGGACACAAAAATTTTGATGATATTAAATACCTTGTTAATAATGAATTAGCCAATGGGATAACAATTAACAAATGTAAACATGACACGCGATGCACCAAGTGCATTGAAGGGAAACTTTCCGCTCTGCCCTACCCTAAAGTAGCCACAAACAGAAGCAAAGACATCGGTACCCTCGCACATTCCGATATATGTGGCCCCATGAATACTGAAACGATAGGAGGGAAAAGGTACTTTATAACATTCACGGATGATTATAGCAGGTACACAATAACATACTTAATCGCGCATAAATCGGAAGCCGTTATCAAACTGAAAGAATACATAGCGCTAACAAAAAATAAATTTGGCAAGTTGATAAAGGCAATAAGGTCCGATAACGCAAAAGAGTATATCAGTGACGAATTTGAAAACTACCTGATAGAAAACGGGATAGAGCGTCAATTGAGTGTTCCCTATTCTAGCCCACAGAACGGCGTTTCAGAAAGAAAGAATAGAACGATAGTGGAAATGGCTAGAACCATGTTGTCGGACGCCAAGTTACCTAAGCAATTCTGGGGGGAAGCTGTCATGTCCGCCACCTACCTCATCAACCGTCTACCAACAAAGGCTAACAAAAATAACATGACACCCTATGAACTTTGGCATAAAAGAAAACCCGATCTCTCGAACATCAAAACATTCGGATGTAAGGCATTTGCCTATGTCGACAAACCTAAAAGAAATAAATTAGATGAGAAAGCCATCGAGGGAATAATGTTGGGATATGATTTCAGAAGCAAGGGCTATAGGATATATACGGGTGAAAATAAAATTATAATATCTAGAACCGTAAAATTCTTCGAAGAAGGTATAAAAGATGAGGAAATTATAGCCGCCAAAGAAAATCAAAACATCGAACAAACTCCCGCAGATAATATTGAAATTGATCTAGAAGAGCGCGACGATGATCAGAATAACACCCCGACCGACACATCCCTTGAGCCGAGAAGATCGCAAAGACAAAATCGTGGCGTACCACCTAACCGTTATGGAATAAGCGCAAACCTGTGTCAAATTCAGGAGCCAAAGTCATGGACAGACCTACAAAATATCAATGACGCAGAAACTAAAGATAAATGGCTAAAAGCCACTAGTGAGGAAATAGATTCTCTGAAGCAAAATAATACTTGGAGATTAATAAAACCTATAACGGGAAAACGCGTCATAGGTTGTAGGTGGACGTTTAAGGCAAAAAGGGAAGCCAACGGGTCTATAGAGCGATATAAAGCCAGATTGGTCGCTAAGAGATATGCTCAAAAATATGGAAGCGATTTCGACGAGACCTACGCACCTGTTGTAGCGCATACCACCCTAAGAGCATTCTTAAACGCAGCGGTGTACAAAGATCTTAAAATAACTCACCTAGATGTCAAAACTGCTTTCTTACATGGCGATTTAGAAGAGGAGGTTTATATGCATCAGCCAGAGGGATACATAACAAAAGGGGAAGAAGATAAAGTGTGTAGTTTAAACAAAGCGATTTACGGCCTTAAGCAGGCAGCTAGGGCGTGGAACCAAAAAATAAGTAAATCTCTAAAAGAACTAAATTTCGTTGGATGCGCGTCAGACAAATGTCTGTACAAAAGAGTCCAAGATGGAAAAATCGAATACATAATAGTGTATGTTGATGACATCTTAGTCGCAGGAGACAAAACAGACACACACGAAATATACACTGAATTATCAAAGCAATACGAAATCAAAAATTTGGGTCAAGTAACACAATATTTAGGCATAAACATAAAGGAAACAGCAAACGGTAATCTAGAATTAGACCAGGAACACAAAATAATACAAATCGCAGAAAAATTCAATTTGTTAAATGGTAAGCCTACGTATACACCCATGAATACTAACTACTTTAATCTAGATCCAAACGGGAAACTAATGGGAGATAACGTAAAATTTAGACAGGCTATAGGAGGGCTTCTATACATTGCAACTTTAACTAGACCCGACATAGCATCAGTCGTTAACATCCTGGGAAGAAGGAATGAATCCCCAAGGGAAGTCGATTGGCAAGCTATCGAGAAATTAATTAGATATCTGCTTACTACCAAAGATCTTAAATTCGTCATAGATAAAACAAAACCTCCAATCCTAACGGCATATAGCGATGCCGATTGGGGGAACGACAGAATAGACAGGAAGTCAACCACTGGAAACTTGTTTAAATTAGGAAATAATATATTGGCATGGTCATCGAGGAAGCAGAGTTGCACAGCACTCTCGTCCACGGAAGCTGAATATATCGCTGCCTCTAATGCAGGTCAAGAGATTTCGTGGTTGTTAGACCTGTTAAATGCCCTCGAACTGTGTCAACAACTACCCGTAACATTGTACGAAGATAACTTATCAGCCATAAGATTGACCGAAAACGAAAAGGCACAGACAAGAACTAAACACGTGGAAGTTAAGTATCACCACATCAGACATCTATGCCAGAATGGTATAATCAAAATAACTTATTGCCCATCAAAGTTAATGCTGGCAGACGTGCTCACCAAGTCGTTGCCTAAGCCTCATTTCGAGTGTTTGAGAAACAAGTTAAACATTCTACGCTCGTCGGTTTGACATAAAAAGCGGGGGTGTTGGAAAACGTCACAGTGTAAGTGATTTTATGTCCAACATCACCTCGCTTGTGAAATGACAATTTCCTCGTGAAATATGCAACGCGTTTTTTTTAGTTGTGAAATATGTTCCAAGATGGCGACACTTCCCTGAGCTATGGTGGCGTAAGATCACAAACTAGCGAAGGATTGTGTAAAAGACTTTTGTTTCGAAAAGGCGACAACAGATCGCAGCACTACAGAACTTTTCTGATAGACTCATTTTAAATAGAACCTTTTTTGCTTGTTAAGCAGTCTGTATTGTTTCAAGTTTTTTTTTACTCTGTTTTAACTCTTGTGGGCCCCTTTTTACTTCTTCACTTGAAGGCCCGATTTTGTGAGGCGAAGACGCACGGTTTTTCGTGCGTTAACTCTTTGTCTTATGGAAGACTAAGGTCTCCTACTGGATTTCCAATGTCATTACTCTTATAGTATTCATATTTAACCCTTTTTACTTTATATTTTTTAGTGTGTGTGTGTGGAACCATGTAATCAAGATATTCTTCAAGAATTAAATATTTTTTTTCTCTACAACTGCATCTGCATTATTCAAAGAAGATATTTTTCACGTTTCACAACATCTACTCATTAAATAAAAAATTATAGGTTGTTTTCACATGAAGGAAACCAGCGTATGTCTGCTTTACCAGAAAGGTAAGAAAATAAATTTCTATCTTTCATTATTAATGAAAAAACTTTTCGTATAACAATTTTATATTTATACTGGGTCCTTAGCTTCATGCTAATCGCGAACTCACCCTTTCTAGATATTTTAATAAAATCAAATTAATCTAAATGCGACTTTCGCATTTGAAGTATCGCATTTTTAACAACCGGTTCGCCGAACTCAACACAAATTAACAACCGGTTCTACCGAACCGGTGCGAACCGGCTGAATCCCACCACTGGACAGGACCCTTAATGAGTTTTATCAGACAAAACAGTTTAATCTAATAAATGAAGACAAGTAATTCGCTGTATGTATGGGGGAATTAATGATATGGGTAAATGGAAGGATTTTTGAACTATATTCTTTTAAATAACTTAAAATTTATCACGGTGTATAAAATCTGAGACGCAAGAAAACGTCATCAGACATGAAAAGCATACATAATAAATTAAAATTAAATAAGGATGTTTACTATAAAAAGTTGGGAATTTCAGTACATATCACATATTAAACCTATGGGAAATGTAAAACCGATATGAACGTTACAAATGCTGTCGCATTAAATGCTTATAAAAATATTGTATACATAAATAAAACCCATAGAAAAGGTACTCCTGTGTAATAATTACTCTAAGAAAACGCTGTTAAGATAGTCTTGATGGTAATTAAGAAATTATGAGCCGATCAACAGGTGCTGTCACTGCTATTTTTAAAGTAATGGCGTGCGAGTAGACAGACAAAGAAGGCTTAGGATACTGTATCTCAATAGATTCAGTAACAACTAATACACCATGCAGACTTGCCAAAACTTATTTTAAGGATAACATCGGATGTAAAATAATACAGAAACATGACTGCAGATGATTTGAATAGTAGAAATTTGAATATTAGCAAGATAAAATTTTAACATGGAAATCCCATAGGCAAAATGCTTTAAACAAATTTTGGCATAACTCAGGAGCTAATAAAGCTATAGACTCGTGTGAGGTCTCTGTTTAACCCCTTCGGGACGGGAGCCTTTTACGAAATTTTTAATCTTTTGTCACCGTTTTTTAAAAACAGAAATTTGTGTCTTCTGGAATCGAGAAAATGCGCTGATTAAATAAGGCAAATTTTACAGTAAAATTTTACTGGTGAGGAAAAACAAGGATTCGGAGCGCTTCATGCGGCACGTATACGTGCCGCTCGTCCCCAAGGGGTTAAAGAGAAAACATTCGCAGAGAGTTTTTAATACATAGTAAAGGGTCCACTTACCTGGAAAAAGGTGTGATTATTCCAAAATCACATCCACCCAGGCGACGTCCGGATTGGAGGCTACGTTAGTATCCGCGAGTTAAGCAGACTTTGATATTTAAAAAAGAAAATCCCTTTGCACATCCGGCTAGCTCTGTTAAAAGAATGGAATATTTCCATCCTAAAAACATTGCCCGCCAGACAACAGTTCTCTTTACCTGCTTTGACGAGACGAAGAACACTATATTATTGTTATTGCTTGACACCTTTCATTAATATGGAATATCACTATGTCGATACGGATTAAATCCTGGAACTTCACATTCCGCAAAAACCGAATCAAGTCAAAATAAATTATTAGTTAAAATGTACGCGTAGATAAAACAAACGCTCAGTTTGAATTACAAACGAACATCCAATTCGAACGAAAGGCATCTAAAACGCATGCGCAACTAGAATGCCTCCTTGTGGTTAATGCGGAACGGAGTTACAAAGTGTCTTAAAAGTAGATACTTGCAGATTTTTTAGACACCTTTCTCAGTTCGTTTACACCATGATCATAGTAAGACACTTATATGTTTTAAATTAAGACATCTATCATGACTGAATTTTCAGATTCAGATACTTAAGTGTCTGAAATACCTTTTCAGTCACATATGTGTCTTAATTTAAGACGCCTCTATTTGCAGTGAATGCACGGATTTTCATCAAACTTCAGATTCAGTTAGTCCTTGACTTGAATTGACGTTTTAGACATTTTGGTGTAAATCGCTCAACAGGTGGCACTGCTATGCTGTGTTTTTCAAAATTTCTCCTATAGCTTTATCTCAATAAATAATGCACGAATTTCCATCTAACTTCAAATTCAGATATACTTTGATATGAATTGGTGCTAAATTCATGTAATTTCTTGTACTATTTAAGTGATTTAATTGACTTGATTTATATAGAAGAAAGTTTTGTGATGGCAACAACATACTAGTTTAGGATGTCTCTTTTTTTCTTAGTTTTCAAAATATTTCTAAAATCTATGCTAAATTTAATATTTAATGTTTTAAAAACTGATGAACTGTGAGTAAGATTTTAACACTTCATAATAAAATTAAGTCTATATTTTGAGAGCTAAAAAAACTAGTATGTTGTGGCCATCACAAAACTTTCTTCTATCTCATATACTTGTCAATACTTCAAAATTCATTATCACAGTGCATCTATGCTCATCTTGAGGATTCTAAAAAGATGAAATTCCGTGCATAGTTCTTGAGATATTATTGTTCCTGAAATCATGTAAATCCATCAAAATGCAGCATAACAGCGCCTCCTATTGGGCGATTTACACCAGAACCTAATTATCATCAACTTATGTCAATATCTAACTGAATATGAAGTTTGGGGAAAATCCGTGTATTAGTTCTTGAGATAGAGCTACCGCGCAAATCATGACAAATGCAGCATAACAGCGCCACCTGTTGAGCAATTTACACAACCACATAATCAGCATCAACATTTATCAAGGTGTACTTGCATCTGAAGTTTGATGCATTAGTTCTTGAGATAGAGCTATTGAGGAAATAGTGCAAAATGCAGCACAGCAGCGCCACCTATTGGGCGATATTCACCAACTCGTAGTCAGCATCATTTCATATCAAAGAGTAACTGAATCTGAAGTTTGGTGAAAATTGTTGCATTCGTTCTTGAGATACAGCTATAATGAAAATTCTGAAAAGTGCAGCATAGCAGCGCCACCTGTTGAGCGATTTTCACCAAAACACAAACAGCACTAATTCATATCAAAGTATACTTGAATCTGAAGTTTGTTGAAAATCCGAGCATTAGTTGTTGAGATAGAGCTATTGCGAAAATTGTAAAAAAATGCAGTATAGCAGCGCCACCTGTTGAGCGATTTACACCAAAATGTACAAAACTTTAATTCATGTTAAGGACTAACTGAATCTGAAGTTTGATGAAAATCCGTGCATTAGTTCTGGAGATTGAGCTATTGCGGAAATCGTGAAAAAGACGGCATAGCAGCGCCACCTGTTGAGCGATTTACACCGAAACCTAATCAGCACCCATTTATATCAGGGACTAACTGAATATAAATTTTTCTTAAATTCCGTGCATTAGTTCTTGAGATAGAGCGCCCACAAAATTTGTGTCACATACAGACAGACTAACAGATTCACAGACTCACAGACAAACATTTTGTAAAAACATCTTTTTCGGGTTCTCTGACCCCTAAAACGTGTAAATCTGTCGAAAACCGAAAGTGGAAAATTTTCACGAATCCAATACTTTCTTCTTGTAAAGATAGAAGAAAGTAAAAAGAGACATCTTTTAGGAAGTGTACACAAAAAATAGAAGTTTAAAATATTGATTTCCCGAGAAGATATTTTAAATAGACGAATGCATCCAATGCCCACAGACTTTACATGAGTGAGGGGGAATCGGAAGTTGAGTGAACAGTCCCCTTACTAGGTGGGAGAAAGAAATAGCATACCGGGGTCTAATATCCGAATAGAACTATAAAGTTCAGATGCGTCATAAATATATAATTTATAAGTATAATATAATAAGTATAATTAAATATATGTTTAGTCATAAATATATACAGGGTGATTTATAAATATCGAAACAATAGGCTATTTCCTTAAATATTGTACCTAGACCCATACTTCCAATTGCAAAGTTTCATAAAAAAAAAGGTGCAAAATTTAATGGCATACGTTACAACTCCATAGGGGGATCTATTTGAAAAAATACGAAAATTAAATTTTTATACGGCCCCCATAGTGTAAAAAGTCCAATCAGGAAAACTTTCTTTATTCATTCCTGAATTAAACACAAAAAATTGCATCTTCATATCTGAAAAACTCGCAGAGTTATGGCCATTTAAATAATTCATCAGGTTTTAAGGGATTAGACACAAATTGAAATGCGTGCAGTCGAAGAAAGAATGCTAGTTTAAGAGTTCTAGTAAACATGTACAAAATATATTTGTTGAGTTAGAATTTTGATTTTTTTTTCTTTTTTTGTGATGGTTAACCGTATAATTTTCAAAAAAAAAAAAAAAAAAAAAAAATCACATCCTAATATTTCGCATAAAGTTAAAAAAAAAATGAAATGTTTAGTACTTTTTTAAGCGGATTTAATTTAAAATCTTTATAACTCGAAACATTATTCATCGGATTTAAAATTTTTTTCATTTAATTAAAGAGGAAAGTATAATTTTAGTTTTGTTTCAAGAATTTTTTTAATTTTAATTTTAAAAATATTAAAAATATTTGTTTAAATAATTATGTAACTTATTTTTAAAAAAATCATATTTTCAAAAGTAAATTTTTTTTCAATTTGCCGAAAAAAAATTAATGTAAAATAATCAAAAAAGACATGTTTCAAATTTGCACCTTTTTAATTTACGATTAAAAAAACATCATACAGAAAAACGCATTTAAAGTTTTAAACATTGATTGGCTCCTAATAAAATGTTTAAATGCATTTTTTAAAATTGCACGTGGAAAAGTAACTTCTTTCGGTAGCTTAAACTTCCGATTCAGTTAACTTTTGCCGTTTATGCCACCTTTTTTTGCTACTTAAATGTCCATAAATAAATGTTAAATGTATAATTTGAAACAATGCTTTTTCTAACATGCCAATTAAGAGTTTTTCATAATTTTAGCCCTTTCAAATTCAGGCTTTTTATCGTCCCGGCGAGGCCGATAACACGAAATTTTCAGTCCCGGTCTCGAGACAACCCGTATTAAAATCATTATCTCTGACTGACCTAATCCGTTGCAAAAATAACTAAAATTTGGCTCAGACCAAAAACTTTTACAACAAATGCATATATTTTTAAATGGCCATTATTTTACAATAAAATTTTAAAATTCATATTTTTAAAGGATAGTAGATTTTAAAGAAAAAAAATTAAAATACAGTAAAACTAGTAAAAAAAAATCTGCTTATGACGGAATCCTTTCTTAAACGGAAAAATCTGTTGATCCATGGAAAAGGAATATAATAATACCTGAGAAAAAATAGAATACATTTACAATTCCTAAGAAGGGAACTTGTCTATAACGCTTTTTTTTTTTTTTTCCTATGTGATTCCATCTTAAAAGATTTTACTTTATAGCATTTTTCATTGTCTCCAACACATGGAATATGGATTAACGAAATTAAAGGAGAAGTGAATCATTTACATATAAATAGAGAATCATTAATAAAACAAATTATCACAGCTTTTGGTGCTTCTTTAAAAATAATAGCTATAAACATGAAAAAAGAAAAGATATAATAAGTATTTTTGGTCAAAACTCCTCCATACGAAACAACTTTTAACCGTATCGATGTGAAAACTATGTAGAAATTCAGTCAGGTCGGGCCAGGCTACGATTGGAACTTTTTTCCAGGCAGGGGCGAACTTTTTTTCCTATGGGTCGGTTCGGGACCGGACCTAGATATTTCGACCCGTGCACACCTCTAGTGCAGACCAGTGTTGGGTATGAACGCGTTCATTGAACGGAAACTCACGAACTTAGTTCAATTTCTGTGAACTTTGAGCTGAACTTAACTCAGTTTTTGATAAACGAACGTGAACTGAACGAAAGCTCAAAAAATCCGCGAGTTTGAACGAAATTTACAACTCAAACTCAATTTTTTTCATAGCTTATTTAAAACTGTTCCTGATCACGTTTTTCCCATTCAAATGCCATTTAGAGGTCTAAACGGACTTGGGGCGGGTCGAGTGTGATCATCAGTTTTTTGGGTCGTGCTCGAGTCTTGCTCTCTCTCTGGGGGCTCGGGCCGGGCCGAACCGGACTTATTTTTGGGTTTGTGCTCTATTATTCCTAAAAGTCTGCACAGACAGAAAATTTCTGGCCCGGTCACCCCTGCTTGTATGAAAACTATTATCCCGTCCCAGTGTGACTTGTGCAAAAATCTGTTTAATGAATAATTTACCTTGGGTCAACAATTTTTTCCGAAAAAGTATATATTTTTTAAATTACCATCATTATACAATTAAAATTCTCTTTAAAGAATAGTAGTACATATACATTTCTAAGGGGGCTGGGGAGGGCATACAATACTGAAAAACCTGTTTTAAGAATCTGTGTATTACGAAATCCTGCTTTAAACGGAAAAATTTCTTGATCGGTGGATCTGGATCTCAGTGTTGCCAGTGGGCTACATTTTAATTCAGTTTTCTTGATTGCCTCCACTTTTTTCAAACGGTAAAATTACCTTTGTTTTCGCTTTAATTAATATGTCATTAAATAAGGTGCATTTTAGCATATCAAAAAATTGGTGCCAATCAAGAATCCGAATTTAAGAAAAGTAGCCCATCTGGCAACACTGCTGGATCTTCTAAATGGATATAATAATCCGTTTGAAAATAAATAATACACATGCAAGAGACGACAGACCTGATAAAAAGGGAACTTAACTATAACGATTTTTTTTCTCTCCTATGTGTTTTCGTCTTAGAAGGTTTTTCGAGATAGAATTTTCAGATTTTTAAGTATCCAAGCCGTGTAAATGGATTAATGATATTGATAATAATTCAGATTAGTTACATACTAATAGAGATCCATTAAAAAATCAATAGAGCTTACAATAAGATATATAGAAAGAAATGTAGTAGAAACAGTATTTTGGAACGGAGGTCCCTGTACATGCAGCCTATCGTAGAGGTCTGCGCGGGCCTAAATTTCTAGGCCAGGGACCGTCCCGATCCATAGAACAAAAATTCGGCCCGGCCGGTATAAACATTAAAAGTTCGGCCCGAGCCCGGCCTGGCCCGTACAAAAAATATTGGCCCGGCTCGTAGAGAAAAAACTATTGGCCCGACCTGGCCCTGTATAACAGCTAAAAGTTCGGCCCGGAAAAAAGTCAAAATCTCTCGGCCCGAGCCCAGTCCGGGCCAAATGAATTTCTACAAAACATTGATTTTTATGTAGATTTGGTTAAAACTTTGTCTCGTACGAGGAGTTCTGACAAAAATACTTATCTTTGATTCTTATTGTCATGTTTCCAGTTTAATTTTTATAAAAGTTATTGCGATATTTATTTATTTTTTATGAATCGCTATTTGTTGTATGTAAATGTTTCAGTTATTATTAATACAGTTAATCCATATTCCATGTATTGGAGACTTAGAAATCTAAAGAATGCTATACCGTAAAATCTTCTAAGACCGAATTGCATAGGAAAGAAAAAAATACGTTATAGACAAGTTCCCATCTTAACAGGTGTAAACGTATTATATATTCTTTTCTCATGTATTAGTACATCCATTTTGTATGGATCAACATATTTTTCAGGTTAAGAGAGGATTCCGTCATAGGCAGGTTCTTTTTCACACGTTTTACTATTTTTTAATTTAGCTACATTTTAATAACCCTAGAAATGTACTATTCTTTAAAAAGAATAAAATTAAATGTTTAATTGTAGAATAATGGCAATTTAAAAATGTATGCATTTTTTGCAAAAATTTTTGGGCCATGCTAAATTTTACTGATTTTTGAATGGACCAGGCCTCTCCAAGACAATGATTTTCATACGGGTTAGGTCAAAACTGGGACTGAAAATTTAGGCCCGTGAAGACTAGAAAGAATGATACAAGCTTGTATCATTACCAAACCGGGACTTAAGTCCCGGTTTGGTAAGGAAAAAATAAGTTATAGGCCCTGCCCGGTCCTTCAGGAAAAAAGCCAGAGCCTGGCCCGGAAAGAGTAGTGACTAGGCCCGGCCCAAGCCTTCTGAAAAAAGTATGGTCCAGGCCCGGCCCGACTGCCGTGAATGAGAATAGGACCAAGCCTGGGCCCGGCTCGTGCCAAATCCGAAATGAAATGAAAGGAAATTATGTTTTAATGCAATTGTGAAAAGTAACCTACATTTATATCTGTATTACCAGTTTTATGCTTTTTAGAAAAAAAAAGGTGTTTAATATTCAAATAGTCATAAAATTTATGTTTTAATATTCAAATATAGTAAAGCCTCTGAATAGTAAAGACATCGGGATTATTGAATAGAGCCTTGCATCGGGTCAGGTTGTATATAAATTTCTGTTTCCACGTTTTAATGATTATAATATTCTTTTTGCGGTTGGATGGGTAGCCTAGAATAACCTTTGCTAGTCATAGTTAGATCTTTTGGAAGCCAGGTTGTTTGCATTTTCACAAAAAGTTTGAGCAAAACTGTGTTGCAGATGAAAATAAATATGTTTTAGTGTATGAATGAGTATATATTCAAATTACTGCATAATAAATAAAATTTATAAAAAATGTGACCATAGATTATTCCTTCTTTACGGTACAGTTAAGAAAATTTTTTCTTCTATCGGAATATGAAAAATGTTTTGCCAACATTTAATTTTTGATACACAACAAAAAAGCATGTATGATACTTGTCAGGGCCGAAACTAGCTTTTTTTGTACCCGGGGCAAACATGGATTTTGGCGCCCCCGCTCTGCCGCAAAGTATATATACAAAGAGAATTTTACTAATTTTCTAATAGCCGACTTATTTTAAAATTTAAAATATGTCGTAATAAAATATGTAATACGTCATCCACATGGCGGGTCCAAGGAAGAGGTCACGGGGGGTCATGACCCCCCCCCCCCTCTGAACACCAACAAAAAGATTCTAAAGATCATTTTAAAAATGAAATATACAGTAGAGTCCCGCTTAACCGAGTCTCCGCTTTAACCGAGTTTTTTTTTCTTCTGATGGACTGGTGGCTTCCATTATTATGAAACAGCCATTATAAATGAAGTATATTAGGTGAAGATGAAAGAGAAAAAAAAAATTATGGCCATTTTTTTTTTCCTATTCTGACTAGAAAATCAGAGTTATAACTTTTTACATCTGCTCTTTCATCTTCATCTAACACTTCATTTATAATGGCTGTTTCATAATAATGGAAGCCACCAGTCCATCAGAAGAAAATGATTCATTCCAAGGGTATAATCCTTCATTTGGCACCCCTTCGTTCTGGCGCCCGGGGCGCATGCCCCCTCTGCCCCCCCCCCCTAGTTTCGGCCCTGATACTTGTGATAGTTTATACACACATACACATGTTACTTGTGTGTAGATTGGGAGATGCCCAAATTAGCGATATAAGCATATAAATATATAAGTATTAGGAATTGCAAAAGTGTTCGCTAACTAGATATGTGCTTTCGGGAGTATCCATTATGAAGATCCTACTGTATATAGATTTTTAATATGAAAAAATATTTTGGATATTCTTTTGAAAAATCTGGTCAACCCGAACCCGAATCACAAGAGTTAAAATCCAATCCGAACCCGAAAAGTCATAGTCAACTCGTCCCGAAACTGGCCCCTAACCCGACTCGCAACGAAAAAATATAATGCCCTGAGTCGAAAATATAAAAGCCCAATAACTGCAAACACTTATAATTGGGAGCGAAATTTTTTCCCGACCGCATAAACAACTCAATCGGAAAATAAAATAGTATTATTTTTCGGTTAGAAATAGGAGAATTTGTGGAACAGATAGTATCTTTGTCCCAGGTCCCAGACTAATATAAGAAAAGAATCGAGAAAGCATATAAAGGAAAAACTCCACACTGGGACAAAAAGTCATGTTCAGTTAGATTATATAAGCAATACCATTACAAGAGGAGGCGCCAAAGACTTTTTTGTGCTTTGTTACACAGACTATAAGTAATTGGTGAATTTCTTATTATATCCATTTCAAAAGGATGAAAAAAGAAAACTAAAAAGCCTACGGCTTATTTGAAGTATCATTTGAGATAAAACGTTGCTAGTCTTGCTAGTTCAGTTATCTAATCGCATATCGGTAAACTACTATGGTAAGAATAAAAAAATCTTTCTATTGATGAAAGGTGGTTTTCTTCGAACCCTGGATTTCCTTGCGTAAATGCGGATTAGGCTCCCTTAGAAAGACCCCCAACGGAGGGCACTCGCTCCCCTTCGGGCCCATACCCCTCGTGTAGATAATTGGCCGTCATAAACAACAACTATTGATGAAAGTTGTTGAAAAGGACAGAGGATTCAGAGGACAGAGAACGATTCTGTGAAACGACAACAGTGGCTACGCTTTCAATCAATTTGTCAATTGTTGGGAAGCATCTTCCCTCTTCTTTCGATTTTTTTTTCGGTAGAAAATGCTATCAGCTTTAAATTTGGGGATGAATCACAAATCCTTAAATATACGATGATTTATTTATTTAATTATTTGACCTTTCTAGCATCAATGTGCTGTATGTATTTATTAGAATAAGAAACTATATGTATAAATATAGTTTATACATGTATTTTTTAATGTATAACGCGATGACAATCGATTAATGAAAGGTTTTGCTTCATAGGCATTCTCTATACGTGTAAACTGATTTTTCCATTAAAAAAGGTTTTTCACATCTAAAATTGACACAGGCATTTAAAAAAAATCACGCATCATATATAAGATAAATTTTCAACAAATGGGAAATATTATACATTATGATTTAATAAACTTTGAATTATTTTTAAAAGATATATAGGCGGCATTCGATTAAGCTTTTTCTCCCTTTTTTTCGGGGGGGCGGGGGGATTATCATATTTTGTGAAAAATCAAAAAGTTATTTTTGTGAAATGTATTACATTGTTATGAAAAATAGCAATTTGAAACGAAAGATGAAATCCATTTGCTCAAATATAAAATTTGAACAAAACAAAAATTAATTTATTTAGTTTCATCTGATAAAGTTCTTCTATTTAATAAAAGTGTTTTGTTTGCAAAACTTATTTTTTAAAGGCTAACATAATAAATATCATTTATGAAGTGTACGATTTCATTAAGGCTGTTCTTAACTGCTCTGCTCAACAAGTGCAAAACGTTTTGACACATTTACAAATTCATTTTTTAACGGAAAGGTATAAAATTGGAAAGCCTGGCCATGGAAGCGATTTGGAATTGAACTGTTTTTTTTTTTTTCATTTTTTGATCAATCAATTATCTATTGAGCTATAAGCGATTTTGATCACGTGACAAACACGTTTTTCGCCTGCTTTTGAGTGCTCTTTCTTCCTTCGCGCATAAATTCGGATCAAAACGCCCACTTTGACACTATTTTCTGAAAGATCTATTGCGTTTGAAAAAAAAAAATGGAAAAAACAGCTCAATTACATAGTTTCTGAACAACACCACCAGCTAGTTTCATGCATTTTCGAACAAAAATAAATTAAAACTTATGTCAGAAAGTTGCCCTTTTGGGTTTGAGAACACACTTAATGAAGTGTAGGATTTAAAAAAAGTGTTCTGAGCTGTGGTATTTATTTTTTTAAATGCATCTGATTATATATAAATATCACTGTTACCATTAATATCGTTAATCCACATTCTATGGTTTGGATACTTGAAAAATTTAAAAATTCTATGCAATAAAATGTTTGGAATTGCATATAGGAAAGAAGAAAAAACCGTTGTGGGCCGGTTTCCCTATGAGCAAGTTCATCATCTGTTTAAAATGCGTCACATCCTTTTCACAAGTACTGTTATCCTCATTTTACATAGATCAACATTTTTTTTTTTTTTTTTGGGGGGGGGGGGGGGTTAAACACGGTATTGCGTCATAGGCAGGTTCTTTTTTTTTTCGGGTTTTACTGTAATTTAATTTTATTGCCTAGAAATGCATCTACCCATCTTAAAGAATAATAAAAATAAATATATGAATGTTAATTGTGGAATAATAGCGATTTAAAAATGCGTGCATTTAATTTTTTTTTTTTTAAATGGTCCGGTCCAAATTTTACTGATATTTTTACTAGATGGGCCAGAGTAGTGCTGGTCCAGTGATTTTCAAATGAACTGGGGTTGGAACGGGGACTGAAAATTTTTGCTAGTTCAGACCTCAAGAAGAATGCAGTCAATATACGGCTTGGGTCGGAATATAAATCCAGTCCCGGTCCCGGCTCATCTCGTTCCGAACCTCTAGAAATAAGTAATCCCCAAACCAGGCTCGGAGCGAGTATTAGAAAGGAAAATTGTGCCGGGCCCATCCATGAAGACCCTTCCATCGAATAATCAAAAGATTAGTTCACAAAATTTTGTAAAGTTAAACAAAAAAATTCTAAAAAAAAAAAAAAAAATTCTAAAAAAAACAAACAAAAAAACGAGTTTTTAGTGAACTTCGCTCACTTTCATAGATGAGTTTGAGTTGAACGAGTTCGTTCCAAAAATTTTGAATTTGAACGTGAACTTGACTCATTTTTGAGAAACTGAGTTTGAGTTTGAATTAGTTCGTTTATTTTGTGAGCGTACCCAACACTGGTGCAGACCACCAGCATACTTTGAAAACAGGTTTAACGTAAAATCTATACGCTGCCTATTTTATGTCCAAAGGAGGGGCACTGTCTTATATCGACTTTTAATAATGTACAATTTGTGGCTGATCCCTATCTTGCATTCAAAATGAGTCAAAAACTCGCCGCTCAGAGCCATGGATAAATGGTGTAAGTCACGAATTTTGGATTTTGATATCTCTGCGAATTTTAAAGATATCGAGATGAATTTTTTTGTGTTTAATTCAGGAATGGATAAGGAAAATTTCCTAATTGGGAATTTTACTCTACGGGGTCCGTATAAAAATTTAATTTTTGTATTTTCTCATATGGACCCCTCATGGAGTTGAAACTTATCTCATAAAATTTTGCACCTTTTTTTATGAAACTTTGCAATTGGAAGTATGTGCCTAGGGGCAATATTTAAGAAAATAGCCTATTGTTTCGATATTTATGAATCACCCTGTATATATATATATATATATATATATATATTAGAAAAGAGATTTTACTAATAATTGTAATTTTTAACACTTTCCAACATAGTTGAAAAGTGTTTATGAATTCGGTTTGTCTGTCCGTGCTCTAACTCGCGTCAAAGATTCCGATTGCCATGAAATGGATAGATGTATTTAGATAGATTACGTATCCAGTGATTTCTGGAGTTCTATTACCTGCGATTTATTATGTTGTGCTGAACCAGATTTTATACCAGATGCTATAATCAATAAGGTTAGATGGGTGAAAAAGTTCCACCAGATTCGCCCAGGGTAGATCAGATGGTAGAGCACCGATTTTTTTTAATTTAATTTTTTTTTTTTTTTTGAATGAGATGTAATTTTCCAACTGGGCGAAAAGTGTTCAGGCCAGGATTCGAACCAGGGATCTCTTGCCAATGCTGTACTGTCTGAGCTATCTAGGACGGATCTGGAGGACCTAATTCACCCAGCTAACCTCATAGATCCTAGCATCTGACCTGATATATGAATCAGCTCAACAGAATAAATCGTAGGCATTGGAACTCCAGAAAACGCTGGATACGTAATTACACCAGATTAATTTCAACACAATTATTCTAATCGGTAAATCAATCACATGAGTTCTAATTTTCCAACTGGGCGGAAAGTATGATTTATTTACCAATTAGAGTTATTCTGTTAAAATTAATCTGGTGTGATTACGTATCCAGCTTTTTATTCTGTTGAGCTGATTCATATATCAGATCAGATACTATAATCAATAAGGTTATCCGGGTGAATTAGGTTCTCCAGAATCGTCCAGCATAGCTCAGATGGTAGAGCATGGGCGGCTTTAGCCAAGAGATCCTTGGTTCGAATCCTAGTCCGGACATTTTTCACCCTGTTGGAAATTTACATCTGATGATATGATTTATTTACCAACTAGCTGACCCGCCCGGCGTTGCCCGGGCCCGTGATAATAATAGTAAATGACCCTGAAATTTGTATGATTTTATCGCTAACCTGTTTTTGTCTGAAGTACGTGCCCGCTGACTGGGTGAAAAATCGGTTTAAAAAAAATCTGATATTTAGCGGTAAAAAGGCTAAAAAAAACTGCAACGGGAAACAGGGGATATGTGTCCGACGACTGATGTTGACATTTAACAGTAAAAATCACTATTAAGCCACGTAACTTTTTTTTTTTTTTTTTTTTTCACAACGTAATCCTGAGTGAAATATTTCGATTTTCATAAAAGTATATTGGAAGGGTGAGTTAATATAGCATAAGCTGATAACCCAGTTTAAATATATAGTTATCGTATTAAATTGATAAATAACAATAATGAAAGATAAAAGGTATTTTCTTACCTTTCTGGTAATCCGACGTAGAATTGCTTTCCTTCTTACGTGTATTACCTAAAGTATTTGTTTGATTTTATTTTAAAATAAAAGGTGGTAATATGAGAATCGTATCTTCATCGAAAAATCCATGTATAGAGAAAATCTAATTTAATAGGAGATAATTCTTGACTACATGTTGCTATTCTACAAAATAAAATAAAATAAAATTAGTAATTAATGACATGGGATATGGAATACACACAGGAGATGTAATTCTTCCTTAAACAAAAGGACAACACACAGAAATTTTGTGCGTCCTGGCCTGACCGTCGTCAGTCCTTCAAGTGAAGAGTAAAAGGGGCCCATAAAAGTTATATCAGAGTTAATAGTTCAGTACAAAGGGAAAACTGCTTAATAAGCAATTCTCTTTATATTATTTCACGAACACAGTTTAGTCTTGATTAAAAGTCAAGATTGCCAGAAAACTTCTTTAGTGCTGCCATCTGCCGCAGCATCACCAAACGATATTTAAATGTCTAATATTTCGCAGTCTTACGAAATGTCGCTCGTGAAGTGTCGCCATCTTGTAACATATTTCACAACCAAATAGTATCACGAGTAAATAAAGTTATGTTGCATGTCACAGGTAAATCGTCATGTCACACGCGAGGAGATGTTTGGCATAAAACACAAGCAAGGTGAGACTGTTTCCATCAGATTTTTTAGCTAATTATATCACCCTTAAATCCAATTATTCGTCAATGAAATCGATATTCGATCATTAGCTAAAAGGTTAGTATATAATATGTTAATTTCAGAGCTATTGTACAAAATTAAGTATATATATATATATATTTTAAACAAAACATGCGTAATGTTCACCCCTGTTGATAAAATACTAACCGTAACCTAATTGTGACGTAACGGCAACTTATCTGTAACCTAACTGCAACTTAACCGTAACCTAAGCGGAACTTAAATATAACCTAACCGTAACCTAACTGTAACCTAATCGCATCTTAAATGTAACCTAACAGTAACCTAATAAATCTAAATGTAACCTGACTTTAACCAAACTGTAACCTAACACTAACGATATCCTAACTGCCCTAACCGTGCACGTGCTGCAAAGTACTTTAGTTCCACTTTGCACCGCTACGTGGCACAATATGTTTTATACGAACAAACCACACGGGACATCGCCGCTGCAACCGGGTATAGCAGGCGTGCTACACACGCTTTGCAAAATCTTTTAGTTTCACTTTTCACCACCAGGATGCACACTCTTAGTAAACAAACCTATATCCGAACGAAATTCCGATTTTCAACCTATCCGTAGTTATATTACACGATGGGGTGGGGACACAAATAAGAATTTAAGTAATTTACTGAAATTTTTATTCGGAAATAAGGGTAACAACCACTCATTTTAGAGACCAATATGATTTATAAGAACCTTCGACATGACTCGCTGCTGCATGCTGCACCGTATAGCAGGCGTTCTGTGCAGACTCCGTAAAATACGTTAATTCCACTTTTTGCCTCCAGGGGGCACACTCTGTTCTTAACAAACCTACATCAGAACGAAACTACGTCATTATACCTATTTGTAGATATATTAGTCGAAGGGGGTAGGGGAATGACATAAAAATTTAAGAAATTTGCGCAAAATTACTATTAGGAAATAACCACTAATCATAAATTAAGAATGCAAATAGTTCTGTACGAACATCCGACATGGGTTCCCACTGCCAGCGGCATTGTATAGCAGGCGGGGATAAATTCGAAACATTTGCTGTATTTAAAAAACAAAAAACAGCAATTAAAAAATGCGTTTAAAAATGTCTTTAATTCCTTGAGTGGCACCGGTATATATCATATACCACCTACGAATAATGAAGTTTTACACCAGAAAACTTTTATTAAATTTTACTTTTCTAACTTTGGTGGAAAAAAGCCGTAAAATTGCTTTTACTTATTTTGAAATACAATTTTTCAAAGATTCCGGTGGGAATTCAGCACTACACAAACGTAATCGCTTGCCCCTCAAGGGGTTAAAAAACACTTCAAAAAATATATTACTAACAGTATCAAAAAGGAGAATTTATATTCTATTAAAATTGTTGCTTCTCTCTACAGCAGCAGAAAACATTAGAAAGCAAGGACTTATTGTTGCCAATTTCTAGTGGTAAAAGAGCCAGTAAGGAGTATTTTAATCTTTTATTTAACGTTTAAAAATCACATTTCTAGCTATCTAAATGGACCAGTATCAAACAGGCACCTCCAATTTTCCGTAAACAAACCAAAATCGCCGATTTTTTTGCAGATATTATCGCTCAACCAATCAAAGTAGAAAAAAAAAAAAAAAAAAAACAGAAAACAGTCTGGCAAACAAAAAGCCTGCCATGTTGTCAAGTTTTTTGCTAGGTTGTGACGTCATTTGAAATTAATCTATTCTCTTAAACGTTCATTATTATTAAATATGTTTTCAAATCATGTGTTTTACCTTCATGCTAAAATTTAATGTTTAGTTTAAAAAAACCGTCACTCTTGAAATATTAAACACTCAAATTGGTTTATTTAATTGTACCCCGGTTTACTTAATTATTTCTTCGAAAGCTTTATACAACCAACCAACCGAAATCAAGCGGAAAGAAAGAACGTATTTTGGATGAGCGATGAGCGATGCTTTATAAACCAACCAACCGAAAGTAAGCGGAAGGAAAAAAGGCGTATTTTTGATGAGAGTGATGTCCGAAATAAATTAATTACTCAGCTAATAATTAGACTATTAAAATTCTGAGGGCCAGTTGCATTAGGAGAGGCCTTGGACTCTCTTCACAAAAATTTTGAACCTCGTACGTGCCGTAGATTTTGCTACGCATCGCCAACAGACACACACACACACACAGAGCGTTCTGTTCTTTTATTAGTATAAGGGGATCGTACCCGGGCTTCCCGGGTTAAAGAATATGGGTGAAAACATTTTTTTTTAATTGAAAACTAACATTTTTTTATATGCAATAAATTTTTAGATTGCCGATTTACATTAAAAGAGCATTTTTCATATGGGAAATACGAATTATACAACCAAATAAATTTTTGAAATTTATCAAAAGCGATATTTTTTATTAGCCGCATGCTAAGAATTATTTGACCAAGATTTTGCTACTTACGGCATCCTTTTATGTTCTTATAATTCCAGAGCTTGCACATGTCTGTTAAATTTGTGTTTTATTTATATTATTTTATTTATTTATTCATAGGGAAGTTTTTTTAATGGATATTAGCCGTAAAAAAATGATGAACTCTTTATTTTGTTTTAAGGGCAAATGGATTAATCTTTCGCAATCGAGCTCCGCGCAATATGGATAAATTAAAAAACATTTCATGCTTTAAAATTGTTTTTAAAACAATACACAATCAGTAAACTAAGATGAACTTTGCAAACAAATTCCATTTGAAAAAAAAATCCTATTTGGTGATCTAAAAATTTAAATTGTACGATAACAAATATGTTAGATTTGTATTTTTTCAATATTATTCTTTTATTTGTTTATAAAAGTAGTATTAATTTCGTTAATTTGTCTTTCACAAATATGTTAGATTGGTGGTTTTTTTAATATTATTCTTTTATTTGTTTATAAAGGAAGTATTAATTTCGTTATGCAAAAATAGTCAGAAACAAATGCTGAATAATGTTTGTTGTTTATGTGCAAAATGCTTATTATTATGTATTGAAACCGGCACGTGATAAAATAAACTTTAAAAAAATCATGCTTAAAAATTATTTTAGAAAATATAATACATCAGTCAATTAGGATACAGTTTTTAAACAAATTGCATTTGAAAAAAATTTTTTTTTCCCTATGCGACGAAAATTGAAAATGTACGATGGTCAGAATATTAAAAAATTGCAGTAGCGAAAATTTCAAGATCGAAATTTGATCGTCAATTTTGCCATTCGCAAAATGACGTCAGCGTTACGCACAGATACGTTTGCTCTTTATAATATAGATACTTAATTATTAAAATATAATAAAGATCAGTTATTAGGATGTGGTTATCAACTGAGGCTTGGAATTCCGGAATGAAAAACAGCAATTTTCACCTTCTCAAAATTTGCATACGCACTTCTCATATCCATATTCATTATTTTAAAAATATTTGGATTTTGTTTGATCATTTAAAACTTATTTTAACTCAAAACTTGAAGTCACGATTGTCAGCAACATCTTTTATGTGAACAGACGCACTCTTTACTTGAGATTCTAATCTTAATTCCGAAGAGTAAGAATTTCCGTAATTTATGTTTTTTAGACGCATTTGTGTTAAAATGTTTAGTTTTATCTAAGAAATGATCGTTTTCTTTTAAATATGACTTCATTTTTACTTAAATAAGCATTTCGCCTAGTGTCTCAAACTTAGTATCAGTACACATGCAGAAGAAAAAACAATATAGGAAATTTATGAGGAAAAATGCTTGTTTTCAAAAGTAGTATGTCTTTTTCCCTTATTATGCCCCTAATATAATATTCTACTCATAATAAGATTTTGCGCCACTAAACCCTATGCAACAATTTTTATCAACAATTTGGAATTTTTATCAGAAAATAGCATGAATAAAGATTAAAATACCTCATTACTTCTCTCTCGTCTGCAGTAATGAAAGCTATCTAATTTTCACCATTTTGAAGAAATTTCATAAAATGCTTTTAAAATTAAAATATAAAAGTGGGGATATTTAAAAAAACGGATAGTGCGATCACATCTACAAATGAATATCTTTCAGTTTAAAAAAAAAAAAAAAAAAAAAAAAAAAAAAAAAATATATATATATATATATATATATATATATATATATTTTTTTTTTTTTTTTTTTTTTTTTTTATATATATATATATATATATATATATTAGTAAAATTGGTTCAGCAAAAAGATCAGGGCAGATGACTAAAAGACACACTTGTGTTTTAAATATATAGATTATATGAAATTAGGAAAAATTAAATTAAGCAAGTTATGTTATTTTGGTAAAATTATAGTAGAATGCCCTAAAGAATAGCATTAAAATTTTATTATTCGAGAGAAATTTGGACAAAAACTTCAGGAACATGATATTATTTTAAACCGCGAATTATCTGTTTGCTTGTCTAACTCGGCGAAGCAAATCCATCCAGGCAAGAATCATCAATTTCTGTACTATAAATCGCTATTATTTGCATGCCACCCCTCTTTTATAAAGGCACTAAATTTTTGTAAAGCAATCGTTTGATTAGTGTGTGATTTCAATTACATTATTTTCAAAAAAGAAGCATTTTCATCTATGAAGAATTTCGAAGCAGCTGAGCTGTGAAAATGACGCATTTCTACGAAAGATGATTCAGGTTTAAGAATTAAAATACACGCTTTTTTATAAAATGACGTCATTTGCATACGCTAAAGCCATCCAGTCTTAAACTTCGTCTATAGAAAAGTATGCATATGACGTCATTATCACGGAATAACAGACTATATTCTTGACATAGTCCAAATTTTAATTTTAACTTTTTTTTCAGGTTTTATGAGAAAATGGCAACAAAAAGATACAGTATCTCCTATTTTCGACTTTTTTCCGTTTACTTTCAATAGAAACAGGGTACTTTTGTTGCCATAATAATAAAAATGGTATTAAAAACTACAAAAAAATTAATATCTCAAAAATAAATTGAGATACAGCTTTCAAACTAATTGCATTTAAAAGAGCATTTTTTTCCTTATACGAAGGTGTAAAAATTTAAAATGTGCGATGTTTAGAGTTTAAAAATTTGCAGTAGAGAAAATTGCAAAACCAAAATTTTATTTCAAATTTCAAAGTGTTGCCATTCGCAAAATGACGTATGCGTTACGCACAGATATGTTTGTCCTTTATAATAGGGGAGACCGGGGCACATTTTCCATAGGGGCAAGTTTTCCAACTCGCTTTAGTTTTTAAATGAGCCGCTAGGTGACGCTAGCGAGTGAATTGGATAATGTGGCAACATGTTACACACCATCTACAAAAGTTATAGCTTAATAGCTGCTTTAACTTCGTCTGGGGAGCTTCTGTTTTCATTTTTTCAACGGTGAGTAAAATTTTAGATCTTTATTAAAATGTAAAAAAAAGTACTAACGTTAAACTTACTGTTTTGACATGGCATGCACTAAAAAAGGGTTTCTTTCTTCAAGTAACTATGCGTTTGTTTCCCCGATAACTTACACCGCTATTCGTCCAGGCAGTGTAAAAGTTCAAATATGACGACGGGGCAGGTTTTAAAACAACATACGGTGCATGTTTTCCAACATGCTTCTAGTTTGAAAACGTCCCCCCTGCTAAATCAGCTTGTCTTATTGTATCAAAAATGCATTTATTGTGTAGTAAAATCGGCCAAATAACCATATATACTACGAACCGATTTGATCATTTAGTCATTTCAGTAAAAGTATCAATATAAAAAACAAGGTGAATTCAAAAATATAATAAAATGTAAATTTTTTCTAAAATGGGTTCATTTAATGAATCAATTTTATGTTAATTATGCCTTTACAATACTGAGATCTCAGTGTGTATGAACCCCTCAAAAAGCAAATTAACCATGCTTAGAGCTGATCCACTAGCGATAATCCACGCCAATATTATGGCGGGTTTTAAACGTTAGAGAATTTTCCCACTGAATCCTGAAATAGTTACAGACTCTGCTTTTATGCCATCATTTTTTTTTTTTTTTCCGACAAGCCATCTCCTACCGCACCAAATCTTGAAAACACCAACAATCCTGAAAAGATTTCAAACTTTCGTTTCAATAATCGATTGCCCCCCCCCCCCCCCCCCCCACACACACACACACACATCCTCCCCACAAAAAACCGAAAGCACCTAATGCGTCTATAACAACGCAGGCTAGCACTTCCAAAGAAGCTATTCCTTAAGTTCTACACATAATTTCCTCATTGCTTATAAAAAAGGCGTTCCTTCTACATCCAAACAAACTTTGCCTACACCAAAAGAAGTTAGGACTTTTGTGAAGGCTGCACTAAGGAGACAAACACGGCGTGGAAAGAAAAATGAGAAGTATTGTACTGACTGATTTTCCTGTTAAAAATCAACCGTAAATGGAAAAAAAAAGATTCATCTAAAAAAAGGGAAACTCCAAAAGGGATGAGACAAAAGGGGCGAGAAGACAAAATCCAATCCCGGCCAGGGAGCTGTTTGGACCTTCGTCTTGAAATGTAAATGGATTAAAACTGTTTTTTTATGTTATTGTTATGTTACTGTGCATTTAGTTCACAATAAAAAATACTTATTAATTAACAAGCAAGATTTATTACCTGTGTTTTACCATTTAAAGGATAGTTGGAAAACTTGCCCCTGACCATTTTTAGTAGGCTGGAAAACTTGCCCCGCATACGGGGCACATTTTCCAACGCAACATGATTAGACTTAACCATGTTTTGTGAAAAAGTATATTTAGTTTTCTGAAAAATAATTGTGCCAGTTTGTACAAAAAGGTCTAGGGAATACAATGATATCCTGTAGATATCAAAATAGTTAAAAACAAAAAATACAAAAATAAAATTATAAAAAGTTGGAAAACATGCCCCGGTTTCCCCTATAGATAGATTAGAACAATTGTGATAAAATTAATCTAGTGTAATTACGTATCCAGCGATTTCTGGAGTTCCATTGCCTGCGATTTATTATGTTGAGCTGAACCAGATTTCATATCAGATTCTATAATCAATAAGGTTAGCTGGGTGAAAAAGTTCAACCACATTCGTCCGGGATATCTCAGATGGTAGAGCATTGCGGCTTCGGCCAAGAGATCCCTGGTTCGAAGCCTGGTCCGGACACTTTCGCCCAGTTGGAAATTTACATCTGATGAATAGATGTTATTGGTATTTACTATGGCATGTTCAGCATTGAAATTGAAGTGTGTAGCGTTTTTGGTTCATTTACAGGGACAATTAAAAGAATTCTGTTACATTACCGTCTATGGAAAAAATTGTTTGCGGTGTATTTTAATGATATTACAGTATTTAAAAGATATTGAAATTTATATAAATCACTGAGTTGTATTAAAAGGTTCTTACTATATAATACGATGTGCATAGAATTTACCGTTTATTTATAGGGACATGCAAAATAATTTGACTACAGAAGAAAATAAGCAATCATTGAATTATTGAAGCCTACGAACAGTAAGTGCTGGAAGTGCGTTTTCAGTTGTGCTATGCGTTTTTAAATTGAACTATTTTTTTAAATATTACTTGGTGTGTATAAATTCTATAGATCATACACAGGTTCGCACGAAAGTTCTCATCGACATCCGTTTATTAGCGGAAATTGATGAATGGAAATTTCCAACTGTGCTATGCGTTTAACCGAACTAACTTTTAGCTTACTATGTAGTATGCATACATATCTGTAGATCCTATACAGGGCTGCAAAAAACAAAAAAAGAAAAAAAAATTGTACATTTTAACGACTATTCGTGGTAATAGCAGAAATCGGATTTTCAAATGCGTTATGCATTTTCCAAATTGTTCATTTAGACGTCCTCTTTCACCTTACTGAACTGAGAAGTTTTGTTACAGTATTCTGAATGTGTTGGAAAGTGTTTCATAATCTATGCTGTACGCATGATTTTTCGTTCTTGTTCTAAATACATTTCATGTCTTAAGGCTGTTCTCAGCTGCTCTGCTCAACAAGCGCAAAACGTTTTGACACATTTACAAATTCATTTTTTAACGGAAAGATATAAAATTGGAAAGCCTGATCCTGGCAGCGATTTGGAATCGAACTGTGCTTTCCATTTTTTGATCCATCAATTACCTGTTGAATTATAAGCGTGCTTTCCATTTTTTTTTTCATTTTTTTTATCAATACCTGTTGAATTATAAGCGATTTTGATCACGTGACACGGCATTCCCCCCCCCCCCCCCTTACTGACTGCGTTTCGGAGTTTTCGTGGTTTTCTTCGAAACCTTGGATTTCCATGCGTAAATACGGGTTAGGTTCCCTTAGAAAGACCCCCACGCAGGTCACCTCCCCCCCCCCCCCTTGGGCCTATATCCCTCGAGTTGATAATCGGCCGTCAAAAATCAACCCAACCCAACCCCTTACTGACTGGATTTTCTTCTTTCGTTCGGAAGTTCAGTTCAAAATGCCAACTTTGAAAGTATTTTCTGAAAGATCTATTGCGTTTACAAGAAAACGGGAAAAACAGTTCGATGTCATAGTTTCTGAATAACAACACTTATTTCAGAAAGTTGACCCTTTGGATTTGAGAACAGCTTTAAGTGTGTATTCGAAAAAAAATATTTTTCCACCCTCAACAGCTCGAAATTCTCTGAGACATTTTCAGGCTCATTTTTAAACAGTAAAAACGTGAAACTTGCTGAAGTGATTTTTGAAGAGATGTATAAGAGGCCGTGTGATTTCACTTTTCGCTCAATTAATTAGAATTTGATTTTGAAACAGTTATTTTCTCAGTATGACCATTTTTTGCATTCCCAGATCTTCGGAAAATTCGATTCAAAACGCCAACTTTGACAGCATTTTTTGCAATATTTTCTGCATTTACCAAAAAATCGACAAGCACGGCACATTATGTAGTATCTAAATAAGAGAATTAGCCAGTTTGATGCGTTTGAAAGCAAAAATGAATTTAAAAGTAAATCAGAAGATATGCAGTTTGGATTGGAATACAACCTTAATATTGGGAAAGTAAATAACTAAATAACAAAAAAAAATTGCACATCTTGCGTTTAAAAAAAAAAAAAAAAAAAAAAAAAAAACTTCTTTCGCGGAATTAATCGCTTTTACAAATGTTTGCGAGAGAGAAGAAAAGAAGTCAATTGTTAGGTATAACGTCCATTAGTGCAAGCATTCTTTTATTGGTAACTAGCTGATAACCGTGGTCTTCATTCATTCAATAATTAAAGAATAATAATACATTAATTAAAAAAAAATTCAGTTGCGATAATTAAAAACATTAACTAACTCTTTATCCTATTTTATGGTATAAAATACTTCGGATAATCACAGTTTGTATATTTATGTTTTTATATACAGGGACATTTAAATTTTTTTCATGAGTTAGAAATTTCAATACGCGTTTCTAAGATTAAGTTTCAAATAAATTTACTTTCTTAGTAAAAAATCTAATAGAAATTTCAGTTAAAATTTGTTTTCATCTATGTTCCATGTATACTATGTATACTGGGGAGTATGTTTTGTAATCCGAGAAATCCGGATTGGAGCAAAAAAGCAAAAATAAGGATCTTGTCATAATGAATGTCACAAACCACTTTTTGTAGTATCAAAAACGCGAAAAAGGGACTAACAGCCAAGAATAATGAAAGATATGCCATATTTATTACAAGAATTAAAAAAAAAAAAAAATAGTAAAATAAAATAAAATAAAAAATACTCTGTGAAAATCCTTTGAACTATAAAGGGATAAAAAAGATTGTATGTACATTTGTAAGCAGAAAAAGTATTTTTTTTTTTAAAGTTTAAGAAAAATAATAAAGGACCACAATCATTTTACCTCACTCACTTACTCACAATCCTTTTATTAACACTTTCCAACAAAGTTGAAAAGTGTTTATGCATTGGGTTTGTCTGTCCGTCTGTCCACGCTCTAACTCCCGTATAGACTCGGATTTTCATGAAATGGATAAGGGTTATTTAGGGTCACCTAAGCATGCTTGGTATTGTATAGGAAGTATGTAGGATTAATCGTTCATTTACAGGAGCAGGAGCACTCAAAAGTATTCCATTACATTATGGTATAGGGGGGAGAATTGTTTGCAGAGTATATTGTAATGACATTATGCTATTTCAAATGTATTGAAACTGATATAAATCCTTGAATTTCACTACGATCATTTTAGAACAGGACATTCATAGCATTTTTATATTCATTTACAGGGACACACAACAGAAATCGGTTACAGTACTGTCTTTGAATAATAATGGCTGGAGTGTACGGTTTAAAATTCGGTTTGCACTTTTCAATTTACTTAATTTTTTGCATATTACTCGTTCGATATAAATTCTATACCTCCTATAGAGGGATGCACAAATGTATTCACGTACCATTCTCCTTATTAGCGGAAATTGCTGAAAGGAACTTTTTAAATGAAGTATATGTATTTCTTAAGAACTCAATTTTGGCATGCATGTAGTTAATAGATACGAATCTATATATCCTATACAGGGTTGCTGAAAATATTCGGATAATTTCCCGATAGTAGACGGGAACTGCTGAAATTGGGCTTTGAAGTGTGTTATGCGTTTCCATAGGGTTGAATTAAACATAATATTTTAATTTTTTAAACGGTGCAGTTGTGTTACATTATTCTGAATGTGTTGGAAAGTGTTTCACAATCTATGCTGGATGCATGATTTTTTCTTTCTTGTCTGATTACAAATCGCTTGCAAGAAAGTTCCCATAAAAGTCAAAACAGATAAAATATAAATAACTTAAACGCCCTCTTCGCAAAAATAAATAAATAAATGAAATAAAAGCTTCTTCACGGCTGACAATTTTAGACTGCATAATTCGGCATTTCATGAAACATTCATTTGAGACGAAATTATTCCAATTGAAAGCTGTCAACATCATGAAGAAGAAGAAGAAGGAAAAAAAAAAAGGAAAGAATAGAGCAGGCAGACAGGTAAAAAACAATTGAATGCATAAACGCTCGAACTGATATCTTAATAGACTTAAGAAGCCCTCTTCTTGCTACACAGGGATTTGGAAGCCGGAAAATATTGAGATAGTCTTCTTATTTCTTGTTAATATTAAATGAGGCATGAATCCTTTCAGATAAGAGGGATGTCGAGGAGGAAATTTGAGACGAGATCGGATTGTACCCATCCTATAATAGAAATCAAATGAAATGTCCAAAGCTTTAAACCACAGTGGTTCCCAACCTTTCTTTTTCTTTTTTTTTTCAGCACTTACCTAAACCTCTTTATATTTCATTCCCCACCTTATTAGATTGATTTCTGATAAAAATGACCATTTGTTTATCAAAAATGAACCTTTTATAATTAGCCTCTGGAAAGCAGATTATTAAAACTTTAGACTGTCTTATTTATAATCTTACTTCGTGGAATACCATAAATAAATAATAGAAAGTTATTCAGATGATTGATTTTTACTAAATTTGTGACTCAAATTTAAAAGTTCAAATTATTAATTGTAGTAGAAATCATTTTTTTTCTAAGTTGTGTTTTAAACACTTCCGATATCACTGAATTTGTTAGCTTAAGGGTGTATTCGGAAAAATATTTTTCCACCCCCAACAGTTCGAAATTTTCTGAGGCATTTTCAGACTCATTTTTAAAAGTAAAAGCATGCAACTTGCTGAGGTGATTTTTGAAGAGATGTATAAGAGGCCGTGTGATTTCATTTTTTGCTCAATTAATTAAAATTTGAGTTTTAAACAATTATTTTATCTGTATGACCATTTTTTTCATTCCCAGATCTCCCACTTCGGAAAATTTGGCACACAAGCACGAAAAGTTTGGAAAACAAGCACGGTACATTATATAGTTTTTAAATAAGAGAATTTGCCAGTTTGATGCGTTTGAGAGGAAAAACATATTTAAAAATAAATCATAAAATAAGCAGTTTGGATTGAAATACACCCTTAATGCAAAAAGGTTTTTTACTCTCATACTGGCTGACAGTTTTTTACTGTAAAATCAATTTTTTTTTCTTTTTTTAAAAGTGTATATCTGTCTGAAAATATATTTTTTGAAAGAGAGAGGAGAAAGAAAATACAGGAAATGGTAAGCCAATGATTATTAATCCTGATTACAGACACTTTTTTGAGGTTTCCCGAATCGAGTTCGAAGAGTGAGTTTGAGCCTGAAAAGACGAAGAGATTTTTAACACAAATACAAATCTTAAAAAATATCAAACAGTCAAGCAAAACCTGTCAAAATGGGACCTGTATATAACAGAATTAAGTCTTGAGCGGAAAAATTTCTTGGTTGCTGCGAAATGCGAAAACACTACTCGTATTACGATGTTACAACAATATATGTGTACAACAAAATTACAACAGGTGGTGTATTACCATTAAAAACGAAAAGTGCTTAGAATGGATTTTCCCGGACATTTTTTATTCTATCTTAGCAGGAATTGCTGTATTTTTTTTTTAAAAAATTATTAATTGATACAACGCACCAAACTAGCATTCATTAATTTAAATATATTTCTCTTTCATTTGCCAAATCAGCAATCTGAACTTTTCTCAAGTATGCCACATTCTTTAATCCCGCACTCAAGAAGTCATTTTTCTTTATAAATATCCAAAGTTTATAGTTTTTTTTTTTTAATCTACCAAAAATCCGAATAAAGTTTCTCATTTTTCTATATTAGCAAGAAAAATAAGTTTATTTAGCGCTTTAGGGAAATATTCGTAGGGAAATTATTCCGTCCATAAAAAATCTTGCCCAATAATTTCATGCTTTTCCGTATAACAAAAGACTTCGTGAATGTGTGAGAAAAATTCGCGTTATTGAACAGGAAAAATGAAAAATATATAGAACACAAATTAAAAGTCTGTAAAGAATACTCTCAATACATCCTCAAGATGTTACTTCATGCCTCCATGACAAAAAATCGGCACTTCAAAAATGGATTTAAAAAAATTGCGTATCTTCTTTTTATATGAAATAAGGTACATAATGATATCGTTCTGTGGAAATACCACAGCAACAGGTTTTTGCTTGCAGATTTACAAACAAGAAACTGTGTATTAAAAAAAAAAAAAAAAAAAAAAAAAAAAAAAAAAAAAATCCAGCCGGCTCGGCCTACAGGCGGAGATAGATTTCGAAGTAAAGTACTAATTTCACCGACAAAAACTAAATCAAGATTAGAGATAAACTAAATTTAACAATTTTATCTGGCCGCTTTTTACGAGTTTTTAATTTCGTTTTTTTGTAATAAGAGCTGGTTTTATCAGAATAATGTTAATACGATAATTGTTCCTTCAACACCGAGTTTTAATTTGTTTTTGCTGTAAGTTCAAAAACTTGTCAATATAAAAGTTGTAGATAACATTAAGAAGATTTATAATGAATTTAAATGGATTTAATATCTGTAAATTGATATTTTTCTTCTTCATCCCCACTCTTTTTTTGCGGAAAGAGTTGGTTCTATCAAAAACGTGTCAATATAAAAGTTGTAGATAGAATTAAGAAGATTTATAATAAGTTTAAGTGAATTTGATATCTTGAGAATTGACGAAGTTATGATATTTTTTCTCCCTCAAACCCTATTTTTTTCGCCCCTTGAGCTCATTTTTAATTTGATCAAAAATCTGTTATACATAAATTTTTATGGCCCTTTTCCTAGAAGTGATAATAATTTTAAACTGTTTTGATATGTTTTATAACTAAGAAGTTATTTGGGTTTTAAGGTTTTCACAAAACTCCTACCTATTTCTATTTCCAACCTTGATCCGATCTTGCCCATTAACGAACTTGACCAAGATTTTCTGCCCCATGATTTTATGTATCAATTTGGAAGAGATTTGCGTAGAATTATGGAAGTTATCGTGTCCATAAAAAAGTGATATATATATATATAGATAGATAGATATAAAGTTTTTAACTGGGGGGGGGGGGGAGGTTTGGGTTCTAGGAGTCAGAATCGGCGTAGATCTGCAAAAATTTTTCAGAAATTCCTACATATATGGGAGAATGTAATAGGTAGTATTTATTAAGAAATCTACATGAAAATACATATATGAGTTTATTTTCAAACGAATAACCGAACAACAAATTTATCCTAAATTAAACTATATGTTACGTTTACATTTATTTATTTTTCTAAAAGTCAAATCTGCTATTGCGCAAACAAATGCAACGTGGGAGGTCTCTGCTGAAAGTCAGAAACCAAACCTGCTACCCGTTTGTGCAATTTTCATGCCGTGGCTATCATTATTTCTTCTATTCATATTTAAAAAAAGGAAAAAAGTCCCAACGCAGATTTTTTTTTTAAGCGAAAACGTTCAGAACTCGTTTAAAGATATAGAAATTTTAAAAGCCGTTTCTGCATGAGTCATACCGCTCTTCCATGATTATTGGTTCTATTAGTTTCTTCTGCACTGGAAAGAAATTATTGGAATTTTCAAAATGTTCGATTTCCCCTTTTTTTTATGTATTTATTTTGGAATGTCTTAAACACTTTTTGACTTTTTCAAAATATCTGCCTGTCTGTATGTGACACAAATTTTGTTGCTGCTCTAACTAGAAAACTGATGCACGGAATCGCAATGAAACTTTAAGCGTTTTATTACATTAGAGTTTAACATAATGTGGTAATGATTACATATGGGTGTATATCACATTACAGGTGGCGCTGCTATGCCGCGTTTTTTCACGATTTCCGCGACTGCTATCTCAAGAATTATTGCACGGAATTTTATCAAGCTGTTTCAGTTAAACATTGAAATAAATACGAGGTGATAATATTTCGGTGTACATCGCCACACAGATGGAATTTCTGTATTTATTATTATTATTATTATTATTATTATTATTATTATTATTATTATTATTATTATTATTATTATTATTATTATCACATCAATTTAACAGCATGTTAAATCGAAAGAAATGCAGCGGTCCTTCCTATTCATAATTGTTGGTGTGTAACTGCTCTATTTAAATTTATACAGTAGCAGAAAAATTTCAATTGGCTATGCAGCCTGCTAGTTATTTTCTGCGCTTAACAACGCTAATCTATTAACCCCCTGACACCCAGACCGCTTTTCTCAAGCATGTACCAGCATTTAGCGTAAATTTGCATTTTCATATTCCACATATATGGACGTACGCGCTGTACGTCTGGCATGCGTCTACGATGTTAATAATAATTATCTACAAATTTATTTCCGTTCTTATTTGGATGAAAATGTTCGATATTCTCATTTATGAATCAGAAAATAGAATGGCTTTTCTGTTTTCATATAAATGCAATAAAGATCTTTGATGAAGCTCGCTTATTGATACGACTAATTACTGACTATCATGTTCCTAAAATCGGTACGAAATTCCAACTTTAATGAAAGAGGCCTCTTATTCTTTTAAACATAATGCAAAACCTTATTCGGTTTCTTGAAACTTGAAATAAGAATATGTTTTTCGTTTTTTTATTATCATTTCCTGAATGATTTCTATCACAATGCGGAAAAAAAAAAAAAAGCCTTTTTTACCGGCTAAATTTTTTCTGATACGTGATTTTTTTTTCTGCCCGTCGGCCTAATCGTTCGGAGTTTTCCGTGGTCTTCTTCGAACCTTGGATTTCCTTGCGTAAATACGGGTTAGGTTCTCTTAGAAAGACCCCCATGGAGCCCCCCCCCCCGAGCCTATATCCCTAGTGTAGATAATCGGCTGCTATAAAAACAACAACAACAACATGTTTTTTACGTTTTTTTGTTAACGTTGTTACATTTTTTGTTACTTTTTTTTTTTCAAACTTTTTGTGAATTTGCAAATGTTTTCAAAAAAATTTCCTACATTTTTTTTCAATTTGAAAATATTCTTGGAAAACTTTTTAAATTAACTTGTAATTTTTAAAACTTTTTTAGAAAACATTGAAATTTTTTTACTAACTTGTAATTTTTTCACTCATCATATACATTTTTCAAACTTTTTTTGTTTAATAGTTATTTTTTTTATCTAATAGAAATTATTTTAACACTTTGTATATATTTCATTCATCTGTTTTTTTTAATATATTTTTTACTATTTTACATATTTTTTATTCATCTGCTGAATTGTAATCTAATAGTTGAACATTCTTTATACAAAAATTCTCTCCTTTCGCATGCCCGAACCTGCTTATCCATGAGTGTAGTTTATTCAACCAGATGTCGAAAGATAAAGATAAGAAAGATATGCATTTGGCTGTGAGATTTCCAACAGGTAACATGTTTTAAAAAACCTCTTCGCTGATTAAATATCAAGAGAAATTGAGAATGTCTTGCTGAGAATGCCTCATTGAGGCTACCGACCTGAGACGGTCTAGCTGAGAATGCCTAGCCTAAGAAAACCAGCATGTTTTACAGAACAAGGTAACTCTATTTGAATGTTTTGCAGAACAAGGTAACTCTATTTGCATGTTTTCTTTTATAAAATATTTCATTACATTTGATAAAGTTTCATGAAAAAGTTCAAAACAAAATTTTCTTTCTTTTCGAAAAATTTGGTTTCCCTAAACAAAAGAACTGTTTCATGAAGAACAGCAGAGTGTTTTGCAAAACAAGGTAACTAAAATTTTGTGTGTTTTCTTTTATAAAACATTACTTTCCATTTGATAAAGTTTCATGAAAATGTTCAAAATGAGTTTTTTTTTTTTTTTCTTTTCAGGTATCTCACAGAAAAAAGCTGAAAAATAACTAAAATTTATTTTCTGTTCAAACACATGCACCTTTTACAGAAAATATGCAACATATAATTTTTTTTTTTTTTAGGTATCTTTGAGGAAGAAGATATGCAGAGTTTAATCTGGTAAAGTATTTAAAGCAGACACTTTTTAAAAATGAATTGGGGGATTTGAATATTTTTTAAAACGGATTGGTCATGGGGAGCCACAATTAAAAAATATCCCCCCCCCCCCCAACCTAAAACGAACTCAGCAAACGTTTTTACCAAAGCTAATTGGATTTTTCTTTTTTTCAAAGTCCGATTAATAATTATAGAAAAAAATCTTTTCTCTAACATAAAAATTTCTTTCTTCTTTTTCTTAAAGAAGAAAAAAAAAAGCTACTAAAAAAAAAAAATTAAATTCTCAAAATAATTTTTTTTAATTCTCAAAATAAAATTTTTCTATCTCCTCTAAATTAAAAATAAAAATCGCAAAAAAGAAACAAAAAATCCTCGCAAAAATTTCTATCCACCGCTAAATAAAATAAATAGCTGCGTACTCTAAGACGATACCTCCAATTTTCAAAGTTCCCAAAATAAAATAAAAAGCAGCGTACTCTAAGATACTTCCTTAACTTTAACCACTTCCGCTGTTACCTTTCAGCATTTCCGCCCTCTTCCCTACCGTGGCGCTGTCATCACCCTGTTATTATTAAATAAAAAAAACCCTTCCGGATGACCTTCATTTGACCACGAGGGCGTGCAAAAGTGCAGGTGGCGTAGAGCCCCCAAATTACACTACTGTAATCTAATCTGACCTTATATTCGAGTTGGATAAACTAGGTTTTTGGCTATGAAATGATTACTAAGAATTAAAGATTATGTTGGTAATACTGTGTAAGCTATAAAAATTACATTTGTAATAATGTAACTATGAGAAAATATCCATACTTTTCTAAATCTAATGTAATACATGCAAAAGATACTGATGTGCGAGGTAGTAAATCTTAAAGCAATGTCAGAAAGTGGTAAATTAAATAAGTACATAACTATAAATTTTAGAGGGAAAAGTTTTTTTTTTTTTTTTAACGCGGTTTTTAAGTTTAACAAACTTTTTGACACATTTTCTGGCTTATTTTTAAACGTAAACTACTGCAGAAATTTGGAATCGAAATGCGTTTTCCATTTTTTGATAAATAAATTACTTATCGATAAGTGATATTTTCTCCTACCTCGGGTTTTCACGTCCAAAAATTCGGTTAAAAATGCCAATTTTAACAGTACATTCTGAAAGATATTTTACGTTTACCAAAAATTGAAAACGTCTTTCGAATTCATAGTTTCTGATTAAGAACACCCGCAAATTTCATGCGCTTTCGAACAAAAATTAATTTAAAATCATGTCAGAAAATAGTATAGCCCCTTTGGGTTTGAGAACAGTCTTAATGAAAAATTATATTCCTGCATACAAAATGAAAACAGTAAAACTTAAAAGATAGTATTTATATTAATGCAACGAAACAATGTTGCCCACTCAGCGCATTGTTTAATATGTTATTCATTAAATGAGGTAGGGTAGACCGGGGCTAGTTGGCCGTAGGGGCATGTTGGCCCAGTCGCAATATTTTTTTAACTTTGCGTTAGATAACATTGTCAGTCCAGCCAAATATGCGTTTCTTCGCTTTCCTCCTCCAGCATAAGCACCATTGAAGTCGGAGAGTCCGTTAAAGAATTATTGAGAATTTTCAAAAATTTGCAAAGGTGAGTAAATTTCCTCTCTTATAAATAATCGTTTTTTATTTGTTTGTAAATTACATTTTAGATTTTGATATATAATAATTCAGAAAAATAATTGTTCGTAGTTATTGTAGGGCATGTTTTTTTATTGAAATACTTTCAGAATAATTCGTTACAGTCAGGAAAAACAAAAATGGCGATACGGGGTTAGCTGGCCCATTTGGCACGGAGCATGTTGGCCCGCAACGGATTAAAGGAAATGCGATTTTTTTTCTTATACAACCTCCCCGTCCCCCCCCCCCCCGCACACACTATTTTTGTTTTTAACTTCTTTTTGCTGTAAGAATTGCTCCTATCAAAAGCTTGTCAATACAAAAATTGTGGATAATATTAAGAGGATTTATGATAAACTTAAGTGAATTTGATATCTTGTGAATTGACAAAATTTTTTATTTTAATTTAGGAGGCTATATTGTGTTTTCGTTAGAAATAAATAAAAATTAAGATTTGGTATGATTTTGATCATTTTAAACTTTTACACTATCAGAACATTAAAAAGTGACGTGGGCCAACTTACCCTGCAATCGGGGCAGGTTGGCCCAAGCGATTTGGTGTCAATTTGAGCTTCTAAACTAATACTTATAGTTAATATTTTCAAACTTTACTATTGTTACTTCTTCCTGAAAGTACACCGATAGTGGTAACATAAAAAGAAATTTAAAATGTTGAATTGTAATTTTTTTAAATTATTAGAAGAAAAAGCGGGCCAACTAGCCCCGGTCTACCCTATATAGGCTTATGAGGTCTGCATGGCTCCCGGACTTGACCCTAGTCCTGTATCCGGGTCGGCAAAATGAAGAGAAAATTTCAAACGGGTCGGGCGGGCGGATTAAAGATAATCATTTTAACGGGCCCGGCCGGGCCGTGCCGTGCCGTGCCGTGCCGTGCCGTGCCGAGCCGAGCCGATAAAACAGTTCGGCCCGAATAAAAATTGAAAAGGATCAAACTAAGCCAATAAAATGTGAACAATTTTCAATGGGCGTGACTAGTCACGTCCGTTATACTTATAGGACTTTATACTTATCCTCGTCTCAGCTGAGACGAGGGACGAGGATAAGTATAAGCTTGTCGCACGAACCGATGCTAGACTGACATCAGATATACGGGTGTTTCTAAATGAATATCGAGGTTTTAACGCTTGGTAGAATTATATACATAAAACTTAAAATTATAATCAATACATAAAATGAAAGAGCAACTCAAACAGTTTTGCCTACAAGTGTTCAATGTGAGCAACTTTCGTCACACGGCACACATCAAGTCGACAGCTCAGTTCTTCTCAAACGTTGATTAGTGTTTGTGGGGTCATTGTTGCAACAGCTGCAATGGTCAGCTGCTAGTGGAGGCACATCCGCACGATCCTTTATGAGCCCCCGCAGGTAGAAATCACGTGGCGTCAGATCGGGTGAGCGTCTGAACAGAATTTCTTTGCGAATCAACGTTTGGGAAGAACTGAGCTATCGACTTGATGTATGCCGTGTGACGAAAGATGCTCACATTGAATACTTGTAAGCTTGAAGGTAAAACTGTTTGAGTTGCTCTTTCATTTTATGCATTAAGTATAATTTTAAGTTTTATGTAATAAATGCTACAAAGCATTAAAATACCGATATTCATTTAGAAACCCCGTATAACGTGTCCAGCGTAGAGCAGCAGTTGCAACTTGTCAGCCAGAGCTTAAATATTTCTAGACTCGGTACGGGCCAGGATCAGGCTTACATTTGCTTTCTATGTACTGGGCCGGTTCTGATGTTATTCTGCATGCTATGGCTTGCGAACATATAGAAGCTGAAACATGTAATAATCTATAATGTTAAAATTTCACGTAATAAGTATATGTATGCAGTATTCTAGAAAAAAAACCCGGGTGTTCTCAAATCCAAAAGGGCAACTTTCTCACATAAGTTTTAATTTATTCTTGTTCGAAAATGCATGAAACGAGCTGGTGTTGTTGTTCAGAAACTATGTAATTGAGCTGTTTTTTTCCATTTTTTTTGCAAACGCAATAGATCTTTCAGAAAATAGTGTCAAAGTGGGCGTTTTGAACCTAATTTCTGCGCGAAGGAAGAAAGATCACTCAAGAGCGGGCGAAAAACATGTTTGTCACGTAATTAAAATCTCTTATAACTCAATAGATAATTAATGGATCAAAAAATGAAAAAAAAAAAACAGTTGAATTCCAAATCGCTTCCATGGCCAGGCTTTCCAATTTTATACCTTTCCGTTAAAAAATGAATTTGTAAATGTGTTAAAACGTTTTGTGCCTGTTGAGCAGAGCAGTTAAGAACAGCATTAATTGCATGTTAAGAAAAATCGGTATTTTGCGCAGAAATTGAGTCGGGTCTGTTTTATTCACTTTTGCACGGGCCGGGCTGGGTCGTGAATAGCGAAAATACAAACTGGTCGGGCCCGGGTCTAGAAATTCCGGCCCGTGCAGACCTCTAGCCTATGTTCGTGGGTTCGAAACCTATACTGCGTGTATACGTAGGTGACTGTTCTAGATTTTCAGGTTTTTCCTTGTATAAAATCGATAATTCGGGTCACTTTCCCTTCACAAATCATCCTGAAGGCATTCCTCCTGTAACAATATGGGTAAAAATTCGTTGATATTATTTTTTTATGTCTGAAAAATCGATTAAGAGCACTCATTTCGACAAAGTTTTCTGAAAAATGCTCTTGTGTTATAGAGAAATGAGAAACGTCATTGCATTTTTAGGGGAGCTGGATAATTGGATATCTGCACGTTTTAGTTTAAGGCTGTTCTCAACTGCTCTGCTCAACAAGCGCAAAACGTTTTGATACGTTTACAAATTCATTTTTTAACGGACAGATATAAAATTGGAAACCCTGACCATGGAACCGATTTGGAATCGAACTGTGATTTCCATTTTTTGATCAATCAATTACCTATTGAGTTATAAGAGATTTTGATCACGTGACACGGCATTTTTTCCCCCTTACTGACTGGATTTTCTTCTTCCGTTCGGAAGTTCAGTTCAAAATGCCAACTTTGAGAGTATTTTCTGAAAGATCTATTGCGTTTACAAGAAAACGAAAAGAAAACAGTTCGATGACATAGATTCCGAATAACAACACCTTCTAGTTTCATGCGTTTCCGAACAAAAATGAATTAAAACTTATGTCAGAATGTTGACCTTTTGGATTTGAAAACAGCCTTAAGAAAATGATTTCGTAAATTTGTCAGGAAGTAGAGATGTGGTTGCTCTTTGCCAATAAACTCTGTTGTAATTTCCTTTCATATGCGCTTCGATGTTTAGATTTCTGTATTTCCTAATGTTTCAAAAATCAATTAAAAGCACCAATTTTGACAACATATTCTGCAGAGTACTTTGGCTTAGGGAAAGAGAAAAATAATAATCGCGAAACGTCTTTTTACTTTTCCGGATCTATGCAAGTTTTATTTGACTGATGAACATGATTTGGTAAATTTGACAGAAAGTAGGGAGCTCAGAAACTCCATTATAATTTTTTATCTTATGCCTGTAATGTTTAGATTTCTTTAATTTTTAATGTCTGAAAGATCAATAAAAAGAACCCATTCTGACAACATTTTCTGAAGAATACTTTGGCTTTACGAAAAAGAAAGAAAAAATGCCAAACGTCATGTTACTTTTCGGATCTGAGTGTTACTTAATAAAAATGATTTCGTGAATGTGTCAGAAATTAGCAAACTCAACTTGTGTGTTCTATGTGAGGCAACTCCAGTTACGTCTCCTATCTGAGGGCTCCAATGTTTAGATTTATCCATCTTTTACAAAGAATCAATTTTCGGATGCAGTGTACGACACACAACATCATATTTCACTTGTCGAGACCAATTATCGGATGACATCTGACTCTCTCCACTCATTAAGGTCTCCCTCTTCTTCCCAATTTGGCAGAGATGCTCGCTCATTTGGCGTGTGTGTATCAACTACCGCCTGGTTAAACATACATAGGCTCCATGGATTTATTTATGAAGAGCTCATGAAGGCAGTGTAACCCAATACGACCGGACGTGGAGACATATGACACAAAGTTCAGGGGTCTGAGTGCTGGGAGGTCCCCACAAAATGGTCTAATTATATTTATGATATCCATACTTGTCATCGTTTACAGTCAGTTATTTCGCTTAGAAAAACTGGGAGTTCGGGAGTAAAATAACCCTGGTCTTCGGGCATGCAACAGAAAGAACACGTTTCTTGCTCCATATTCGTAGCGAGAATCTGCTTGACCCTGACTCATGGTGCAAATTAAATGCACAAAGATCAATAAAGAAACAGAAATTTATTTCAATTGTAAAACTTAAAAAAAAAATCTAAACTCCGAGGCGCTAATATACTATAAGGATCATTACACAACACTGCTTTCTTTACCTCGGTCCCTGATATGCTACATAACGCATGTCAGGTTCAGGTAGTCAGCCTAACGCGGAACCTTCAGAGTTTAGTTATCAAAAAAGTTTGGTACTCATTTTATTGACATCGAAAGGATCAAAAGTTGAGTGAACCTTGCCCGAATTCGGAATCGAATCTCGTACATGTCGTGTGACAGCGAGACGTTCTGACAACTGAGCTTCTACTTTAGGACTAAATACGGATAATTCTAAAGTGGCCATGTGGCTACAAAACAATTTTTTTCCCAGAAATTAACTCAATTCGAACTTTTTAAAGTCAATGCTTTTACATTAATGTAAAATACTTCACTGTGCTATACAAACAGAGTTCGTCAACACAAGTAATCTTTATTTACACGAGTTGCAACCCGTCGAAATTCGACGTACTAAAATGTTTGAAAGGAACTGTCAGATCGAAATTATAATAAACCTACAAAAATAATTACAACAAAAAAAATCATCTTACTTTGGTTGTCTAACTCTTAAAACAAATAATATTTTAAACCCAAAATTACCAAAATATTATTTCTACAAACTTCAACTGCTTCAATTATTGAAAAATTAAACTGTATTAGATTACGTAATCAAGATGAGTAATTATGATGAAGTTATCGATGGAGCTCTTACGTTTGTTTTTACGGGATGAAAAATCAGTAAAAAGGATTTCGCTTTGTCACATCATAAAATCCCCCCCCCCCCTCCCATAAAATCTAAACTGTACGTTATTTTCACATTCTCGTAATTTACATACGCACCACTCAAATTCACAATTTGAAAGTATTTTAACGCGCAAAAGAATAGATTATTAATGAATGCATTTCCAAAGTTAAAGTCACGTTTGTCCGATACAACTTTTCATGTGAACATTCGCACAAACCTTAAGTTCTAATCTTAGTAACCGCGAAAAAAAATTCAGAAATTTGACTTTAGTTGTCGTAGTATTGGTCAAATATTTAGTTTTATCAAAAAAAAAATGATCGTTTTGTTTTAAATGTATCATTTTTACTCAATGAATCATTTTGCCGAGCGCCTCAAGCTCATTTATCAGCGTAATGTAAAAATATTAAAATGTAGCTGATTTATGAAGATGAATGCGTGTTTTATTTAATGTCTGACATCATTTTCTGTTTAAAAATTATAAAAAAGTTACTTTTATTTGTAATGTGAAAATGGCATCAATAAGGATACAATGAATAAAAATAATAAACCATGAATATTTTCCCTTTACTTTCAATATAAATGGAGTACTTCAGTTGCCACAATTACAAAAGTTGTATTAAAAACTACAAAAAAATTACTATCTCAAAAACAAATTGAGATACAGCTTTCAAACAAATAGTATTTAAAAGAGAATTTTTTTCCTTATACGACGATGTAAAAAGTTAAAATGTGTGATGCATAGAAGTTTAAAAATTTGCAGTAGAGAAAATGCAAAACCAAAATTTTATTTCAAATTTCAAAGTGTTGCTATTCGCAAAATGACGTATGCGTTACGCACAGATATGTTTGTCCTTTATAATATAGATACTGAACATTTCTATTACACAAGTTGGACCAGAAGTAAAAAAATTCACGCCAGAGAGGCACGTTGCTTTAAATGACTTGCAAAAATCTGAAATTTGCAGATATTGCTGTTATAAGTGCTTTAGAAGGAAAGAGAAAAATGTGTTAAATCTTGTGTTAACGAATCACTCACCCATGCATTTTTCCGATTGTCGTTTCATGATGTATACTGGCTAAAAATATCTTGCTTAACGCGCTTTAACCACTTCGGACGACCGTCACGTATACGTGCCACATAAGGTTCTCAGAATCCTTGATAATTCTCACCAGATATTTTCAATTTTAAACTATGCATTATTTAATCATCGTATTTTGCAATTCAATTAGGCGAAAATTTTTGTTTTCAAAAACTGGTGAGAAAAGATTAAAAATTCTGTGAAGACAGTTCGTCGCGAAGTGAAAATAAATAAATAAATAAAAATTGACTGTTTGTTAGAAAAGAACAACTCGCAAAAGAGCAATTTTTTAGTATTAGAATGAGATTATCCGCAAATTCAATGTGTCAGAAAGTATCCATTTTGGATTTGAGAAAGCCTTAAGGGGGTAGGATACCTTTAAACCTACAAAATTTTCGATTTTTTTTTTAAATACATATTTTGATTCTGTAATCATTTCTGAACAGTATTAAAAAAACCGCATTAAAAAATTCCTATTAGTTTACTAATTATGCCAGTTATATTAAGACTACATAGGATAATTAAACTTTGCGTTGCGTTTATTCAAAATGATGAATTTTGATACTGCGCGCAGTGTTATGAAAAAACTATGCCTGGCAATCAAAATAAATTTTCAAAACATATTAATTTCTGAATTATCTACAACTTAAAACCAGAAAAAGGTAATATTATATTTTTTTTCTGTTTTTTTTACTTTGAAAATATTTTTTTTAAAGTGAAATTTTTAATTTTCTGTTAATTTTTTTATTTAGTCAATATTTTTTCCAAATATTCGGGTTTTAGTATAAAGGTAACACTATTATGTATTTATTTTCACCAACATTTCCTCTTTATATGCATATTTTCAGATTTTATCATGCGCGCAAGATTTTTTTCTCTTATTATCATATATTTTTGAACTTATCATTTTAATATTTATTTATGAATTTACAAGTATATATATATATTTTTAATATAAATTTAAATATGAGCTTTATATTTAAATAAAGTTTGATTTTTATTTTTGACTTATTACACAAGTTTTGAAACTTGGAACATAGTGATATTTTTTACTTTTTCGACGTGTTCAAAGGTATCCTACCCCCTAAAATAGTCATCAATCTCAATCGGTCATGTTCTAAATCAAATTTTCATATTTCGGTTTTCTTCTTCGTGTCGCCTTTCGCGTACTCAACGTACGAAAATTACAAAAATTTTACAACATAGATACGTGAGTAATGTTATAGTTTTGGAAACAAACAAAATGTACCTCTCTAATACACTTTACATAGCAAATGCTTTATTGGAATGTTTTACGAAACATGATCAGTAGTGTAGCCTTGGAAATGCTAATTAGAATGACTGAAAACACCCCAAAAATGTTTGAAAACAGTCTAATTTTGTTATTTATTTCATTCTATTCGATTTATTTTATTTTATTACTGTTGAATGGTTGTAACATGCACAAACAAAACTGAAGGAGAAAAGGTAAAATTTGAAAATCTTGCCTTATAAAATAAAAGGATCAGAGAATCTTTAAAAAGTTTTTTTTTTTTTTTTTTTTTTAAATCTATTGTAATGTTCATATAAATAAATATTAAATTACAAAGACAATAAAGAAATAAAACACAGTAGCTAAGCGCTTTGAGCAAATTAATTTATTCATATCACCATTAATGGATTAATGATAACGATGTTTGAAGCACACAATTAATTGTTTCGAAAATAATGTGTTGAATGGTTCAAGGTGTTCAAATAAATGCAAAGAAGGGGGGGGGGGGAGTAAAATTTAGAATCATGCCTTGTAAAATAAGTAGGATCAAAGAATATTTAAATTTTTTATTTTGATTTTAACTGTTGTAATGATGTAAACAAATGTTAAATTAAAAAGACAATAAAAAAAATAAACCATATGCATAGCACTATATGCAAATTCCTTATTCTAATCATCATGAACGGATTAATAACAATGATGTTTGAAGCACACAATAAAATCCTTCTAAAGTGTTAAAATAAAAGCGAGGAAGGGGGAGAAAAAGTAAAAATTAGAATCATGCCTTATAAAATAAGTAGGATCAAAGAACCTTTTAAAATTTTATTTTGATTTTAACTGTTGTAGTAGGCATGTAAACAAATTTTAAATTAAAAAGACAGTAAAGAAATAAAATACATGCATAGCACTATGAGCAAATTAATTATTCTATAATCATCATTAAGGCTGTTCTCAACTGCTTTCGTCAACTAGCGCAAAACGTTTTTACACATTCCCTAACTCATTTATAAATGCAAAGGTACAAAATTGGCAGTGCTGACTAGGGAAGCGATTTGGAATCGAACTGTTTTTTCTATTTTTTGATCAATAGATTACCTATTGAGTTATAAGCGAAATGGGTCACGTGAGCGAGCCGTTTTTTCTCTTTTCCCTCGTCTAAAAATTCTGTTCAAAACGTCAAGTTTGACAGTATTTTATGAAAGATCTATTGCGTTTACAATAAAACGGAAAGAACAGTTCGATGACATAGTTTCTGAATAACAACACTTGCTAGTTTCATGCGTTTCCGAACAAAATCAATTTAAACTTATGTCAGAAAGTTGCCCCTTTGGATTTGAGAACATCCTTAACGGATTAATAATAACGATGTTTGAAGCGCACAATAAAATCCTTCCAAGGTGTTAAAATAAAAGCAAAGAAGGTGTAGGAAAAGTAAAATTTAGAATATTGTCTTATTATAAAATAAGTATAGATCTTTAAAAACTGTATTTTGATTTTAACTATCGTCATTGCATGTAAATAAATATTAATTTAAATGTAATTTAATTGTAAATAAATATTAATTTGTAAATAAATATAATATGAAAAGACATTAAAGAAATAAAACACATGCATAGACCTGTGAACAAATTAATTCTTCATAATCTCTATTAACGGATTAATAATAACAACAATGCAAGAAGCACCCAATTAATTCTTTCCAAAATAATGTGTTGAATGATTTAAGGTGCTCGAATAAAAGCAAAGAAAGGGGGTGGAGAAAAAGTAAAATTTAGAATCATGCCTTATAAAATGAGCAGCGGAAGTGAGTTATGAATACCGAGCGCTTCTGGCCGAGTCATCAATTTGAACGAGAGTGATCAATATTCTTTCCATGCATATAGAACCAATACATATTCTTGAGGTATTTTAGGCGCAAAAGGAGACGTGACTAATTTTATTTTATGCTCGCGTGACCAATACTACTTAAATAAGGCACAGAAAAAAACTAAAGCAATACTACGTACATAAAATATAATGTATCATAATTTTAAGAATGAAGCCAGCTGCATATTGAGATGAATCGCATTAATCGATTTGATAGGTTAAAGTCTTTGTGAAATTGGAACACTTTTATTAACTCATCAGGATGTTTCGAATTTTTATTCATACTTTCGAGTCTTCTGATAAAATTTATTCGATCGAGAAATTTCCGCCCTTTCCAATGGGACATTTTTACCGACTTTCTAATTAACTTCGAAGATTAATTGATCTCCTATACAAAATTAATTAAGCTTCAAAGGGATGAAATATTGTATCCGAAATAAGATTTTTTCTATGGAACAAACCTTGATCCACAGATTATTGAAATAGGGCGTAATTGTGAAATTATGTATAAGCATTTAATTAAATTTCATATAAATATATGAAATTTACTGAGTTCCTCCTACTAGTTGAAAAACTTAGAACTCAAATGAGCTCAGAGTGGAATGACAAGTTCACCTTGCGTTAAAATAACTAAAATTAAAAACTGTCTACTAAAAAGGTGCATAAACATTTATTAAAATATTCCGTTACAAAATGAACTGGTCTTTAAAAACTTAAAAACCATTGATGTTAAAAATCATAATGAAACAGAAAAAGATGATTCCTGAGATCTTTCGATCGCAAACGCGATCATTTTCAAAGGATACTTTCACTGGAATGTCGCATTCACTGAGCTATTTATACACCAGTCTGGGAAAAAGGATCAGTCTATTATTTGTTGGGGGTGTCTATGAAGTTGTTTCGTTCCAATGCTGAAGTGTTAGATATTTTTAAAATATTAAATCAAATATGAGGTATATCATAAGATAAAACATCGTTACACACATTACTTTCTTTACTTAAAATCTCCAATGATTCCCTAATTCTCAAAGCATAATAATCAGATGTAGGTAAAATAACTCTTGCGTTCTCGAAATCTATTTTTAAATTTTGGCGTTGATTTAATCTGGAAAGTGCTGTAGACGGTCGGTTAAACTTGATATCTCTCATGTGCTCCCCCAATCTTTCTTTAAATTTTCGAGTGGTCATACCTATGTAGCTTAACTCCTTCTGATTTTCCGTTTGAAATGGGATAGAATAAACACCTGCAATTTCCTTATTAGGTATGGGATCAATTTTCCTTTGAATTAGAGCTTTTAGTTTTGTAGGAGGTTTGGCTATTAAATTGATATCAAATTTCCTTAAGGCGTATTTTAATCTTTCATATAATCTTGGTACGTAATCAAAGGTACAGATTCTAAGTTCTCTCATGTCTATTCTTTCTTTTTGATTTAAAATTTTTGAATAAAGCAGAAAAATAAAAAAGAAACAATATAGACATGAGAGAACTTAGAATCTGTACCTTTGATTACGTACCAAGATTATATGAAAGATTAAAATACGCCTTAAGAAAATTTGATATCAATTTAATAGCCAAACCTCCTACAAAACTAAAAGCTCTAATTCAAAGGAAAATTGATCTCATACCTAATAAGGAAATTGCAGGTGTTTATTCTATCCCATTTCAAACGGAAAATCAGAAGGAGTTAAGCTACATAGGTATGACCACTCGAAAATTTAAAGAAAGATTGGGGGAGCACATGAGAGATATCAAGTTTAACCGACCGTCTACAGCACTTTCCAGATTAAATCAACGCCAAAATTTAAAAATAGATTTCGAGAACGCAAGAGTTATTTTACCTACATCTGATTATTATGCTTTGAGAATTAGGGAATCATTGGAGATTTTAAGTAAAGAAAATAATGTATGTAACGATGTTTTATCTTATGATATACCTCATATTTGGTTTAATATTTTAAAAATATCTAAAACTTCAGCATTGGAACGAAACAACTTCATAGACACCCCCAACAAATAATAGACTGATCCTTTTTCCCAGACTGGTGTATAAATAGCTCAGTGAATGCGACATTCCAGTGAAAGTATCCTTTGAAAATGATCGCGTTTGCGATCGAAAGATCTCAGGAATCATCTTTTTCTGTTTCATTATGATTTTTAACATCAATGGTTTTTAAGTTTTTAAAGACCAGTTCATTTTGTAACGGAATATTTTAATAAATTTTTATGCACCTTTTTAGTAAACAGTTTTTAATTTTAGTTATCCTCCTACTAGCATTCAAACTGATAAGCATTGTAAATTTAAACGGTTACGGTAATAAATACATGACAATAAACAACGTGAATACTTGATTCACAATACATTTATTACTAAACAAGTGCAAATATATAAAAATTAAAAAAAACATTTTAAACTATTCAAGATGTTAAAAAACATGAACTAACTACTGTAACTAGTTTTGTAAATATTCAGATCTTGATGCAAGGAAAAAAAGGCATGAATACAAAATGTATTACGATTATCTATATATTAAATTCAGTGATACGGAAATAATAGGGCGCCATCTTAAGGGGGTCCGGGGCTAAAAATTCTTTTATTTTATTTTATTTTTTTTTTTTAGAGATTTTGTTATGAAATTTTTTTCTGAAATACGTTTTAATATAATAATATTGCATCTATAAAAAACTGAAAAATTTTAAATATTTTTTTTTTTAATTTAAATTTTAAAATTTTAAACATATTTAATTTTTGATATAACTCTGGAAGTACTTATTCGATTTACAAAATTTTTACACTTTTGTGCACAGAAAATGTGTCATTTTAATCTGTTATCAGGATTTCTTAAAACATTGATTAAGAATTTTATAAAAAAATTTAAGTAAAAAAATGAATTTTTTTTAACGAGTGATTTTGCATTAATTAGCCTATTTTCACAATTATCACTCAAAATTAAAAATCCTGAAGGCAATTTGTTGGAAATATAGCATAAAATCTCTGTTGAAAATTTCTTCATACATATATCTTGCAAAGAACTTTAGATATATTCTTTTAAAGTTGACCAATCGGTAAAAAAATTTAATCTGAGAAAAATGAAGGTAGTTGATGCATATGCATCGCTTCTCAAGGCAAAATGTGTTATATCTCTGGATCTAATGAAGATAAAAGCATGCAGTTTGCGGCATTTAACGCTAAAAACTCAATATATATATTTTTAAGCCGATAAAGGAAATTTCATTTTTTTGAGAAATTTTAGCCCCGGACTCCCTTAAATAGTACGTCATCGCCATGGCAGCCTAAAATCATGACCTATCATGGGATATCATTGAATGAATGACGTAGGATAGGATTGAATAGAATGATGAAAACTTTTATGAATATCTTTTTAAGTTTTGATTCGATTTTCATAAAATTTGAAATGACCGGACACAATTCTACAACGATTCTATCTATTCAACTTCAAACCATTCGGTTGAGTAGTTTTTGTGCTGTTACATGTAGAGAGATGGACGGACCAGGCGACGACTATATGCGTTACGTATTTATATTATTACGAACGCACCTAAAAAGTATTGCGTGATTGCCTTAGAAAATAGCAATTTTAAAGTACGAGAAGAATCGTAATCTCTAATGTTGACACTTATTGTTTTCCTGATATAGATACCTAATTCTCAACAATATTGTGGCTAACTCAGAAGCTGAGTGTTCGCGTGTAACTTGTCGCATCCCAGCAGGGGGTTTGCGACAAGCTATTACATAACGCTGCTTCGGCACTTACGATGGGCGTTTATTCATTGAAGCAAAGAGTCGAGACATGACCAGCCGGTGGATGAAGCGGCGTAAAACGTAAAAATAAAATAAGCTCGTTTATATATATATTTGGTAACTGTGTTAAAAGTAATGGCTAGTGACGTTATAATTTTTCCGCTGCAACCTAAGATAATAAAGCCGTTTGTATTCAAGCGCCGAAGTTAAACCATTTAAAAATAACACGGAGAAAATGAGAATAGGGCAGACCCATAATTTCATGGCTTATTAAAGTAACTGTTATATGTATTTTCTAGACCGTAGATCGGTTACAAACTATCTAATAAAAGTGATTTAATATTCTCCAGTTGTGGGTGGAATATTCTGAAATCAACTAATTTTGCGATACTTTCTGAATCTAGTTAAGATGGGTCTTGCATAAAGTAAGATAAAAAATTAAAATACAAGTTTTCAATTATAAATGTATTTAAGTAAAACAAAATAATAACAAAACAATAAAACAGAGCGCGTGAGAGAAAAACTAAACCTATCGTATTAATCCTTGATTTCAGAAAAAAGAAAGAAAACAAGTCGGAAATTGTGCGTCAAACGTGGCAAATGAGATGCGTTCGTACTACACTATTAAAAAAAAAAAAAAATGTGATTTTACTAAAAAAAACTTAGTATCATTACAGATATTATAGCAGTTACTAGAAAATCACCTGTAATCAATCGCTGCTAATAATATTACAAAGAAAATAGCTGTAACTGAATGCTTATTGCGCATGCGTCCTTCTCTGTCCTTAAAATCTGTCATAAAATCTTAACCCCCACCTGGAATTAAATTTACCTGAAATTTATTCGAAATACACTTCGAAATTGTTTATTTTTCTGCAACAAATAATTCAGAAGATATTCAAACCATTCATTAAACAAAGAAAACTCCAGTAAAGAATTATATTAATCAAGCCATATTCTAATCATCCACTAACCATAGAAAAACCCTAATAAAAAATTAAGCTTATTAATTGAAACTTCGACGAATCGTAATAGCATCAATAAATTTACGCTCAGTCCTATGAAAATATAAACACACAGCAGAATCAGTTTCATTACCCAGTATTCGCATTTAAAATCATTTACAAACACGGCCCCAGTAGCAAGGTACGCGTAGAACACTCGATTCCCAAAACCTAGATAGTGAGTTCTGTACTCCGCGGAGGGAAAAAACCCGACATAAATCTCCCCTCTAATAAGTATGGGTGCTTCCGAAAATCTCCAAAGATGACGCCACCTGCGTCTTATTATTTTTTTTTTTCACTTTTTATATACAATTCAATTCACACAATTTCTTAGGGAAGATTACAAGGGAAGTATCTATATAATACTACTAACCATTTCTTACTATACATTCTAAAAAAGCACCTGAAATGGCTACTAACGATTTCTTAGTATGTTCACTAAAGAAGTCCATGTACTGTTTACTAAGTTAAATGCAGTAATGTTAGAAAAGTTCATGGAATCTCAGTTGCCTTAGAGATTTTCTAGTTGTACTACATTTTTTTTTTTTTTTTTTTTTTTTTTTTTTACAAACTAGTTTATGCGATTACGCATTAATTTTCACCGCAATGTAAAAAAATATTTTTTTTCCAAATGTAAGTATATGTAGCCATTAATCATTGGACACTTTCAATTTCATGCATTTTGTCGAATATTTAAAGATATACATGTCGGATTTTTCTGGAACTTCAAGATTATGAAGAATATGTTTGACTTCATACATTTATCAACCTTGATTTAATCAGAAGGACAGTTAGGTGGTCAAAAAAAACCTAAGAAAAATAATAACGTAACTCTGTGTACCAATAATAAAGTTGTATCCCTAATGTGATGGACCCCAATGGGTTGTACCCCAACCATAATGTGTTGTCACCCTGTAAAATAAAATGCACGAAATGATCTATTGCTATGCTAATAGATTACGAATATAGGATGTGGCATAATATATGTATTCATTTGGGGAAGAATACCACGTATATTCATGGACATATATAGATTTTTTTTAAGTTCAAAAAATCCTTGCTTATTTTTACTTTCTTCTATGTTTACAAGACGAAAGAATTGGATTCGTGAAAATTTTCGACTTTTGGTTTTCGACTGATTTACACGTTTTAGGGGTCAGAGATTCCGAAAAACATGTTTTTACAAAATGTCTGTCTGTATCTGACGCAAATTTTGTGGAAGCTCTATCTCAAGAACTAATTCACGGAATTTAATAAAAAATTATATTCGATTAAGCCCTGATATAAATGGGTGCTGATTAGTTTTTGGTGTGAATCACTCAACAGGTGGCGCTGCTGTGCAGCATTTTCACGATTTCTACAATAGCTCAATCTCCAGAACTAAAGCACGGATTTTGATCAAACTTCAGATTCAGTTAGTCCTTGACATGAATTGACATTTTATAGATTTTGGTGTAAATCGCTCAACAGGTGGCGCTGATATGCTTCATTTTTTGGAATTTCTGCAATAGCTCTATCTCAAGAGTTAATGCTTGGATTTTCAACAAACTTCAGATTCAAGTATACCTTGATATGAATTAGTACTGTTTATGTTTTGATGCAAATCGCTCTGCAGGTGGTGCTCCTATGCTGCATTTTTCAGAATTTCCACCATAGCTCTATATCTCAATAACTAATGCACGAATTTTCCTCAAACTTCAGATTCAAGTATACCTTGATATGAATTAGTACTGTTTATGTTTTGATGCAAATCGCTCTGCAGGTGGTGCTCCTATGCTGCATTTTTCAGAATTTCCACCATAGCTCTATATCTCAATAACTAATGCACGAATTTTCCTCAAACTTCAGATTCAAGTATACTTCATATCAATTAGTGCTGTTTATGTTTTTGTGTAAATCGCTCAACAGGTGGCTCTGTTATGTTACATTTTTCAGAATTTTCGATATAATAACTCTATCTCAAGAACTAGTGCACGAATTTTCATCAAACTTCAAATTCAAATATATTTTGATATGAAATGGTGCTAAATTGATGTAATTTCTTGTAGTATTTAAAAGATCTAATTGACGTGATTTATATAGAAGAAAGTTTTGTGATGGCCACAACAAACTACTTTGTTTATACCATGCAGGGTTTTAAATTTAACGCCAGTTTCAGAAAATTTGTCAAAATGTAGTAAAAATTATATAATGCAATTGGAATGTAAATATCTCTATATATATTACGCTATCGTATAATGGCACAGAAATCACGATTATTTGTTAATTGTTTAATGGCAACGCCGAATGAAGAGCATCTCATTGGTTATTACGTAAAAGCTCTTTGGAAGGATTTAGGTTATATTAGGTTTCACAATAAATGTCTATGATAACGGAAAATTGTAAGGAGCCTGATGCTCTTTATTTAGTCACAACATGTAGGCGGATATAACTATAAAATGTATGTAAACATTAGACATAGGATTGAAGAAAAAAAAATTCAAATTTTCCAGTAATTGCACAGTATATGATATATTGGTGCGTATATGATATATATCATATACGCACCACGTCGGCCCGATTTTTTTTCTGACGCCAATCTCAATTACGCACAGGGGTACTTAACTGGTGCCAAAGTGTCGTTATTTTGCTTGATACGGTAACCCGGATGTTGTTTATTTATGAATAAATTGTTTATTTACTTTTATTTTCTTTTTTAAAATTATATGAATTACTAGGGGCTCTGCCCCCTGCAACCTACGCTCGCCAACTCCCGTTCAGACACCGCAGAATCTAAAAACACGCTAATCTGATCGGTTTTAAAAATATTATAAGAAGATTGAATTATACTGAAAAAAGATGTGCAGATCTCCATGCAAACGGGTTTCCATTCAAATTCCTTTGATTTCAAAAATTTAAGGCCGAATCAGTTGCTGTTAAGACATCCAATGGTTGTTTTCGTGTTTGATTAAAGAGGATCAGTTAAATATTTGAAAAGAAGCTAAAAAAATGAATTAAGTGCAATGGCGGATCTAAGGGGGGGGGGGGGGCGATCGCCCCCCCCCTTGGGCAAAAAAAGGGTTTCAAAACGGCATTATGCATCCTCACTTGAAATGACTTGGGGTGAAGCTCGAGCCCGGCGCGACCCGACCCGGGTCGCGCCACCAGTTTAAATCCACGAGACTCGGCCTGGGTCAGGTCTTCTCTCATTTAGAGCCGGGCCGTGCCCTGATCTTAAAATTTTCTGCAAATTCAGGTCTCTTCCTAGAGGTCAGCATTGGCCAAAATTTCCAGCTCGAGTCTCGTCCCGGAATAAAAGCTAAACGTTCGGTCCGTGTCAGCCCGTATGATAAACAGCATTGGCCCGATCGCGACCCGTGTACTTCTCTAAATTTGTTTCCCCGAGCCCAAGTTGTTCTGGCATCTTACTTATTTGTTGTCCGTAAAATTTATGTTGTACATTTGTTTAGCGAAATCTTTAAAAATTTAATTTGATTTGATAAATTACAGAGATGCATATTTAAAAATCTACTTTTTTACTTTCTTTTATCTTTACAAGAAGAAAGTATTGGATTCGTGAAAATTTTCGACTTCTGGTTTTCGAAGGATTTATACGTTTTAGAATGTCCTGAACACGATTGGATGGTTTTTAGAAAATGTTTGTCTGTCACTCTGTCGCTCTGTGAGTCTGTATGTGACAAAAATTTTGTGGGCGCTCTATCTCAAGAACTAATGCACGGAATTTCACAAAACTTTAGTTTCAGTTAGACCTTGATATAATCTGGTCCTGATTAGTTTTTGGTGAAAATCGCCCGACAGGTGGCGCTGCTCTGCGGCATGGTTCATGATTTCTGCAATAGCAATATCTCAGGAATTACTCAACAGATTTTCATAAAACTTCAAATTCAGTTAGTCCAGGATATAGTTAGGTGCTGATTACAATTTGGTAAAAATCGCCCAACAGGTGGCGCTGCTATGCTGCATTATTCGAGATTATCGCAATAGTTCTATCTCAAGAAAAAATGCACGAATTTTCATTAAACTTCAGATTCAGGGAGTCCCTGATATAAATTATTGCTATTAATACATGGAAATTATTCCAGAGAGAAAACATTCGCCTTGCATACAATATTTCAAATGAAAATCAAATTTCAAAGTAATTGCTTAAAAGGCGCAAAGGCCAACATAGTGAAAAAGATTCCAAGCCGGGACTCGAACCCGGGCCATCAGTATAGCGCACTGACGTTCTACCGACTAAACCACTTGGAACGATACCTAGCTCGGAAAATTTCTCACTATTATATGTTGGCAAGGCTACAAACGCAGCACAAGATGGAATATTTATCGTGAGACACCGACCTGGGACAAACACGAAACATAATTAAATCCAGCATCGATAGAAATTATATTAATACATGGAAATTATTCCAGAGAGAAAACATTCGCCTTGCATACAATATTTCAAATGAAAATCAAATTTCAAATTTCAAAGAAATTGCTTAAAAGGCGCAAAGGCCAACATAGTGAAAAAGATTCCAAGCCGGGACTCGAACCCGGGCCATCAGTATAGCGCACTGACGTTCTACCGACTAAACCACTTGAAACGATACCTAGCTCGGAAAATTTCTCACTATTAAATCTTTTTTACTATGTTGGCCTTTGCGCCTTTTAAGCAATTACTTTGAAATTTGATTTTCATTTGAAATAAATTATTGCTGTTTAATTTTTGGTGTAAATCGCCCAATAGGTGGCGCTGCTGTGCTGCATTTTTCACGATTTCCGCAATAGCTATATCTCAAGAACTAATGCATGAATTGTCATCAAGCTTTAGATTAAGTTACTTCCTGGTATAAATTGGTCCATATTAGTGTTTGGTGTAAATCGCCCAACAGGTGGCGCTGCTATGCAGAATTTTTTTCTTTGTGGAGCTTTAAAATTCAAATTTTCTTTTATCATCCGTTTCTTTCATTCTAAACTGATTTTCTTACTGGATTTCCATTTGAATGTATTTGTCTAAGTAATGATTTTTACGTAGTTTTTATGTACATAATTGCCTAAATAGTCATTAATATTAATGTTTTTCTGTATTCATGATTTTCGAACATAATGTAAAATAAAATATGAGCATAAGTAAGTGTGCTTTAATGAATAATTGTAATTGCAAAATGCAGGCTGGGCTGGAGTTGATTTTTTTAGCTTTTATACCGGGCTAATATTTTTTTTTTTTTTTTTTTTTTTTTTTGTGGGTTGGACCTGGAAATTTCAGCCCTGGTAAACCTCTAACTGACATATCGAAGCCAGCTTTAATTTTTTTTAAATATGCTTCTTTCAGCCATCATCCCATATAGCTACTAAATATACCGGGTGTCCTAAAATGGACTGACTGATTTTAAATACAATTCAATAACTTGCAAATGGCGACAGCTATATAAAAAAAAAATACTTGAAGGAGGGTTATGTAAGATCTCAGGAGCAGGGGTGATTGTGTTCCAAATTTTCCGAAAATTTAATCCTCTCACTGCGCATCCCACCATTTCCACGGCCAACGTAAAAGTGGCAAAATTTGCGCAACCCGCAATTTCCGCAGCAAACCATTTTTTTATGATCTAATTCTATTTAAAAAAGAAACTCTTTCGCAAAGATTTTGGACATATTTGAACTCTAAAATATATACAGATTTGAAATATGTAATAAAATAAAGGCGCAATTTTTGTCCGAAAATTCGGACATAAAAATAATTGCGAATTTTGACAAATGGTCGCCGCAAAAAATCCATTTCATTAATCGTTCACAGAAAATAACTTCAATTTCGGCAAAGAATCGCAGAAAAAACGTGAATTTGGTCAAAGAGGCGCGGGAAAAGCGCGAATTTGGTCAAAAGGCCACGGAAAAACGCGATGTACTTCAAATGATCACGGAAATCCCGAATTTCGTCAAAGGATCGCGCAAAAAACGCGAATTTTGTCAAACAACCGCGAGAAAAGCGAATTTCGTCAAAGGATCGCGAAAATGCTAATTTTATCAAAGAATCGCGAAAGGAACGCGAATTTCCTCATAGGGTCGCAAAAAAACTCAAATTTCGTCAAAGGATCGCGGAGAAAAGCAAATTTCGTTAAAGAATTGCTTAAAAAGCGCGAATTTCGTCAAAGGATCGCTGAAAAAATGCAATTTTCGTCAAATGATCGCGAAAAAAACACAAATTTTGTCAAAGGGTGGAGGGAAAAAAACGCGAATTTTATCGAAGGGTTGCAAAATTACACTTATTTCATGAAAGAGTTGCGGAAGAAACGTAAATTTTGTCAAAGAATAATGGAAGAAATGTGAATTTCATCAAACAGCTACGGAAAAACGCGAATTTTATCGAAGGGCTGGGAGAATAGGCGAATTTCGTCAAAAAGTTGCGAAAAAAAAACGCGAATTTCGTCAAAGAGTCGTGGAAAAAATACAGTGCTCTCTTTGGGAAACAGCACACATACATACATCTATGTTTATTATTATAGGTATAATTTTGAATCTGAAATAATATACTGAACTAACTTTTGAACAAAATGGTTTAACCCAAACCGAGCTTGCATGAATCTACACTCAGCCTCAAATCGACCCAGATCGAAAACGGCTAACTCGACCTGCAACAAGGAATAATTAGTGCCAGAAGGGAATCCCCACCCCTCTGCTGTAACATTTCAGATTTTTTTTTTTTTTAAACTGAGAATCGCCCCTGATCAGGAGTTTTTTCAGTTTAGAATAGAAAACAGATGGCGCTGCAATCAATAGGCGCTAAATCGGTGCCCGATTTAACAACTATTGTTTGCAGTGCCATCTACCGCTGCTATTGTAAAGTAAAATCAAGAATCGCAGCAAAAAATCTCATGCCATCTTACATAACCCTCCTGCAAGATTTTTTTAAATTGCTGTCGCCATTTGCAAGTCACTGAATTTTAAAATCAGTCAGTCCATTTTAGGACACTCGGTATGTTTTTTAATAAGTTTCAAAGCATTTTTTTACTTTCTTCTATCTTTACAAGAAGAAAGTATTGGATTCGTGAAAAATTTCGACTTCCGGTTTTCGACGGATTTATACGTTTTAGAATACCCAGAACACGATTTGATGGTTTTTAGAAAATGTCTGTCTGTGAGTCTGTCTGTCACTCTGTGAGTCTGTATGTGACAAAAATTTTGTGGGCGCTCTATCTCAAGAACTAATGCACGGAATTTCACAAAACTTTATATTTAGTTAGACCTTGATATAAACTGGAACTGATTAGTTTTTGGTGAAAATCGCCCAACAGGTGGCGCTGCTATGTGGTATTTTTCACGATTTCTGCAATAGCTATATCTCAAGAACTACTGCACGGATTTTCATAAAACTTCAGATTCAGTTTGTTCAGAATATAGTTTGGTGCTGATTACTTTTTTGTGAAAATCGCCCAACAGGTGGCGCTGCTATGCTGCATTATTCATGATTATCGCAATAGCTCTAACTCAAGAAAAAATGCACGAATTTTCATCAAACTTCAGATTCAGTTAGTCACTAATATAAATTAGTGCTGTTTAATTTTTGGTATAAATCACCCAACAGGTAGCGCTGCTGTACTGCATTTTTCACGATTCCCGCAAGAGCTGTATCTCAAGAACTACTGCACGGATTTTCATCAAACTTCAGATTAAGTTAATCCTTGACATGAATTGACGTATAAATTAGAGCTGTTTAATATTTGGTGTAAATCGCTCAACAGGTGGCGCTGCTATGCTGTATTTTTGGCGATTTCCGCAATAGCTTTATCTAAAGAACTAATGCTTGGATTTTCAACAAACTTTTCAGATTCAGGTACACCTTGATATCATTTAGTGCTGCTTATTTTTGGTGTAAATCGCTCAACAGGTGGCGCTGCTATACTACATTTTTCATAATTTCCGCTATAGCTCTATCTCAAGAACTAATGCACGAATTTTCATCCAACTTCAAATTCAGATATACTTTGATATGAATTGGTGCTAAATCGTTGTTATTTCTTGTACTATTTAAATGATTTAATTGACGTGATTTATATAGAAGAAAGTTTTGTGATGGCCACAACATACTAGTTTTTTTTTTTTTAATTACAACTCATCTTAGATATAAAGAGATAAGCGGTCTTATAACAAACTAGTATTTTTTACATAATCCTGAAGCTTAAAAAGTATTATTAAATAATTGTTTGGGCGTGTCAGTTATGGATCTTTTACTTTACCTTTTATCTTCAAAAATTTTTAGACTTTCTTTTCAAATTCGGGTCGGCCCGAACCCTTCTCGCAAGAGTGAAAACCAAATCTGAAACTGACCCAAACCGGAAGTAATGTATGCAAATCTGCCCCAAACCCAATGCGCTAGAGCGCAGCTAAAAATTAGAAGTCAACCCGACCCGCAGCAGAAAAGTATAAGTATACCGAACCCAAACCCGACCCGCAGCAAAAAGTAGAAGTCAGCGGGACCCAAATGCGATCCACAGCAAAAAATTATAGTCAACCGGGCCCAAACCCGACCCACAGCAAAAAGTAGGAGTAACACGACCCGCAGTGAAAAAAATTAGCCCCGACCCGCGCATCAGATTGGAGTCTCCAAATTTCTAAAATCGCCCCCCCCCCTTGAGGACTTTCCAGATCCGCCCTTGATTAAGTGTACAGAGTCTTTGTCTCCCGGTATTTTAAAACAATTTCTATAACAATAGCCTAAGTTATGTGACTATCATCAACAGTTCCGGGCGAACCACTTCGCTTTTTATATTCCTGGTGCCATTTTGGTACTTTAATCTTAGCCAGGTACAGGTGATAAGTCGCCAAATATTATTCTATCGCCATCATTTCATTTATATTATAATAGTCCAATTCATGTAACTGCCATAAATAAATACACTCTGATCCCTTCGCTTTTCATATGAAAGTTTGGCCCAGATATCATATACGGCCCCATATTGGCGCGATTTTTTCCTACGCTTTCGGGGAAAACATCAACAGCATAAACAACAACATCCGGCTTACTAAATCAAGCAAAATAGCGATACTATAGCGCCAGTTAAGTACCCGTTGCGTATATGACATTAGCCTCAGAAAAAAATCGCACAAATATGGGTCCGTATATGACGTCTGTGCCGAAAGTTTCCCCTTTTGATTAAAAAATCAAATTTCTTTTTCGAATAAAACTACATAAAAGTTTCAATGGTCGCAAAGAATTCTTGGTACTGTTACGCTAGCCGGGTGCAAATCTCGCCAATAGCTAATTTTCAACTCGCAAGTTAGCATTTTATTTTATTTTTTTTTGAGTGGTAACATAAAACATTGCTTTAAAGTTGAAATTAAATGTCATCGTTTGTTACATCATTTAATATTTGGCCAGATTTCATATACGCACCGGGTTTGGCATGATTTTTTTTAACGAAAATTTGGCAAAAACCTCGTTTTCGAATACCAGTTACGTATGTATTTTTGGTACTTCTTAGTTATCCCGTCGACCAAAAATCTATCACTAAACTATAAGATTAAATGCCAATAATGGTTGATCGTAAATGTCACATTCACTTGACTTTAAGCAAGTTACACGTGTTTACGTCATCAAGTGATTTTTATTTCGACGCTTTATTTGTATATTTATTAATGTTATACTATTTTCTTTGTTCTTTCGTTATTTAAAATGAAAATTATGTCAATTTGTGTAATTTGGCGAGTGGTTTGGTAGATTTATATAATTTGGCGAAATGGGTCGGCGGAATAACTAAGTAGTAACGTATTTTTAAATTATTTTATATTATTTTTAAAGGAAAATAACCAAAAAAATAATTAACTATAGAACAAAACAATTTATGTATTTAAAAAAAAAGAAAATAGAGTAAATAAACATTTATTATTAAATAAACAGCAATAGCCGGGTTACCATGTCAACCAAAATAATGCCATTTTGGCGCCAATTAGGTACCCCGGTGCGTATATGACATCTGTGCCTAATATTTTTCTTTTCATTTTGTTTAAAAAATATAAAGAAATGAAAGCCATTTATTTTAAATGTATATATTATATGTATATATTATATGTGTATATGTTTGTATTAAATAAAATAATAATGAAATACAAAATGAATTATGAAGAAAAGTAACATGATACATTTCTTAGCATACATTTAAGGGAGGCCAAACTTCTCGCCAAATTAGTTTAAAATAGTAACCTTTTCTAAAATCTGAAAACAAAATATCTGTTTGATTAATTTGAGTTGCCATCATTAGAAAAATGTACTTAAAATTAGAAAAAAATTAATATTTCGAAAACTAATTCGAATTTAAAAATTCTAATACCAGTTTTGAGATCTGCAGATCTATACGGATTTTTGGTGTTAATTTCATCGCAAAGTATTCCATATTTTAGGAGAAATAGCCGTGAAACTGAATCAGTCGTTTAATCAGTCGTTTCAAAGAATCGTTTCATAAATTCGTTTCATTGGGATTTTATATATATAGGGTAGATATAAATATTGTTTTATAGTCATTAATTAAAGTTTTCTTTTATTTATTGTTATTCTCTTTTTTAAAACTATATGTAGCTGGTATTAGAAAACGAGGTTTTCGCCAAATTGGCGTTAGAAAAAAATCGCGCCTACGTGGTGCGTATATGACATCTGTCCCCATTTTTTAAATGTACCTGTTATACTTTTGAAATTTCAGCTCTTATTAAATTTTTTTACAAGTTTTTTGTATAAATAAATATTATTTAGTCTTTTTTTTATGAAGTCCACTCCACTGTTATATTTCCAATGACAGTCTGGCCTACTCCATTCCCAAAAAAATTTCTGTATTGTTTTACTGTGGAAGAGCTTTTCGATTCTTTAGTCGTGAGTGGAGATATCTTAAACTTCCATGCATACAGGTATAAAATATGGAAAGCGAAGAAAATGGAACATTTGAAAACGTATTTATTCCTTTTCTACTTGCTGATGAATTAAGAACATTTGAGAGAATTAATTATTAAAATAATTTTGCGTCAAACAATGGTACAGTCTACGAAGCTTACACTTTCTTTTATTTAAGATTTCTCAGTGTTATACAAAGCACCCAATTCAATTTCTTTCAAAATCGGTGATAATAAATAAAATTTAAATGAGGTCATCCCTGTGTATCATTCGGACGAGCTATCTAATCTATACGATGTCGGTTGAAACGCCTTAATTATATTATATTCAACGCCTTGTTAAGAATCTATTTCTCACACGCAACATAAAGCTTTATTAACCAATATAAAACTCAACGGAAAAAAAAAGAAATCCAGCGAGATAATTTACGAACAACTTCGAACAATGTATACATTTTAGTAGAATATTATCGGATTACAAGTGAGGGTGGTGATACATTTTAAGTAGGCAATAATATTTTCGCTGCTTTTAAATCAAGACACATTATTATCAGTGGCATCGCATAAATAAAAGCTTTCGGTATTCTGATTCACAGACAGTAAATAATAGAGCTATTTATTTGTCAAAATTATCTGTGAAAATAATGAATCTTTCAGAATGATTTTTGTATAAATAAATAAAAATATTCCTTCCTTTCCATTCTGTATTAGAATTACTGAAGCTGTTATGCTGTGTGTAAGAAAAAAGAGTTACTTAACAATACCAGACTGATCAGACTCATAGTCGTAACTAAACAGCAGGTGGTTAGCTTGTCTTTGAAACTCAGATAACCTACTTTGCGCAGAGCTGAAATTAACTCTTAAGAGAATACTGAATTCAAAAGAAAATACAAGCAGGAAGCAGCAATTTTTCGTTTTCAGAATTTAGTGAACCACCAAATGAAATAAATATATATATGAATACAGATAGTACAAAATATATTTCAGTTTTAAGATTTAAAATATAAGCTTTTATTTTATAGAAAATGATGTCATTTGCATCCGCTGACGAATTCCACATTCACGATCCATTCTTAAACAGCATCTATCGAAAAGTATGCATAGGACGTTACTATCGCGGAACAACACACAAACCCAGCAAAAAGCGATGTTGTAAACTCAAAAAAAAAAAAAAAAAAAAAAAAAAAAAATCGGCTGTCTAATGATTTATATGCTTTCATTTGTTTGTAATACAGACAATTAAATTAAATATAGTGTATAATATCTCCATGTTTCATCAGAAATCATTCATTAATATTTTTTCAAAAAAGCACGTATTTTAATTTTTAAAAAAAATTTCAATTGTTAAGACAAAATGGCAACAAAAAAATAGTAATTTACTATCTGACTTTTACTTTCTACAGAAATGGAGTACTTCAGTTGCCACCATTACAGAAACGGCATTAAAAACTAAAAAAATAAATTAATATCTCAAAAATAAATTGAGATGCAGTTTTCAAACAAATTTCAGTTAAAAGTACTTTCTTTTTCCTACAGGAAGGTGTAAAAATTAAAAATGTGCGATGCTTAGAAGTTTTTAAAAATGCAGTAGAAATTTATCAGTATTTAACCGTACAATGATACACCTGCTTCGTTTTACGGCTGGCTTATGTCGTTACATATATACCTGAAAAAATAGCATATTGGGTGCTAATATTGTGTTAGATGAGTAGCAACCCGCTATGTTGCATTTAACCTTTGTGACTCAACAACTGATGACAACAACTTTGTGACTCAACTGGAAAATATTTACACAAATTTTAGAATACGCAATTTTAAGCATGTAAAAAATAACTTAAAAAATTTAGAACGTAACAGTAAAAAAATAGTTTTAAAAGGCACTTCTTCATATCTGCAATAAACAGAAAAGTACGTACTTCTCATCAATAGTGTCAAATTTCTAATACAAATTTTTAAAATATACGAAATTAACCTGATTATAGAACTTTCTCTCCTAATTCTATGTCTAAGCAACGTAGAATGATGTGTTATATATAAAAAGCATTCCCTGATAAATTATGTAATAGTACTAGTGCCATCAAAATACATTCAGTAGAACTGAAGTTAAAAGCGACAGGAACGAAATCCTCATTTGAATTTTATGTATGTGAGTTGTGGTTTTGAGTTCTCAAAACACTCTCATGCTAGCAACAAGATACGTCTGCAGTTTCCCATGAGAAAATAGCGACTGCAGAACCGCAGATAGAATTAAACAGCTGATGCACATTTTTGCATCTCTGAGCTTGGGAACAAATTAACAGCCTAACCTCAAATTTCATTTCGAAGTGACCAAGATCGGACGGATCTAACGAGCTCTAGACGAGAGCTGAAGTCGCTACAAAACCGGACAAGGGTCCGGCAAAATTCTCTGATGCCGTTGTTGGATTGCCGCAAAAGCCCCTACCCTCCCGTAACTTTGTAAATATTTGTATTACTTTGAAGTGCAATTATAATCCAGAACCATTAAACACCTTTTATTCATTAATTATTGTCATACTCCTCCATCACATATATATGATATCACATATATATATATATAATATATATTCTTGAAAACCTTGAATATTTACATTAATAAATTAAATGCATTCAATCAGAGCTTCTCTATATATATTTTTATTTTTAGAACATCTTATAAAATGTCTATAACTATAAGAAATCCTTTCTAAAAATGGTAGGTACTCAATTTTTCTAGAGGAACGTACGAATTTCTTACACAATATTAAATAAAATGGCTGAAAATTTTCAGAAACAGCACCCCTAACAATTTTAGCTAGGACCAGCCACTGGAGTCAGTAAATTTAGTAGAATCCCTTTCACAATACAAAAATGTTACAGAAGCGGGTTTTTTTCATAATCGTGTTGCTTTTATTATAAATGATGAGGAATGTTTTTCCAGCTATAAAAAGCAACAAGTGCGACTCTTATGTCTTGTCGCTTAAGGCTGTTCTTAACTGTTCTGCTCAACAAGCGCAAAACGTTTTGACACATTTACAAATTCATTTTTTAGCGGAAAGATATAAAATTGGAAAGGCTGGCTATGGAAGCGATTTGGAATTGAACTGTTTTCCATTTTTGGACCAATCCATTACCTATTGAGTTACAAGCTATTTGGATCACGTGACAAAGATTGTTTTCATCCTTTCTCGAGTGGATTTTCTCCTTTCGTGCAGAAATTCAGTTCAAAACGCCCACTTGGACACTCTTTTCTGAAAGATCTATTGCGTTTGCAAAAAGACGGAAAAAATAGCTCGATGACGTAGTTTCAGAACAACAACACCGGCTAGTCAGGGCCGAAACTAGGGGGGGGGGGGAAGCAGAAAGGGCACGTGCCCCGGGCGCCGCTTTAACAGAAGGTGAAGGAGGCGCCAAAATGAAGATTTTGTTTGACGTTTGATACAAGAATGTATATATATATATGGAATTTGTATAAAAATGTCTCACAGCCGGAAAATTTAAAAGGAAAACTGAACCAAATGCAATAAATAGATAAAAAGATTCATCTACAATACAAAATTGCAAATGAAGAAAAAAGAATTGTCCTCTTAGGCTTTTTTCATTCTCCCATTCCAAAAGTATCATGCCTTTGCCTTCTATCTTTTAAATCACTCCCTGTGTAGGAAAATCACTACCGTTTTTCAAGGTCAGTCTCTATTGTGGTACACTCTGTCCACTATGGATAACTACCAAACGAGAAGCGACCTCTCAGTCTGACTTTTCTATTAGATAAAAAAAATTCCATGAAAGCTGTTTTTTTTTTTTCCGCTGGGCAGCATTGAGCTTCCTTCCTTTCTTTATTTTCTTTATTTATTTTTTTTAGTCTTGCCATGGGCGATGACTGCCCGGGACAATAAAAACAAACGAGAGGGGGAATGCACAAAGTAAATTTCTTAGTGAAACCATTTTTTTAGATATTTAGCCTATATATATATATATATATATATATATATATGTAAAATGTTAAAAAAGATTAAAATGCAACTCGGTTCCTTTTGATTCCGTTTTCAAGGTTTTAAATGAATCAATGTTTGACAAACTGATTACGTAGTTCTGGTTTTACATATTTTAAATTTAAAAATAAGTTGTCTATTAGATACTTAGTAAAATTTTTTTTGTAAATTTACTTTGTGATGGAGAGGGGGAGGGGGCGCCAAAAAGGCTAGTTTCGGCCCTGCAGCTAGTTTCATGCATTTCCGAACAAAAATAAATTAAAACTTATGTCAGAAAGTTCCCTTTTGGATTTGAGAACACCTTTAAGGAAAAAAGCAGATATATTGTAATGTACAGGGTGATTATAATTAAAATTTCGCTTTCAAAAAGCTTTAAAAAAAGAACCACTAGTCAGAATGGCCTGATATCTCATGTGAGTATACGTGAATCGATGGGAATTTATTTTGCGGAAGAAAAAAAAGAGTACAAAAGTTGACCGATAGATGGTGCTGTATTCGTCATAAGATGCTTATAAAATGACGTGACATGCGCACTACACATTACACTTGTGATAAAAGGCAGGGATCATGCAGTTCCTCTTATTCTGCGTCTCTGTAAACTAACAGCGTGTGTGTCAGCACCTTCTTTGAGTACGAGCGGAGCGCATTTTGCTGGGCCAAATCAGGCCAAATTTGAACTCCCAAAAAACTAATAATTTAAATAAGGAGCTTCCTCCTAAAAAGAGAAAAAAGCACCAAAAGAAAAAACCTAAAGCTAATCTTAACATTTCAGCTGGTCTAGTTGTACCAAACGCAAAAAAAGCAAAAAAGGTTGAGAATGAGCCCAATTTAGAAATAGAGCTTCAAACTGCCGCCAGTGTAGATTTGCCCTCTGAATCAGAGAACATAGAGCATGATCAACTTAACGAGAGTCCTGAAGATGGCGCCAGGAGTACAGTCCCGGATCCTAATTTAGACCAATTCGAAATAACCGCTAAAGAAGCGGAAGTTAGGGAAGTTAAACCAAAATAATATAATTAATAATAAAATAATAAAAAGCCCCCAAAAGAAATATTGAGAAGATGAGTAAAAATCCACCCCAAAACTTTTGCTGATACAAACAAAATTGTTTTAAGGAATATAAGTTCCAGTTTTATGTAGTCCCGGACCTCAAAGCACCTATGAAAGTAGTTGTTAGAGGCCTCCCAAAAAGTATCAAAATTGAGAATATCGAAAGGGAAATTACAAAAATCGGTTTCGATGCAGATGATAAGTCGAAAGGACTCGAGGGCTCTCCCCATCTTTCTTCTGCATCTACCGCGCAATTTAAAATTCAAATTCTAAAAAGATTTTCCAACTGAACTCGCTATTCAAAATTCGTATTGAAGTTGAGAATTACAGTGCCCCCAGAAAAGCTGCGCAGTGCTGGAATTGCCAAGGGTTTTTCCACATATCTGCGCAGTGTTTCTTCACCAAATTGTCGTAAAAAAAAAAAAAAAAAAAAAAAATCATACCATACCCGGTGCGTATGTGACAATGCAACAAATCATGAGATTTAATTTCCACTTCAAAGCAACGTTTTAATGTCATTACTTATCCCGTCGACCAATTTCGCCAAATTATACAAATTGACATATTTTTTTTTTTTTTTTAATAACAAAAGAACAAATAAATTAGTATAACATTAATAAAAATACAAATAAAAAGTCGAATTAAAAATCACTTAAAGGCGTGAACATGTGTAACTTCCTTAAAGTCAAGTGAATGTGACATTTACGATCAACCATTATTGGCATTTAATCTTATAGTTTGGCGACAGATTTTTGGTCGATGGGATAACCAAGTAGCACCGTTTTAATTTACCACTCGAAAAATAAAAAAATGCTAACTGGCGAGTTAAAAAAAAAGCTATTGGCGAGATTTTCACCCGGCTAACATAAAATACCAGGAATTCTTTGTGATCATGGGAACTTTTATGTAGTTTTATTCGAAAAAATAATTTTGATTCTTTAATCAAAATGGAAACCTTTCTTATGAAAAGCGAAGGAATCAGCCCGTTGTTTATGGCAGTTACATGACTTGGACTATTATAATATAAACGAAATAATGGGGATAGAACAATATTCGGTGACTTATCACACCTGTGGCTGGCTAACATTAAAGTACCAAAATGGCCGCCTGGAATATAAAAAGCGAAGGGATCCGCCTGGAGCTGTTGATGATAGTCACATGACTTAGTCTATTATTATAGAGATTGTTTTCAATTTTAAAAACAGTGCAAAGAATAATATTTTCTAACGATAAAAAATTTATTTTCACGTGACTATTAAAAACAGAAAAAAAAACTTTAAAATTACTATTAAATGAGTACGTGTTAAAGGCAAGAAAATATTGAAAATTATGTCCTGAAAATTGTATTTACACGTGAATATTAAAAGGGAAAGGAAACTTTAAAATAATAAATACATTAATATGCGTTTAACCCTTTCACGGACAAGGTACTTCTATTCGTAAAATCTTGAAATCAGTGAATGGCACCAGAATTTACAAACAAATTTCGAAATACAAAAATGCTTTTGTTCACTTACTTGGTCACCTGGCCAGGACGCCAACCGTGAGGTTTATGGACTGAATGTCCTGGCAGGAAAAAACCCCTCAACCATCCAGCTTCACCCTATCCAAGAAACGGGCTAAACAAGCGACAATTATTTAACATAAGAAAAAGAACAGGTGCATAATCCTAATTATGCAAATAGCAGCTCGCTATGACAAAAGGTACAAATAATGCAAGTTTATAGGATTCTTGCAACAAAACTAAATTAAACAACAAATGTAGGTTTATAGGTTACCTACAACTAACATAAAATACCAAAATAAGGACAATTTACATAGTTTGAGGGTTTGAGGTAACCCACAACTGAAAAGTAAAGTTCATAAAGTTCATAAAGAATCAATAGCCAAACTTCCTCAACAGGTAGCATGTCAGAAAGTCTCAAATAAACTGCAGCCTCTTAGTAGAAGAACATTTCTGTAGAAGATGTCTAGTAACAAGCAAACTGAATGAAGTTTTCACCAATCGAAATATCAACATCACATGTGGAGAAGAAGAAACAGTATTAAAAGAAAATTTTCAGTATATATCAGGCTTTTCCAAAAACAGTTAAACTTAAAATCTGATATTCATATAGATTCTAAACAAGTGATTAAGGTTTAAAAGAGAAGTTCACCACTTGAGTGTTAAAAAAAAAAAAAAAAAAAAAAAAAAAAATCAAAGTTAAGTCAATAAAAATGAAATGTCCAGACACAACTCAGAGAATATTCCCAATCAGGAAATGCCACCATGAAAAAAAAAAAAAATTTTTTTTTTTTTTTTTTCCCTTCTTCATAATACCTAATCTTCTTATAAAGGTTCAAAAGGATTAAGTGGTAGGTTTATAACACTTTCTCTAACAAAAACATTGCAACTAGAAATCACATGATTAAACATATTAAACTGCTGTTAAAATTGTTCAGATTCCAATAGTACAAAGCAATAAAAAGATAATCCAATAAATCCCAATGATAGGGAAAAAGAATAATCTGTTCTATTCTAATGATGAGGTTCACAAAACTAATCAAAAGAAGGTGCACTAAATACTTGGTGACTGCTAACAATGATGTCTACCAACTTGGTTACGGTAAACTTTCCAACAAGTAACAAGTAATAGGTTCAAACTTATCGCATGTAAAAAAGTAGTCTTATACTTTAAATAATAAGGTAAAAGAATAGTCCATCTATCCCAATAATATCATATGATAGTTTCAGATAGTATCACTAATACAGAAGATGAGACACTGATACCAGTAAGAACACTGTAGGTAGTAGACCATCTGACATGTATTACACATTATATTATAGTTGAAATTGTTCTGACTCCAATAATATAGAGCATTAAAATGATAGTTCAATATATCCTAAAGATAAGTTAAAAGAATAGTCCATTCTATTCAAATGAGAAAAATCTATGAGTTATGCGAAAAAAGGAAACATCACATACTTGAAAACTACTATCAATCAGCTAGATAAATGTCAAAATGTATTCTTTTTTCTCTTTTTTTTCCCTTCTTTTTTCTCTAATACTCATACAACCGTTCAAATATTGAAATTAATAATATGCATAAATCAAAATGATCCACAGTTATAGACTTTCCAACAAAAAGCAGGTAAATGGTTCAAACAAGAGGTACGTCAGTAACGACTTTTATTTTCATAAAGTAAGGTAAAAGAATAGTCCATCTATCCCAATAATTTTCATGATGACTTCCAATAAGTATAGAACTTTAAAAAGGTAGTTCTGTACATCCTGATGATTAAGTTAAAAGAATAGCTCATTCTATTCAATCAATATACCCACAGCAACATATCGGCACTCTTAGTCAAGCCTAAGATACAGAATGCGAAACTAGTAAAAGAGAATAGTCCCATTAAAACACTAAAATTTATATTTAATAAACGAATAATGTTCGTTTAGAGAATTATAAATGTGGCACAATTTTCGATAATTATCTTGATTAAAAAGGACTCTTTTAATATTTGTACTAATACTTGCAGAGTTGTCAAAGTAGAAAAAGTAGTGGACCAGAGGGCATCTTCCAAAAAGGTAGTGTGTTGTATCACCTCTCTTGCCACAATCGCAGTTTGGGGTGCCACGCTTACCAATTTTATTAAGAAAAACAGGAAAACTTCCATGTGAGGTTATAAAGTATTGTACGATCTGATTTGCGCAGATATATTTAGTGTCTACTCTTTTCATAATACTATACGTATCTCTACCCTTGCCAGAATGTTCCCAGTAGCTTTGCCAATCCAGGATCGCTTTTTCACGACAAAACTGCTTAATTAGTGAAATAGGAAAATTCTGTATATCAACTAAGTCGGATTCATTTTCATTAATAGCATTCTTTGCAAGTTCGTCTGCTCGTTCATTGCCAATATTACCAATATGCGCCCTCGTCCATCCAACTGTAATCCTTTTTCTAGTACTCTGTATTAACATATCAAATATTTCTTTAACTATGCTGTTAACCGGAAAGGTTCTCTGAAGGACCATAAATGAGGCTCTGCTATCCGTAAAAATCACTGCATCATAAAATCTTGAATTGATAAACCAGTTAATTGCATATCTAATTGCCAGTAATTCAGCCTGATATATTGAATTCTTCGAATGTAAGGTAACTTTAAAATCTTGTATAAATATGCCATCGTAATACACTGTAAATGCAGCGCCAACACCATGAATCATCTTCGACCCGTCTGTATATATAATTGGAATGCTTTTGCTCAAATAATCCGAATCTTTATCTACTGTAAAATGTAAATTCTTCACAGCATTATAATACGGGAAATTCTTCGTGGCTAGGTTATTCATTATATTTGTGCGGCCTATTACATCGCCATCAATCATTATTTGCTCACCTTCATTAATCACTTGGTATTTTAGACTCTCATATTTCAAATGAATATGCAATGGAATTATACCCGTTAAAACACATAATGCATCGGTTGAGACTGATCTATATGTTGAAATTATTGACATCAATCCTATTCTCTGGCAAGATCTTAACTTAAGTAAAGCATGGGATTTTAAATCGTTATACCATATTTCCGATCCATAAATGATTTGCTTCTCAATTATGTGAGTATACCAAATTTTTCTGTACATTGTATTCAAGCCTCTGTCTCTTCTTGTCGTCTTCTTAATTGATGATGTATAGTTTTTAATTTTCTCTCTAATATTTTCAAGATGTGTTATCCAGTTAAATCGACTATCAAGATGAAACCCCAAATATAAGACTGAATCCTTGACTGGGATAGTTGTTGTTCCAATTTTAAAAATCGGATGTCTACTTTCTAAGGTATAACTGCCAAACATCATACTTAAGCATTTTTCATTGCTTATTGTCAATTCCAACTCCTGGCATAATTCACTGAACCAAGCGATCTTCGAATTCATATCTGTTTCCAACTCTTTCCTTGTATCGCCATGGGCTATCACCACGAAGTCATCAGCGTATGATAACAAATCTTCAAATTTAATCTTGTATCTTTTGATAAGATAATCAGCAATTATTAACCAAAGTAAAGGTCCAATGCAGCTCCCTTGTGGACAGCCTCTGAAAATATTGAACCAACGTATGCCATTTGTAAAACTAAAACCAATTTTCCGATTGCTGATGTAATTTTTTAGAATAGATTTCAAGTAATTCTGAATTGGAAGATCATCAATAATTCTAGCTAAAATTTCCCAGACAACTGCGTCAAAAGCCGCCTGGATATCTATTGATGCCATTGATACGTATTTGAATTCGTATAATCTTCGATTTATAATATCTTTCAATGCTCGCATAGCGGTAACTGTACTGTGTTCTTCACGGAAACCGTGTTGAGCTTCATCCCAATAATTTTTACTTTCAAGATTTGGAACAATTCTAATCTTTATTATTCTTTCTAGTATTTTTCCTATAATACACAGCAAAGTAATTGGACGATATGAGCGAACCGTCTTCCCATCCTTGTTTCTTTTCCTGAAGAAGATTACTAGACCTCTTTTCCAGGGCTTAGGGAAATGTCCATGTCTTAAACAAGCTGTAAACATTCTTTTAACGTAAGTATGGCAGGAGTTGCAGAAATTTTTAATAATCAATGCATCTAACATATCATAACCTGGGGCTTTTCCATTGTTTTGCCTATTGAGTGCGTATTTCAATTCTCTACTTGTAACCGGATCCGGAGAATTTGTTCCTTGATAAACAGTATCAGAATTATATTCGAAAATGTTTTCAGGTATATTATCTACTGCAAAATGTTCATTCATTAACATCGCTGCGACTTCATTATATGAATCGAAGGAAGTTGATCCATCAAGCCTAGTGAATATAAGATCGTTATGCTTTAGGTTTTTTCCAGAAATATATTTATGTAGTTTTCCAAATGCATCATTGGTCTTTTCACAATAGGTCAACCAATTTTCTCTTTTTGCCATTTTAACACTTTTCTTATACTCATTTCTATATTTCTTGTATATTTCTTTCAAAGAATCATCCTCCAAATTTCTCCGGTGTCTTTTGTAGCTTGCAGCAACTTTATTTCTTTGTATTCTAAGATTGTCCGAGAACCATCTGATAGTAGGTTTGTGTGAAAGTGTTCCCTTTCTGAAACACGTTGTAGAGACTTCAGTCAATTTTTCCATCAAACTATTAATGTGGTGGTCCAAATCATCTGTATTCTGTATTACAAGTATATCTTCCAAAAGGTCTTTCTCCATAGTCTTCATTATTTTATTAAATCTTGAAAAACTTTTGTTTTTAGTTTTATATCTAATATTATGTTTTCTTTCAGGTACGTAGTCAAGAGAAAACTTAATGTAACGGTGATCGCTAAATGAAAACGTATCACTATCTACAGACCAGTTAATAATCTTTTCACAAATATTTAAGCCAGCCAGAGTCAGATCTGGTCTACCCTTGAGAGCACCTTGGACGAATGAAGAAACGGCGTCAGGATCATTAACAATGCTGAGATTCTTTTCTGACAGATGTTCCAGAAGTATTTCCGAGCGGTCACTCTGTCTTGTGTATCCAAATTGCAAAAGTGGAACATTAAAGTCTCCAGCAATTAGTACATCTTCAAAATGAGGAAAATGATTACCCAAATCAACAAAGTCTTTGTCAATATTGCCAGATGGTGATGAATATTGGGAGCAAACATAAATAACATTATTAAACACATTTAAAGAGACCGTCACACTGTTTTCTAGAACCAAGTTTCTTATAATAGCATAATCCATGTTAGTTATAAAAATTGCAGCATTAGTGTTAAAAGAATAGAAAGCAGGCCATTCGGGAGGAACACCAGGAGCCACCCCATCTACAATATAAGGATCCTGACAAGCAACGACATTTATATTATTACAGATAACATAGTTAGCCAGAGCATCATTGGCATCCGCACAATGATGTAAGTTTATTTGAAGAAAGTTGATGCCAGATTCAGAAGCAGGGACCATATGGTCGCCCTTAGCTACGCCGAGGGACAAGACTGTCCCTATATTTAATAAATACAGGGCAGCTTGTACTGTTCACTTACTTAATAAAAGGGAAATTTTCATCCCAATATTCTGATGCTAATGTGGCATTTAAGAATTAAAATTAAGTGGTCCAAAAATGAACCACCGCCCTTGAAGGGGTTAAAGCAGCAAATTTTAGTAATTGTATTATGTCAATCGTTTTATAACGCTGTTAAAAAATACCGAGAGACAAAGACTCTGTTTACTTAATTCATTTTATTTTAGCTTCTTTTCAAATGCTTAACTGATCTTTAACCAAACAAGAAAACAACCATTGGATGTCTTAACAGCAACTGATTCTACCTTAAATTTTTGCAATCAAAGGGAATTGAATGGAAACCCGTTTACAGGGAGATCGCTACAGGTTTTTTCAGTACTATAATTCAATCTTCTCTAATCTTTTTAAAACCGATCAGATTAGCGTGCTTTTAGATTCTGCAGTGTCTGATCGGGGGTTGGCGAGCGTAGCTTGCAGGGGGCAAAGCCCCCTAGTTAAAATATAATAACTTGGTTAAACGCATACTTGATTTAAAAAAAAAAAAATCAGAAAAATCTAAAAATATTAGGAAGTTATCGATAAATTATATGAATTAATTTTGTGAGCATGTAGTTTAAGCTATTTACTGCGAGCATGTAGTTTAAAAAATACTGTAATTTATTATTATTTTTTTTTAGCTCACAGTCTATCAAAGTTTGAGAACTAATGTGCCCGCCGGTTATGTATGTACGTACGTATGTACGTAATGCGATAACTCTTGATGGAAACATCCGATTTGCTTCAATTTTTTTCCTAGTTTCATTCTGATAAGGCGCTTCCCTGATTAGTTTTGGGGATTCATTGGTTAAGTATAAAGGGGGACAACGGGGGGCTAATCCCAACTTTAATTTATATAAATTTTTTTATGCAGAATTATCCGATTTGCTTCAAAAAATTTGTCTACGTTCATTCCGACAAAGCTCTCCTCTCCTCTGATTAGTTTTGGAGATTCATTGGTTTATTATAAAGGGGAAAAAGAGGGGAGTCTAGATTCCCCTTTAATTTAGATAAATGAGTTTTTCATGCAGAATTATTCGATTTGCTCCAAATTTGGTATACTGATTTATTATGTTAAGGAGCTTCCTTGATTAGAGTTGGGAGGCTTATTGGTTAAGTATAAAGGTGGTAACGGGGGATAGTTCCTCTTTAATTTAGATAAATGGGTTTTTCATGCAGAATTATTAGATTTGCTTCACTCTCAGAAATAAAACTCTAACTTTTGACGATCCAGAAATCCTCGAGCTGTATTTCGTCGTTTTTGACGATCATTTCCTATTAACATCACGTAACATTAAATTCCGTACGAAACATTAATTATTAAACTTCATAGCTTTTTATCAGTGGCTCATTTTCTTCTGAAAATGAATCCATTTTCTAACTTAAACATTATTTCTTTTTTTGTATTTTATTTTTAATTCTTCAGAGAAGGCAGAGAAATGATTGTAAATTATTTAGCAAACCGTTACTTGGTTGGTAAAAAGTAATGCATTTGATTTCCCGGTGATATATTATGCTTTTATTTACTTTATGCTATAATATTAATTTAGTAGCTCCAGATGTAACGCATTTCAAGTAATCTGTTTATATTAATCTCACGCTGAATAAATCAACTGGTATCATTTCTTTGTGCAATTCAAAATTACGTTATGCATTAATCATAGGATAACTTGTAATTTCCTTTTATGAAAACCAATTCATAAATCAAAAGATATAAATTAATTCATCATTTAGTTACAGAATCTGTTTTTATTACTCTTGATCTAAATCATTTAATGATTTATTGAATGGTTTGTAAGATTATTTGATGAAATAATAATATATATGTCATCAGATTTATTTTATTATGCTTAGTTCAGTTTTCGCCAGATTGTGACTTATTTTTATATTTTTGGTGAAAGGTTGGCGTGTTTTTCAGCTAATGTATGCCAAGACTACATACTACAAAGCTCGGATACACGTCTGTTCGTGGCAGAAGAGACTACAAAATTATAATGTAACAGTGACATCTCCCTGCCTTTAACTTTACCTGGCCTTGCGGCTGGGAATATGTAAAGAATCGTCAAATAAACGAAAGTTGTTCGTGCTACATGGACTGTGTGTTAATAATTAAGTTGAATTTCCTAGATCCAGCAAACCAAAATATTTTCAGCTTCTCGGTTCACGGGATTGGAGCTATGGGTTCTTGTGAGTTAATGTACGCCACATACATAGCGGCCAACAATCTTTAAACCCCAAAAGGTATATGGGGTTCTTCCCTACCCGACACAAGTGGTGGCTTATTTTTAATGGATAATAGCTCAGTTTTAAAAAATCAATGCCAGGGATGTGTCCGAAAATTAAAAAATATATATATAGCACAACTGGATTCAAAGAACTGCCAAGAATTTCTTCAGGACTACATGCTCTTCAGTCTGCTCTACGTGATGCTGAACACATATGTACAAAAGCTGGTTTAAATGCTTCTTTGAGCCCAGTCTCTCACTGCAGTTGTCTGTGCCATTGGAATTTCCACGCCTAGTTCTACTATTTTCCCAAGTATCTTTATGACACGTCAAAGTTGAAATTTACGAATCCGGTTCTTGTGATACCAGCACGTTATTGTTACAACAGATGTCGTGTTTCTTCAGTTAATATCACCGTGTCACCACGGTTGTTCTCCTCTTCGCGCCCTATCTTTTGAATTTAATGAAATTGCTGTCTACTGAATATTGATGCCTGGACTCTTCGTTGATATAGGATGCTATAGTTAACCTGCATTTCCTCATCTGTTTTGCCTTCCCTGAGTGCTTGATCGTGAAATACTGTTCTATTTTCGTCTGCCGTTTGCGGCTATTAGATCGACTCGAAAGAAAAATGTCGCTCCTGGAATATACGTTCGGTGCCTTCTAAAGATATGAAGTTCGAATTTTTAGAATAGTAGGCTGCGAATCTAGTTGGACCCTGTCTATGGCTCACTCATCATTATAGGATTTTAACTGGTACACAGTGACTCTGAAACTGGTAAAAATTTTCATTTTTTTATGAGCATGACTAAAAATTTATTGCTTTTAACATGTTATATTTTACTTTTATTCTAAATTTAAATAAATTCAGTTTTATTATAAATGGATATACATAGGATAAAATATAATTGCATTGTCACGCTCATTTTCTTTATAAAAGGCAGTTAGATATCTAGATTGTTATCTGTATTCTATTTTCAAAGATAGGAATCTAATTTTTTTTATAACATTACAATTATAATTGGATAACCGATTGAAAATTGTTTACGGTTTATTCAATGTCGTTGACATCATCTTAATAGCTGATACGTAAACAAATTTCAAATCACTCACAATCATTTAATGCAGTCTCTTGTTTTGTTTTGTTTTTATCTTAATAAAAAAAAAAAAAAAAAAAAAAAAAGTAGATTTGAGAAAGATCTGTCATCATTACAGTAGAAAATTTTTTCGGCTATATTGGGATAAATTATGTTCTCATTTTTAATGCTAAGAGACATTTTAATGTTCCTATATGTATTTATAGTTGATAAGTGTCTTTTTTTTTAATTATTAAATCAGCAGGGATGTAACATATGGAACTTTGAGTCGATGATGTTAGTTGTTTGTTTTTCAGGAATGAGTGCAAACAGTTTATTATTATTGTGTTAGTTTTTTTTTTTTTTTTTTTTTTTTGTTTAGCATTAAATAAAGTAAAGAATATGATCTAGGCATATATTTTTTTGTAGATTGCATTGCATTTTTAGATCTCAATCATAAGGTAATTTTTAGTTAATACTACTACTACTAATAATAATAACCTTTCTTTTCTTTCGTCTTCATTTATATCTTCATGGTTTGTAAATGTAATATATTTTATTTTAAGTTTAGCAATCCAATGTTAGATTTCATCTGGATTTCTTTGAAATTTCAATGATTTAAATGTAATCTTTAAAAATTTTTATTAATGGGTGTTAAAATCTTAAGTATAATACTTTCCTAAATGTATATAAAAAAAAATTAGATATTGTTAGGTATGCATTTCCACAGGCATTTTTTACAGGTTATAATTAAATAACAGATATAATGTATTAGAATTTTATGTTCCTTCACTGTAATACAGAGATAAATTTGTGCATTGCACAGCAGATAAATTATATAACATAAAGAATAAAGGTAAAATTTTCTTGATGAAGGTAATAAAGTTTTGAATAAAGAAAATATTTTGATATTTTTATGCAGTTTTAAAACTGTAATAATTGTAGTAATAATAATAATAAAACACAGTGCATATATGAGGGAGACAGACTTCCTGGGACAAGTTCCAGATAAAAATTGCACAGTGCAGGGAGGTTTTAAAATATCAGGTAAGATTTTTGTGTGTACTGCCATGTGACATTTGTTTCTTATTAATATAGATTTAATACTTTTCAGGTATTATTGCAAGGATGTTTTAAAATTTTTAACTTATATTACATTGTTATATGTATATTCATCTGCATAGCTGGAGTCAACCACTTTTTAAGCGTGATGATTCACAATTTGACGTAACTTTTTACATTTTTACTAACTTAAATTTATTAGTGCTATTATATTTAATACGTATAGTTTAGTATTAAATCTTCATGATGAACGTATCAGTTTTAATTTAATTTTTTTTACACGTTGTGCAGGAAACTTCTTCCAGTTGACTATTACCGCGGATGGTTAGCTGGTTGAAGATATGTTTTGTGGTGAGTGAAGAAAACTGGCCATTTTCTTCATTTGCTGTAGAAATTTTACCCTGCACATGCATATTTAGACGAGTTAAGTTTGTAACATTTTAATTTTAACTTTTTCTGGGTTTCCCGGACTTCATTCAGACCTTAATGGTTTTGAATTTTTTATTGAAATCTGATCCATACACTAGATACACGTACCAGTAAGTTTACCAGTCAAGGGTAATTTTTTTATTTGTTACATTATCATTGTAGAAAATTTTATTGCATATTCTATTAGGCACAATTGATTGTAGTTTAATGTTTACAACTCATACATAAAATTATTTGAGGAAGAAAATCTCTCATGTGCAATATAAAGTATACTTTCATTTTACTTTTTGACTTTTAGATGGTAAAATAATAGATTTGAGAGAGTTTTCATGCTTATTATTTTACAGTAATGTCATATTCAGTTATTTTTAATGTGGTAAATTTGGTATGCATTTTTATATTTACATGGATTTTTGGTTATACGCTGGTTGACTCAATGCTAATGTAATGTACTCATAATATAAATTTTGATAAATATGTAACAGTTCATTTAATTTTAGACGATTCATATTCATTTCAGATTGTACAATTTTAAACTGTTATATTAAAAAAAAAAAAGTTAATGTTTTGTTTTGCTTTTCAAAGGTGACATTTTTCTCAGTTTGTGGTTTTTCATACAATACTTAAATTTTAAATTTAATAATGTGTTTACATTAGTAAATAGAAATTTTTTTTTAGTGGATCATTTTCTTGGGTCATAAATTGGTGTACCTGTTCTGTATTTTGTAGGTCTATATGATTATCAATTGCACTTTCGTTGTACACTCAGTGTGTATGCTAATGTTCATGGGTGCTTCAGTCATACAAAAGTTATTTATACAAAGGTTTTTTTTTTCTTTTGGAGTACTTATGGATGTTTGCAAATAACGCTCCCTCACGACAACTTCGATTACATGCAGCAGCTACAACGGTTTTTACAAAGGTATAATTTTTGCTGCATGCTATTCAGATGAAGCTTTACACATACATATATATCACTCTTAATTCAAAAGAACGAATTATTAACTCAACAAAAGGACGAAAAGTTTTACGCGTGTTTTTGTTCTTTCTGAGTATCTGTTTTATCAAAAAGAGACATTTTCCACAAAAAACTGGTTTGCCAAATAACCTTTTTAGGAGTAGCATCCCCAGGACCGCTCATTTCAGATCGGAACAGAAAAATATCTCTAAAGGAGCGGTTTAAGAAGTTTCCCCATTGGTTGAAATCGTGTAACGCGATATATAGTTTGGCAAAGGGAGACCATTTTGAAAAGGGAGTCGCTTGTTTGTTTCAAACGTCAAAGGTTAGCGTTACCTACATGATAAAAACAATATTACAATTATAATTTGATTGGTTGAAAAATGGTATAGAATAAGATAGATGGATTATGCTATGAAAGCAGGGGGTAGGGGGCAATCATCACAAAGAACTGAATAAATTTCGTTTTTGTTTTCCAGCTAAAACCAAGATGGCTACCGGCGATTCTAGGATTTTACTAATACCGAAAATTCTAAGGTAAAGTACGCTGTTTTACTTCATCTTTCTGTAATTCCTTCGCCATTCCTTGTTGTATTTTCACATTGTATGTATGATTTTTGCGTTATTTAACGTTATTACTTTAAAACCGGAAACATGAATTTCTTAAATTACTTTTTTTTTCTTTTCTTTTAATGCAACTGTTCCATAATTTTTATAATCAATAAAATGCGCTTAGATATGTAGTTTTCTCGTATTCAAATTGTGTAAAATTACACTAATTTGTTATTACATTATTAAACATATATCATTTTGTGCTTATATTATTGATTATTAATATACTACTTTGCTCATGACACTCAGAAATATTTGCGGAACACAGCCCATGATTATAAAAATTATTAAATTATTATTAACTTATAATATATGTTCTATTTTTTTTTAATGTTTCAGTAAGTACAAGTATTTAATAAATTGTGTTCAGTTAGATAGTTGTACACATCTACACTTTATTTATTATTTTTTTAATTGACACAGTATTATGTAAATAGTACGAAATGTAAAAGATAATTTAAAAAAGTATCAGAAAATAATAGATTAGTAAAAAATATGATTAATTTATTTTATGACACAACTAGTTTTTTTTTAATTATGATTTTGTGAATTTTTATTTTTGTGTTATACTTCGCTCTGTTCATATTCAAAAGTTTAACTAAAAAGAAGTCTGCAGTTATGTAACACATGAATTATATATTCCATAATTATTTATCTGTGTCATAAGCAAAATATATTAAGAACATATAATAATATCAGAAATAATTAAAGAAATCAACATTTCCGGATTAAAACTAATAACGTTAAAATTATATATACAATGTGAAAATACTAAAAAGAAGAAAACCATAATAAGAAAGATAAAGTAAAAACAGCGTACTTCAGGATATTGACAAGTTAAAAAATCTTGTTTTGTTATAGCGCGAACCATCTTTTATTATTATTATTATTATTATTATTATTTAATTTATCTTTCGGAAATGAAAAACAAAATTTCTTCTGTTCTTCTGCATCTGGATTAAAATAAACCAAAATGGAGTTTTAAAAATAATACATTTTGCAAACTGGGGAGTTATATATGTTAAAAAATAAAATTATAAAAAAAATTCTGAAAATAAGAGGGAAATAACTTATTTGCCTATTAAATTTGACAAAAAGAAGGGGTTAAAAATGACTTGTCAATAATGAGTCCAGTTACTCGTTTTGCCTATTAATTTAGTCGAAAGAAGAGCGAAAACAGCTTATCAAAAAGGAATGAAAAAAACCACTCTGCAAGATGGATGAAATTCACTCCTTATAGGATAAGTGCATTTTCAATACTGGAAAGGAGTGAAAATACACTTAGTCGGAGTTAAAATCGCTGAATTTTTTTAAGAGAGTACATTACATGTGCAATTGTTTAGTTATTGGTCCTCGGTACAGTTTTTGCAACATTTGGTTGTTTGCTACAATTATAAAAACATTTCAATTTAAATTTAAAGTTCACTTTTTACTTTTTTTAAAGGAAAGGGGTTATTCTGTCAGGTAGAAATTTTACAATTTATTTTTTTTCCTTTTCTTGTCATTTAATATTCTCTTGTGCTAAAAATTAACGTAACTTTTATTTTGGTCCATTTATACGATTTGTTGCATCTGTTGGGTATTTTGCTGTTGCTTAATTTACAATGGTGATAAACTTTTAAAGTTTTATTTGAGCCTTGGTGAATATTCGTCAGATCCTGTCTTTTTGAGCAGTTTAGCAGGCAGTTACTTCTTACAAAGGTTATTTCTTACAAAGGTTAATTCTTATAAAGGTTATTTACAATGGTTATTCATAAGTACTGCGTGTTGGATTGTTCATTTAGATATGCAGCATTCTTTTTATTAAATGGTAATTTCAAATTTTATTTAACTGTGATTAATTTATTTTGGACTCTATATCGTGTTTGGCATTTCTCAATGAAAGATTCAACAGTATTTTTTTTTTTGTTACACTTTCACATATAGTTCATGGTAATTCTAACTTTCTTGTAGTCAGAGGATTTTGTTACACTTTCACATATAGTTCATGGTAATTCTGACTTTCTTGTAGTCAGAGGATTTTGTTTTCATTTTCACACGTATTTCACGGTAATTCTGACTTTCTTGTAGCCAGAGGATTTTGTTTTCACTTTCACACTTATTTCATGGTAATTCTGACTCTTGTAGTCAGAGGTTTTTGTTTACACACACACTGTTGACTTTTTCATTTACAAATTATACTACTGGCATGTTTTTTTTAATTGTACACATGATGCCATATTGTTTATACATAGTTTTGGTTACTTGAGATTAATTCATATTGTGGGCAATGAATTTTTGGTAGACATGTTACAAGATTCATATTCTTTGATAGTTTTGATTCATATTCTTTGACAGTTTTAAATATTTGATTCGCAGTTACACTTCATGTCACACTTTGATCACACATTTTTGTATTTGGACATTTATTATACAGGTTTCTTAAATAAAAGTCCTTAATGGTATACAATTTCAAATTCATGTTATGGAAATTATCCTACACCTATAAATACTAAATGGTTTTTCGAATCGAATTTGCTGGTGTTTGCATTTTATAAAAAATAATTTTGTTGTAATTAAAAGTTAGAGTAGTTCAGCGAAATTTGTTTTAGATTTTGTTAGATGCTTTCGAATATTACACAGATACATTCGTTATTATTATTATTATTATTATTATTATTATTATTATTTTTTTTTTTTTTTTTTTTTTTTTTTTTTTTTTTTTGCACACAAACATAATTTTTTGCTAGTGGTAGGAATATGTACAAGGAAACATTAGAAGTTTTTACATATCACCATATATTTTTTTACATTTTTAAAGAATTTAAAATTTTTGCACTTAGGTAATGTCTTTGGGTAACTTATGGCGTACAAAGGCACTTAATTTCTTTTACACTATTACAAGAGAGAATTTTCTACGTTCAACGATTTTTTTTACACACGTGCTTTCTGTACTGTCATAGTGCTCAATGTACTTACTTCTTCGTTTAAAAGTATTTATTTGAATTTTACATTTTTCAAGTAGGTTCACATACCTTCTAAATTCTACTTTTTGTCATGTTCATAAAATTTCACCTCATTATTGCCACATTTGTTTACAATTTGGTATAAAAAAAGAGAGAGAGAGAGATTTTGTATATTAGTTTTTTTTTCATTCATTGTAGCTTATACACACCAGCCATTGTTTTTTTTTATTTAGTCATCTTGGTAGGGTATTTTTACATTGTTGATAATTGCATGATATACACATCAGACAGTTATTTTACAGGCAAGTTTAATTGTATGAAGTTCATTTAGGTTTTTGGTCTATAACTAGTGTAATTTTGTATTACATGTCACATGGGCAGTACAGCACAAGTCAAATTTCTATTTTTTTGTAAGGCGATTATGTTTACATCATGTCTCTAGTTTCGCTTGGTAAAATCCACCGTTATGCAATCATATTGTATTGCCTTATTCTTGCAAATGTTGCAAGTTAAAATATTTATGGAATCTTTTGTGCACACTCATCGCTGAGATATATATATATATAAAGAAAAAATATTTTTGATTCCAATTTTGTATTTTTGAGCTCATTTTTTTTATTATTTAAGACATGTAAGTGGTACCCATTGTCAATTTGTCCTGCTGAAATTATGCATGCGTTTACTGAGACATGACTTCATTCATGATCTGCTATTTGTCAAAAGCGATACCATATACAAATATAAAAAGTTAGTAACAGATATACGATATTCCTTTGAAATACCAATAGAGATAACATTTATTATGTGTTTTGCTAAGTTTAAAATTCTAAAATAGATAATTTTAATGTTATGGCAGTAGTAATTTATGCTCTGTAAATAAAAAGGAGACACAATTTTGGCTTTTCCACACCTATCTTTCAGTTTTGTTTTTTTTTTTCAAAATCCAGTTGTGGCGGAGATATATGTGATGTCGATCACATATTTTTGTCTTAAATTCCGCACGAAACATTAATTATTAAACTTCATAGCTTTTTATCAGTGACTCATTTTCTTCTGAAAATGAATCCATTTTCTAATTTAAACATTCTTTCTTTTTTTGTATTTTATATTTAATTCTTTAGAGAAGGCAGAGAAATGTTGTAAATTATTTAGCAAACCGTTACTTGGTTGCTAAAAAATAATGCATTTGATTTCCTGGTGATATATTATGCTTTTATTTACTTTATGCTATAATATTAATTTAGTAGCTCCAGATGTAACGCATTTCAAGTAATCTGTTTATATTAATCTCACGCTGGATAAATCAACTGGTATCATTTCTTTGTGCAATTCAAAATTACGTTATGCATTAATCATAGGATAACTTGTAATTTCCTTTTATGAAAACCAATTCATAAATCAAAAGATATAATTTAATTCATCATTTGGTTACAGAATCTGTTTTTATTACTCTTGATCTAAATCATTTAATGATTTATTGAATGGTTTGTAAGATTATTCGATGAAATAATAATATATTTGTCATCAGATTTATTTTATTATGCTTAGTTCAGTTTTCGCCAGATTGCGTCTTATTTTTATATTTCTGGTAAAAGGTTGGCGTGTTTTTCAGCTAATGTATGCCAAGACTACATACTACAAAACTCGGATACACGTCTGTTCGTGGCAGAAGAGACTACAAAATTATAATGTAACAGTGACACCTCCCTGCCTTTAACTTTACCTGGCCTTACGGCTGGGAATATGTAAAGAATCGTCAAATAAATGAAAGTTGTTCGTGCTACATGGACTGTGTGTTAATAATTAAGTTGAATTTCCTCCAGCAAACCAAAATATTTTCAGCTTCTCGGTTCACGGGATTGGAGCTATGGGTTCTTGTGAGTTAATGTACGCCATATATATAGCGGCCAACAATCTTTAAATCCCAAAAGGTATGGGGTTCTTCCCTACCCCACAGACCATTATTCTAAAAAGGCGATTATTTAGATCGCAGAGACTCTTTAACTTATTGAACTCTCTGATTGACTTTCATCAGAACTTATATTTATTCTGCCACCTCATAGACTTTAATTTCATCAGATTACGCATTTCAACTAATTTCTGTTGTGTACTTAATGACATTATATTAGTCTTGAAACCTTGTGTTTAATGTGAATAAAATTCTATTCTTCATTACTAATTATCTTGTCATTCGCCTCTGAGGATACCCAATATACCGCCCTCATCTGAGGTTCCACCAATACATATATGCGTGAGTGTTCTAAAAAATGAAATGATAAAAAAATAATTGTATCCTTTTAAAATCTTTTTGGATCTTTTTTTTAAAATCTTTTCGTTGGTTAAGTATAAATGGGGAAAACGGAAGCTAATTCCCATTCATTTATTTTTGGAGGGGCATTATTCTTTGAAATAAGAGTACAATATACAATTTGTGTGAATAGCCTATGAGCTCAATGCCGTCTGTTTAACTGGGCACATTTCTTTTTATTTATTTATATATTTATTTTTGAAAAATACTGTAATTTTTATTTATTTATTTGTATAAGTATGTATACCATACCTGCCAAGTTTTACGCTTTTTCTCTCACCACTATTTTTTAACATATAAATTTGTCTTATTAAATCATCGAAAACCTAAGATTAAATAAGTCTAATTTTTCTGATTAAAAATAGTGGTACAGAAAAAGCGTATAAGTTAAAATTTATGGTATATAATATTCTTTCAAAAGGCTTTTAACCCTTTCACTCTCAGTGAGTCCAAATGGCATCAGGATGTTAGTGAATTTTTTAATTCGGATATTCAAAATTCATACCAGAAAATTAAAATAGCAATATTTGGTTTATTTAATAACAGACCAGTGCATATTTAAATAAAGTTAAATTTGTCATTGAAATTTTCTGGTGTAAATTCGGATTTTCTGAACTACGTAATTTCTAGAACGTATTCTACCATGGGAATGAAAGGGTTAATTGTAGGAAAATGATGGTTAAAAAAATTGCCATTTTTGTAAAAGTTGTGTCTTGCTATCTGCATAGGATTTTTGCTTGGGTCGGGTCGTGAACTGTATCAGAATAAACTATCTGCGTTTGACCTCAGACAAACTTTAAGCTTTTTTATATTTGAGCTGAAATTGTGGTCCCTAACCTTTAAGTGTACTATTTTACGCTAAACGTAGTAATTCAATTATATATATATATATATATATATATAATCACTGAATTCTGTACTCTTGAAAACGTAATTCAATATATAAGTTTTTAAATTTTTTCGGAATCCATATTCTTCTTTTTTTCTTCCATGTTAATTCTTGTAATTAGGTATACGGTACTTTATTTTACACATGCAGTTCTATATTGTTGGTTTATGGCGTGTAGTCAATCATTCACAATATTGCAGTTTTTGATGATGGTCGGTAATGTTTAATTAATGGCTATATATATATATATATATATATATATATATATATTTTTTTTTTTTTTTTTTTGTAGAGATAAAAATTACTGAAACCTCGTTAAAAGGAAAGCTAGCTATTCTTTGCTATTTTTGAAGCAAATATAGTTAAGTTTGGTAAAGTGGCCGTTCCGTTTTCTTTCCTTTCTCTTTTTTTCTTTTGTAAAATTTTGTGTACAGCAAAGTTAATTTTCTATCTATTACTTAAAATAGGATGAACCCAGTACCGTCTGTGTATATATTTTTCTTCTAATTTCTTGAATCTACCCTATATATATGAAATCCTAATGAAACGAATTTATGAAACGAATATATGAAACGGCTGAAATGTAACGATTTTTGAATCGACTGATTAAACAACTGATTATGTTTCACGGCGATTTCTCCTAAAATATGGAATACTTTGCGATAAAACTAACACCAAAAATCAATATTAATCCGCAGATTTCAAAACTGGTATTGGAATTTTTAAATTCGAATTAGATTTCGAAATATTAATTTTTTTCTAATTTTATATACATTTTTCTAATGATGGCAACTCAAATTTTAATCAAACAGATATTTTCTTTTTCAGATTTTAGAAAAGGTTACTATTTTAAACTAATTTGGCGAAAAGTTTGGCCTCACTTAAATGTATGCTAAGAAATGTATCATGTTACTTTTATTCATAATTCAATTTGTATTTCATTATCATTTTATTTAATACAAACAGAAACATTTAAAATAAACGGCTTTCACTTCTTTATTTTTTTTAAACGAAATGAAAAGAAAAATATTAGGCACAGATGTCATATACGCAGCGGGGTAACTAATTGGCGCCAAAATGGCATTATTTTGGTTGACATGGTAACCCGGCTATTGTCATTAATTTAATAATAAGTGTTTATTTCTTTTCTTTTCTTTTTTTAAATTACATAAATTGTTTTGTTCTATAGTTAATTATTTTTTTGGTTATTTTCCTTTAAAAATAAAAAATAATAGAAAATAATTAAAAAATACGGTACTACTTAGTTATTCCATCGACCCATTTCGCCAAATTATATAAATCGCCAAACCACTCGCAAAATTATACAAATTGACATAATTTTTATTTTAAATAACGAAAGAACAAAGAAAATAGTATAACATTAATAAATATACAAATAAAACGTCGAAATAAAAATCACTTGATGACGTAAATACGTGTAACTTGCTTAAAGTCAAGTGAATGTGACATTTATCAACCATTATTGGCATTTAAGGGTGTATTCCGATCCAAACTGCTTATTTTCTGATTCATTTTAAAATTCATTTTTGCTCTCAAACGCATCAAACTGGGAAATTCTCTTATTTAGAAATTATATAATGTGCCGTGCTTCTTAATTTTTTGATAAATGCAGAAAATACTGTAAAAAACGCTGTCAAAGTTGGCGTTTTGAACCGAATTTTCCGAAGCGGGCGATCTGGGAATGAAAAAAATGGTCATACTGAGAAAATAATTGTTTAAAAATCAAATTCTAATTAATTGAGCTGAAAATAAAATCACACGGCATGTTAAACATGTCTTCAGAAATCACCCCAGCAAGTTTCATGTTTTTACTTTTAAAAATGAGTCTGAAAATGTATCAGAAAATTTCGAGCTGTTGAGGGTGGAAAATTATTTTTTCGAATGCACCCTTAATCTTATAGTTTGGTGATAGATTTTTGGTCGACGGGATAACTAAGTAGTACCAAAAATACATATGTAACTGGTATTCGAAAACGAGGATTTCGCCAAATTTTCGTAAAAAAAATCACGCCAAACCGGGTGCGTATATGGCCTCTGGCCAAATATTAAATGATGTAACAAACAATGACATTTAATTTCAACTTCAAAGCAATGTTTTAATTTACCACTCGAAAAATTAAAAAAAATGCTAACTGGCTAGTCGAAAAATAGTTATTGGCGAGATTTGCACTCGGCTAGCGTAACAGAACCAAGAATTCTTTGCGACAATGCTTTTATGTAGTATTATTCGAAAAAAAAAATGATTTTTTTTAATCGAAGTGGAAAACTTTTGGCACAGATGCCATATACGGTCCCATATTGGCGCTATTTTTTTCTGACGCCAATGTCATATACACAACGGATACTTAACTGGCGCCATAATATCGTTATTTTTCTTGATTTGATAAGCCGGATGTTGTTGTTTATGCTGTTGATCTTTTCCCCAAATTAGCGTCGGAAAAAAATCGCGCCAATATGGGGCCGTATATGATATCTGGGCCAAACTTTCATATGAAAAGCAAAGGGATCAGAGCGTATTTACTTATGGCAGTTACATAACTTGGACTATTATAATATAGATGAAATGATGGCGATATAATAATATTTGGCGACTTATCACCTGTACCTAGCTAATATTAAAGTACCAAAATGGCACCAGGAATATAAAAAGCGAAGTTTTTCGCCCGGAATTCTTGATGATAGTCACATGACTTAGGCTATTGGTATAGAAATTGTTTTAAAATACCGGGAGACAAAAACTCTGTACACTTAATTCCTTTTACTTTTAGCTTCTTTTCAAACGTTTAACTGATCCTCTTTAATCAAACACGAAAACAACCATTGGATGTCTTAACAGCAACTGATTCGGCTTTAAATTTTTGAAATAAAAGGAAATTGAATGAAAACCCATTTACAGTGCACAGCTTTTTTCAGTATAATTCAATCTTCTATAATATTTTTTAAACCGATCAGATTAGCGTGTTTTTAGATTTTGCGGTGTCTGAACGGGGGTTGGCGAGCGTAGCTTGCAGGGGGCAGAGCCCCCTAGTAACTAATATAAAATTACAAAATAATTTATTTCCTGCAGAAGATCTATTTTGCTTATTGAAAACATCAAATGGAAATCATTCTGTTGCGGCGATAAATAATGTCGTTTGCTCTGTGTGGCGGGAACGGTACATAGATCGCTCGTGTGACCGGGATAGCGCAGGTGTTTATTTTTCTTGTTGAAACCACAAGCGTTCAAAAAGTCGGTCTTCTGACATTTGCCTTAATATTGCCTTGAACGACTAGATCATATCGTCTTTAACTAGCCCTGGGATTCGCACGGTCGTATGTTCAGCGGTATGGGCCGGCACTTGTAAGGCCCTGGATGCTTACGAGTGTTCCAAGTGTTGTCACCGGCACTCGGCTGTTCGCGGGCCTCAGAGGGACAGGTCGCTCAACACTCCTGCATGAGCTGTCTACCGTAAGGCGGGGTTTAATGGTTCCTGCCAATGGGAAAACAGCTCCATATGCACTTATACCATTACTATCTTAAGCAAATGATCGTTATGTTGCTATGCCCGGTGGATTTCCGGGCCCCATCGTTCGTTGGAGAGAGGTTTTCCCTCTCTGTAGGCGCCCCGCAAGCCTAGTGCTGACTTGACTTGATTCTGCGTCTTAGAAGGTAGTCATGAATCTATCATTGAAGGATCGAGATCGACTTGCGAAGCTATTTTTACAAGAATGGTGATTGTGCGGGAATTGAATTGAAGAAATTCTAAACATTAAAGGGTTTTAGAAGCGGTTCTGGCCAACACCTACCTGACTTTTACAATATCAAGTAGGTTGTTGCTCTGGTTCGATGACTGCATTCGGTCTGAAGAAGTTTCGAAGAGACGGTTTCATTTTCGCTTTTGCTATTTCAACGGTTTTTGGTCAAGGACGGTTTTTGTTTCCTATCGGCTGTGGCACCACCTTGTGGTGGTGGCTATGCTTTGAACAAAGAGTGTCACAACAGTATGTCCGTCTTTAAATTAGCATCTTATGGCGAGTATAGCGCCATCTATCGGTCAACTTTTTTTTCTTTCGAAAAACAAATTTCCATTGCTTCACGTATACTCACATGAAATATCAAGTCATTCCGACACGTGGTTCTTTTTTTTTTACAGCCTTTTGAAAGTGAAACTTTAATTATAATCACCCTGTATATTCCTAGTTCTGTCATAGCAAACAATAATGTTAGAACAAATTTAGCCAAAGGCTATGAAAACATTAAAGACATATAGCAAAGCGGTGGAATATATGCTGCTTTAAGCAAACGCTTATGAAAAAAGTTTAACAAGTTTAATCAACTGTAACACAAGAATTATTCAATAAGAAAAAAAAAATCCCATCATGTTTTTTATCATTCTTTTGGTAACATACACAGAACATGTAATAGATTGTTTTCTTCATTTTCGCTCTTGTAATTAAATGCTTGAGTACACAGAGACAGATCTTGAGACAAATTTTGCCACAACAAGTTTACTTACATTTGAGAACAATTAGATATGCAAACATCTGTTGCTTTGATAATTTTGTACGATGTTATAGTTTGGTTTCTTTCTCATTTTCAATGCGATATATAAAAAAGAAGTTAAACACTTAATTAATTCTCAATAATTATGGTATTCAATAAACTGAAATTACTTCATTAACATACCATCTGTTTTCTTGCAGAAAAAGATTTCTTGCTTAAGCTATTAAGACTTGAGTTATTTTCGTTCTGATTCATTTAAGCGTTATATAATTGTCCTTCCTCATGTTCAATATGATCTCTCTATTCTAAAAAAAGGTAACTACCGCTGTCACCGCCGCCGCCGCCGGTTTTGAATTTTTTGTGACCGGAGGTCTTTCTTCGTTAATATTAAGAAAAATAATGCATACAAAAATATGAAAATCAGTTGTTTTATACAGAAATGTTTGATAAACATGCTGATGCAGACAGTTTTCAAATCGAAGAATTATTTTAAGAGATATTTAATGCTAAAGTTCGACAAAATCGTTCCATTAAAAAAGTTTTATAGCAGCAAAAACTATACATGACAGTGTAATCATTTTTAGATCATTTTATGCGTTAGAATTTGCAGGAGTGCAGATTGCATTAATTTTTTTATTTTGACTCATTTTTTCAGGTTTTATTTCTATTTTAAATTCAAATTTTCAGCATTTCTAGAGATATTTTTTACAGATTTCAGAAAATTGTACTAATTTAAACTGTTGCCAACTGTATAAAAAGCGCAAGCAATAATATTTGCTTCAAATTAAAAATTTATTTACACGTGACTATTATAAACAGGAAAAAAACTTTCAAATTAAAATTAAATAATTACGTATAAGAAGCAGGAATTTATTAAAAATTATGTCATAAAAAGTACACACGTGAATTTTAAAAGAGAAAGGATATTGTAAAATAATCAGTTCATTAACATGCGTTAGAAGTCGTAGGAGAAATTACGTCATATTTACGTCACATTATAGTTATTACATAAAATGAACACAAAATAATATTGCAAAAAAGTTTAAATTTAGAAATTGCGCTAGACATTTATTTAATATTTTGAGAGGATCTTTTCAACTATTTTTGTTAGGAAAGCGCAAATAATATTTCATTTCTAACAAAAGTATCTTCACGTGAATATTTAAAAGAGAAAAAAATAGCTTGGTAAAAATTACGTTAGATTAAAAACAATTAATTTAAAATGTCTCATTTAAAAGAACTTTCTTTTCGCTTTGTTAAAAATACCAGGAGACAAAGACTGTTTACTTAATTCTTTTTATATTAGCTTATTTTGAAATGTTGTTACACGTATCTACGTCATCAAGTTCTTTTTATTCGACGTTTTATTTGTATTTTTATTAATGTTGTACGAATTTATTTGTTCTATTGTTATTTAAAATAAAAAATTATGTCAATTTGTATAATTTGGCGAGTGGTTTGGCGATTTATATAATTTGGCGAAATTGGTCGACGAGATAATCAAGCAGTACCGCAGCGGATTTGGCGTTAAAACTCCCCAATCAAAGACAAATGAATAGAAATTCGTTTATAGGGAGATCGCCACTGCTTTTTACATTATAATTCAATCTTTCGAAATCTTTTTAAAGCCGATCAAATTAGCGTGCATTTAGAGTCTGCGGTGTCTGGGCGGGGGTTGGCGAGCGTAGCTCGTAGGGGGCCGAGCCCCCTAGTATAACAAAAATAAATAAGATTAGGGCATTCGATGTCAAATGAATAAATAAAAATATTTCCGCACCTTGAGGTTTTCAAATTTTTTGTTTTTTATTTATTCTGTGTGTGTGTGAAAAAATTAGATAAAAATATGAAGTTTCACATTTTAGGTAGCTTTCTTTACAAAAAGCTACCTATTGCAGCCGTTCGGAGGAAAGCGATTTCAAAAAATGTTGGTATATTTTCCTCGATCATGACCCCCAGACCCCGAAACCACCGTCCGTTCAAAATTGATATATATATATATATATATATATCCATATATATATATATATATATATATATATATATATATCTGACCTATGTCACACTGTAACTCTCGTATTTATGAACCGATTTGGATGTAATTCGGAGTGTACATAGTACATACTAATGTCTCGACCGAGTTCGTTGGCCAGCTTCATCCGCCATTTTGTTTCAAAATGGCGGCCATTTAAAATTTTAAAAAAAAATTAAAATTTGAAATGTGGTACCAAAAAATTGAAAATGGAAAAATATTTTTTTCTTATGTATTTGACCTTTATACAAAGACTCCGTAGCAGTTTTTGTTTCGTCTATATCTTAAAAAATGGCTGAGTTATGGGATTTTGAATTTCTAGCGAAGCTGAGATTTTGAAACGTCCTGAATTTTGTCACGCGATAAAAGGCGTATTTATGAACCGATTTGGATGTAACTTCGTTTATACATAGTACAAACCAATGTCTCGAACGAGTTCGTTGGCCAGCTTCATCCGCCATCTTGTTTAAAAATGGCGGCCATTTAAAATTTTAAGAAAAATTTAAATTTGAAATGTGGTAGCAAAAAATTTAAAATTGAAAAAATATTTTTTTCTTATGTGTTTGACCTTGATAAAAAGATTCGGGAGCAGTTTTTGTTTCGTCTATATCTTAAAAAATGGCTGAGTTATAGCATTTTGAATTTCTAGCGTGGCTGACATTTTGAAACGTCCTGATTTTTGCCACGTGATAACAGACGTATTTATGAACCGATTTGGATGTACCTTGGTGTGTACATAGTACACACAAATAACTCAACCGAGTTCGTTGACCAGCTTCATTCGCCATCTTGTTTCAAAATGATGGCCATTTAAAAAAATTAAAAAAAAATTAAATTTAAAATGAGATACCAAAAAATTGGAAAATAAAAAGATTTTTTTTTGTATGTGTTTGACCTTAATACAAAGATTCCGGAACAGGTTTTGTTTCGTCTACACCTAAAAAAATGGCTGTGTTATAACATTTTGAATTTCTATTGTGGCTGACATTTTAAAACGACTTGATTTTTGTCACGCGATAACAGGCGTATTTATGAACCGATTTGAATGTAACTTGGTCTGTACATAGTGCATACCAATGTCTCGACCGAGTTCGTTGGCCAGCTTCATTCGCCATCTTGTTTCAAAAGGGTTGACATTTAAAAAAAAAAAAGTGTAATTTAAAATTTAAAATGAGGTATTAAAAAATTGGAAAATGAAAAAGATTTTTTTATGTGTTTGACCTTGATACAAAGATTCTGGAGCAGTTTTTGTTTTTGAAAATTTGTTCTTTTGTTTATATCTTAAAAACTGGTTGAATTATAGCACTTTGAATTTCTATCATGGCTAACACTTTGAAACGATCTTGTATTTGTCACGCGATACCACACGTATTCGCCTATTTCGATGGAAGAAGGCATGTGGATAGTATACATCAATATCTCGTTCAAGATCGCTGGCCAGCTTCATCAGCCATCTTGTTTCAAAATGGCGGCCATTAAATTAAAAAAAATTATATTTAAAGTGACAAAGTTACAAAAAAATTAGAAAGTGAAAAAGGTTTCTTTCTTAAGTATTTGACCTTGATATAAGGATTCAGGAGCATTTTTTGTTTGTCTTTATCTTAAAAAATGGCTCAGATATAGCAGTTTCAATTTCTAAAGTGGGTGACATTTTGAAAAATCTGATTTTTTGCATGCGACAGCACTCGTATATATCAACCGATTCCGATATGAGTGAGCATGTGCACAACAATTACTAAGGTCTCGACCAAGTTCACTGGTTAGCCTCATCTACCATGTTGTCTTAAAATGGCAGGCACTTTAAGAAATCGCCGAATTTGGCAGCCAAATATAAGTAACTTTAAATAAAAGCAGCTTGGATAAAGCTGACTAATTTCGCGAAATTCTCATTCATAATGATTTAGTATTGATAAAAATTAGTATTGAATCTCCTACATTCGGTTTCCACTTAATTGAGCTTCGTGTGTTTGAATAATATAAGTTGGCTTTTTAAAAATAAGGAATATGAAAGCTACCTCTTCCTCCCGGCAGTGGCCGGAAGGACTTTTTTATTCCCATTTGTTCACCTTCTTTGTTCGTCTTGCTTGACAATTATGCAAAGATTCCGGAAAAGTTCTAAGAGTATATTTATCTAACTAGAACTCCCCTCAGAGGGATTAGTCTGAGCGATATTGCTGAGAACATAGATTTAATAATAACATATGGAAGCAAAGAAAATGAGATGTTATCTTTAATTGTCCATATACTGCAATAAATTGAAATGATGAAAATAAACGAATCGTAGAATTACAAAATCTTATATATAAATTCGTATACACTGTTTAAAAAAAAAAAAAAAAATGGGAAAGCAAACCACGCATGACAGACATGTATAGATTTAAAATTGAAAGCACGCAATATATTAAAAGTAAAATAGAAAATGAAATACCAAATTGTCTTATATCGGAATTTTAACTGTATAAAACTGCGTCAAGAGCATAATCAGACGCTGCTCACCAATTTGAGTAATTTTAAATGACAAATATATGATGTATAAAAAGAATGGACTGTACTTTATATAGTATGTGCTCCCTCGGAATAATCAATATTGTACAATATCTGTTTTCCACGGATGCAATGAGGTTGTCGATAAGAGTTAAGGAATTCGCTATTCAAAATCTGATACAGTATCAAAGTACCTAACACATCAAAAGTGGCATGCAATGTGTCGTTAGAATGTGTTTTAGATATGCTCGATCCTATTTAAATTATGAGTATATGCTGGCCCCTACACTGTTAAAAATATTTCTGTAAAGCAACAGAAAAATTCTGGCAGCAAAAAGTTGCCAGAAAATATCTGTTTTCAGAAAATATCTGTTAACGAAAGAATGCGTTATTAGATGACAGAAATATGTAGTCATACAGGCACTTCGTGTTGACAATTAACGCTTTTCCCAACAGTCAAAATCTGTAGGTCGATTCCTGTTGGCGAGTGGGGGGGGGGGGAGGGGGGGAGTTCTATTTAACAGAACAATCGCGTATTATATGTTAGGTTCTCGGGAAAATTTTATTTACCGATCGACTTGTTTATATTAATAATAATAAATATTTCTTCATAAGAAATTCGCCTCCAAACTTTTACAAAATTAATTTAAATAGCTCATTCGCAATACAATATTCAAACGCATTTATATAGATTTTGTAACATAAACGCATTAAAAATTGGAATAAGTGAAAGAAGTAATCTTAAACTTTTTTTGCATAGAATAATAATAAAAAAAAAAAAAACAAAATTCGGTAACTCCCCCCCCCCCCCCCCCCATAAAAATGTTTATTAATAAAATAAATATGAATGTACTGAATATTATTTCGAATTAAAACAGCTTTACTCTAATAGTAACAGCTTTAATCTAACGAATTAAAATAGCTTTACTTTATTTAACCAATATTTCAGAAAATTTATTAGGCGAAGTTAGTGATGCTTGTTAATTACGTAAATAATAGCTGCCAATTTTTACAGTTTTCCCGAATAACAAGCTTTGTTTTATTCAATCGAAAAAATTCTGAGAGATGATCTCCATTAGAAAAAAGTGATAATATAAAAGTTGGTAGCTAAGAGCAAAGATGAAAAACGTACAGTAAGAGCCACTAAAAATTAAATAAACCTCCCCGTAAAAAAAAAAAAAACAACAAAATACCCCATATATATATATATATTTCATTTCAGCTAAAGTAATAAAATGAGTTTTCATTCTTCTTAAAAATATATAATATTTTTCCGTACATAGTAAATGATAATCAACTAAATAAGAAAAAAAATATTTTAATATAATTTAAATTTAAATTTTAAACAAAATTAAACTTGCTGATAATATGAAAAGAATGGTTAAAACTTAGGAATAATTTTCAAAATAATTCAGATTTGTAGTTTAAATTTTTATTTCATTAAATGGAACAAATGTGATAAATTTAAATAGTAAAAATATATGACCGGCGATCAGGTCTAATAAATATTATTTTGGTTAATATGAAATGAAAAATCAGTTATCTATAACTATAATAATACAGTTACTGCGTGTTTATTATTTAAACTATCACTACAAAACTTATTTATGTCAATCACTGATAAAGTTAATTTAAAAACTCAATAAATATGAAGTAAAATTAAACTCTCTTAGTTATAAAAATAATAAATATAACAAGTAATCATTCTACAGCTAAGTAAAAATTCAAGATTTTTAAACTAATCATAAAGCTAGATTACGAATTTAGCATAAAATAAACAATTAATCAAAAAACAATCTCCAATTATTAACAGAATTATATGAATTGCTAATGCACATAAATAAATTATGAAGTATAAAGTAATACTAATAATTTAAGTAAATGATACATTATAAAAAAATAAAAAATAAATAGTATTGCTTAACTAAGGTTTTTAACAAATTGAAAAAAAAAAATAAATCATACATATTATTATGTTTCGGAAAAACATTGTTAAACATTTAAAAGAAGAATGAAAACATACCATATTATTTTTGTTTTAAAAAAAACAGAATAAATCCTTTTGCTCTTCTTTTCAATGTATTTTTGATGGGAACTATTTTACTGTGAATTTTTAAAAAATTCGTTAAATCTTATTTATTCTTTTTAGATCTTCCTGCCATTTTATACACACACAACACACAACAGATATTTCAAGATAGACGCTTCAAGTTTTCCCAACAGAACGAAAGCTTCAGCGTGGGTTAGATGAACCAATAATAACTGGTCATTTTAAATGACCTTATAGACGTCAAAGATCTCCCGCCAAATTATTTCTATGCTATATGATAGACTTTTCTGTTGTCTAGTAAAGACGTAATAAAAAAAAGGCTTTTTTGTTTTTTAACAGGAAAATAAGACATATGAAGCTGAAATAACATAAGAATTCTGTCAACGTAATTTTTACTGTCGGAATTCGACGATTTTTTTCTGTTATCTTAAGATCTTTTTTTACAGTGTACATACGTTGTATTGTTTTGTTTTCAAACATATTCTCCACAAGTTGAGCTGTATTTAACATGTACTAAATAAAAGATGATTGCAATATAAAGTATGACACAAGATCTGAATATATTGTCCGCATAACCTTTGAGCTGTCAAAGTATCATTTGAAGTAATTTGCAAATCCATACATATTTTTTCAGCAAATCATGCAAGCTAAAATACGCGAATATGAACCCGATTATGAGATTTCACCAGAATAAGTTAATATATAAAAAAATCTACTAATGACAATTGTGAATATGACCTTATGATAAAATGTCTAGAAAATGAATCAGAATTTTTTTTTTTTTTTTTTTTTTTATAAACGGCACTCTCCTCTCTTAGTGGCCTTGGCGAGAGAGAGAAAAGCTTAGAGAAGGAGAACACTTTAACAAGTACTTTCGGGCAACCTACTCACTGTTTCTTACAGGGCTTTATTCAATATTTACACAATGTATTTAATGCTAGATGGGTATCTATCAGTTTTTTTGTATTTACATTGCATGTTCTGTGGAGGAAATGCAGGATTATGAAATATTTAAAGTTGCTATACCTAATAATTCCAAATTAATGTTAATTGAGATCACTTTCCGTTTATTTCATCTTTTAATATTTTAAATTTTTTAGAAACCATTCACAGCGACAATTTTATATTTTAAAAGTATCCCAAAGCAAAATTTCAAGTTTTTAGGCTCAGCAGTAACACAAAAATAGAAAATTTTCGAAAGTTTTTTGTTTCTGCAGTGTTTTATGTAGCAAAATTTTTAGAAATTGTTCTATTCCGAGAATTTACGTCATGATAATACAGCCATGTCAATTTTCATGCTTATATTCCTAACAATTCCATGTACTTCGTTTCTTAAATCATCTTTAGATATTTTCCGCTTTGTTTAGCCTTTCGATTTTTTTAGAATTCGTTCTACAACAATTATTTACATCTTATAAATTACTGTTATGCCAAAGTTCTAGTTTCTAACCCCAACAGTATCCCAGAAATTTCAGCATTGCAAATAAATCATAATTTTAGAAATTTTTATGTTTATCTGTCAAATTGAATTTTCGAACCTTTTAGAGAGCGTTCATAACGAGTATTTACATCTTAAAAGTAAACACCACACCGAATTTAAAGTTTCTAACCCAATCAATATCACAGAAATCGCAATTTTAGAAGTTTTTTACTCCTGCAGCGATGTAGGTTGTTGCACTGACATAAAATGCAGCTTTTTTCAGAACAGAGATGGCCAGCAACATTTTTTTAAGTTGGCTATGTAGTTTCAGAGATAACATCTCACAAATGTACAAACATTAACAATATTATACACTTTATAATATTATAAAGCTTTATAATATTAGCATTAGATGTACAGAAACAAAAGCCATTTATCTGTTACAAACTCAAAAGCCCGGTGTTGCTCAGAATTTGAAAGATGTTTGTTCTGATAATCAATTTCAAAATTAAACATACAACATAAAACAAGCATTAAAAAAAGAAGTCGAACTGTTGTATGCATGAATCAAATAAAAACACAATATAAAAATGTATAAATGTATAGAAGAGATGCAAAAGAATACAGCTATAAATGAACTTATTTCAATTTATAATTGGAGCAATAATGTTAAAATACGCCAATTTTTCCATAATCGGGTTTTTATCATACTTCAATACGTTTTTTCATACTCATATGACGTTATACTATATTTACCAGGTCCTTTATATTTCCAATATGACGTAATATTTTCCCTTTTCACGTGGAAACCTTGAAATAGAAAAGTTATGAAGTTATATTCACTTTCATTTAAATTCGTCAAACTATTTATTTAATTTTCATTTTTCACGTGAATATCTAGCAATAGAAAAGTTATGACGTAATATTCACCTTTTTTTAAATTCGGCAAACTATTTATTTAATTTTTCACGTGGAAATCTTGCAGTAGAAAATTAATTGTTGTAGCAAGAATTTTATTGTGTATTTTAATTGTTGGCAACTGCTATAACGAAAAATGTTTAAATTTGATAAGAAATTGCTGTTAAATTGGTGGTTTTTTATTAATTTAAAATTAACTATAAATTATTTCGATTCCGGATTACTTTAGTTGCCTCGGCCGTCTTTTAATACACATGTTACGTATCTTTTCGCAATTTTGGTTTCTAAACTGTGGATTTGTATAGAATTACAAACGGGCAGATAGTCAAATTTTCATTTTTATACATTACATTATATAAAAACACAAATAACTTATCTAATACGTGTTAGCAGATCCATTTTTTAATATATATATATAAACCAGCATAATACTTATTCTGCTTTATTTTCATAGTCATTTATATCATTTGCCAAAAAATCTCACTTTCTTAACCCCGAATTGAGCGCTTTTTACAAAAGCGCCAAAGTCCATATAAAAGCAAAGTACCAGGAAAAGCATTAAATGCCTGGTAATAAGTTACTTAGAATGCGACATTGACGATCAACCATTATTGGCATTCAATCTTATAGTTTGGCGATAGAATTTTGGTCGACGGGATAATTAAGTAGTACCAAATACCGTTCTGCAATTTAACTTCAATTTAACTTAATCTTCTCTATTCTTCTATTTTAAGATTTTTAACTTCTAAACATCGCACATTTTCAATTTTTATACCGTCGTATTGGGGAGATAAAGTACTTTTAAATGCAATTTGTTTGAAAACTGCATCTCAATTTATTTTTGAAATATTAATTTTTTTGTAGTTTTTAGCGCCGTTTGTTTAATTTTGGCAACTCAAGCACTCCATTTCTGTAGAAAGTAGGGGGGAAATAGTTGGAAAATAGTAATTATACCTTTTTGTTGCCTTTCTCCCTTAACAACTTAAAAAAAATGTAATTAAAATACGGGCAATTTTGAAAAAATATAAACGAATGATTTCTTTTTCAAAATTTAATTTTAAGTATCTATATTAACATTACAAACAAATGAGGGCATATGAATCATCAGATAGCCGATTTTTTTTTCATAGAGTTTCTGTAATGACGACATCTCTTTTTTTTTATTTGTGTATTATTCAGTGATAGTGACGTCCTATGCGTATTTTATTGTAGAAATTGTTTAAGACTGGATCGTAAATGAAGAATTCTTCAGCGGATGCGGATGACGTCATTCTGTACAAAATAAAAGCGTGTGTTTTAACTCTTGAAAGTGAAATATGTTTTGTACTATCCGTATTTAATTTTTTTTTTTTTCATCGAGGGTGACACTAAATTCTGAAAAAACAGACTTCCCGTTTTCTAGTTTTTTTCAATCATTGTGCAGTTTCGGCCTCAAAAAGTGAGATTTGTTGCAAAAAGATATAAATAGCTATGAAAACAAACCTGATGAACGTTTATGCTTATTTTTACAAGTGAATATGCTACAGATGTCATATGCGCACCGAGGTACATAATTGGTTCCAAAGTGACGTTACTTTGCCTGACATAATAACCAGTGGCGGCTCGTGGCTGTCATATTTTGGGGCACTAAATGCATGGCGGTTAGTATTATTCTTATTTACCATTATTTTTTTAAGAAAAATATTACCTTGTTTAATGGTCGAAAATTCTGTCAACAAATATGGAAAAGATTTCTTTTAAAGCAATAGTGGTAAGAGAAGAATAAAATTGGCAACTATGCATTTAGTGCCCCCCCAAAATGCCAGTAACGAGCCACCACTGATATAACCATATATAACACTATTATAAATTGTTTTGTTCTATAATTATATCATTTATTGATCGTTATTTCCTTTTAAAAATAATAGAAAATATTTTGTTTTCATATTGAAATAAAAAATAACGTGCTATTACAGCACGCTATAGGTAACTCGTATTCAAAAACGACGTTTTCGCCAAATTGGCATTAAAAAATCACGCCAAACCCGGTGCGTTTATGGTATCTGTGCCATAAATATAAACATTTTATTTATATATATAATATCATTGCTTTTACTTTTGTTTGTATATAAAAATAGGTAAATGGCTTGTTAACACAAAATAAATTGTATAAATCTTTAAAAAATTGCTTGAGTATATGAAACAATATAATAAGTTGCACGAAAATACGTATAAAAGCTTACTTGTCTCGGCAAGCCCATTTTTTATACCTCGCCAAGGCCCTTATACAGGAAAAGTATCAATTTCATTTTTAAAGACTTAAGAAGAAATTAATATAAATGGAAATCGTTTTTTTTTCTTGAAAATCATGCTTTTATTAAAATTCTCAAAAATTTAGAAAATATATATGTTTTTTAGATGCACTAAATAGTAGAAAAGTCTTGAAAAAAACCTTAAATGCACGGAGTTTAAATTTAATTCGATGAGCTCAATTATGGAAGATAAATTAATTTAAATGGGAATTTTGCCAAAATAGCCATCTATCTCCAAGTTGGCTTCATATATAGAAACTTCTTTTGTCGCCGAATTTGGCGATATTTCGCCACGTTGGCCAAAGTTTGGCGATATCGTGGTAACCCTGTCATTAGTCCTTTTCAACAAATATTCATTGTTGAAGCTATGGCTGATTTCTCAATAGAAAATCAAACGAAACCAATAAGTAATTAACCCCTACCCTACCGTTGCCCCCTAAGGGATCGAATTTTAAACACGTGGGTAAGTGTAATCACAGATCGCACAGAGGGTTTCGTTTAATATTCCTTTCAAAACACTTTATCCTTTTGAAAAAAACTGTTAGTTCCAATTTCGCAACCAGGGGCGCACTCTATTCTAAACAAACCTCTATCCGAACGAAACTCCGTTTTATATACTATCCGTAGATATATTAGTCGAGGGGATTGAGCCGATAGCACCAGAGATAAGTAGGCGGTAAAAAGTGGAACTAAAATATGTATGGCTATGATGCATAATATGGAAGAATGGTCAAAGGGATGTCGGCAAAAGTTGGAAAAGTGCTTCCCGGGTAAAAAGGGCGGAGGTTAGAAAAATTGCTTAAAATACACAAGTTAGAGCCTGAGGAAGTAAATAATATAAGACTTTTTGAAAATATTATTATTTGCCGTGTGGTCTGAAGTATTCAGCTATACGTATGCAAAAATTCATGTCTGCAATTTAATTAGGGGCTCTCTTAGAAAGAATTGCTTAAAATACATATGTGGTAGCTCAAAGGGTTAAATGTAAGACTTTTTCAAGATTTTATGATTTGCCGCCTGGCCTCAGGTTCTGCTATATGTATGCAAAATTTCACTCCTCCAATTTAATAAGGGGCACAGTTAGAAAGAATTACTTAAAATACGCATGTGGGAGCCCAAAGGGTTAAATGTACGATTTTTTTTCAAAATTTTATGATTTATCGAATGATGTGTGGTGTTCACCTATAAGTGTGCAAAATTTCACGCCTCCAACCTAAATAGGGGCTCACTTAGAAAGAATTGTTTAAAATACACATGTGGAAGCCCAAAGGGTTAAATGTATGACTTTTTTCAAAATTTTCTGGTTTGTCATTTGATGTGAGGTGTTCAGCTATAAGTATGCAAAACTTCACGTCTACAACCTAATTAGGAGCTCACTTAGACAGAATTGTTTAAAATACACATGTAGGAGACCAAAGGGTTAAATGTACCACTTTTTAAAAATTTTATGATTTGTCGTATGATGTGTGGTTTTCAGCTATAAGTATGCAAAATTTCACGCCTACGACCTAATTAGATCTCACTTCGAAAGAATTGTTTAAAATTCACATGTGGGAGCCCAAAGGGTTAAATGTACGACTTTTTCAAAATTTTATGATTTTTCGTTTGATGTGAGGTGTTCAGCTATAAGTATGTAAAATTTCGCGCATCTAACCTAATTAGGGACTCTCTTAGAAAGACTTGTTTAAAATACACATGTGGGAGACCAAAGGGTTAAATGTACCACTTTTTAAAAATTTTATGATTTGTCGTATGATGTGTGGTTTTCAGCTATAAGTATGCAAAATTTCACGCCTAGAACCTAATTAGATCTCACTTAGAAAGAATTGTTTAAAATTCACATGTGGGAGACCAAAGGGTTAAATGTACGACTTTTTCAAAATTTTATGATTTTTCGTTTGATGTGAGGTGTTCAGCTATAAGTATGTAAAATTTCACGCATCTAACCTAATTAGGGACTCACTTAAAAAGACTTGTTTAAAACACATGTGGGAGACCAAAGGGTTAAATGTACGACTTTTTTAAAATTTTATGATTTGTCGTATGATGTGTGATGTTCAGCTATAAGTGTGCAAAATTTAAAGTCTCCAATATGTATAGTTTCTGAGAACGGCCTCTATGACAGACGAACAGACAGACAGAGGAGTGAGACGAATGGAGTTTCGTGAGATGAACGAAACCCTAGAAATCAATGTCCAATTCAAATATTGCCCTCAGGAATATATATATATTCCAAATTTCAAAACTCTATGTCAACAGGAAGTGCGTGAAAAATGAATCACAAGATTTGAGTGCCACAGACAAACATAATTGTAAGTTAAAAGATAGCATGTAAAAAAAAAAAAAAAAAAAAAAAAAAAAAAAAAAAAAAGAAAGAAAGAAAATAGGAAGAAATCATGCTATAAAGCAAAATATTTTATTAAACATCATTGGGTCATTCCATGTCAATTCAACCAAATTTTTTATGATTTGTAACCCGACCCCCAGGGATTTGGATGAAACTCGGTGTATATACTAATTCTATCATGATATGAATACATCAGAAATTTTTCCTTCCTAGACGTCATAGTTTGTGAGATATGGGGGGTCCAATTTTTGGATTTTTCTTAAATCGCACATTTCTGAGTCTGTATTTTTAGACTGCAGTTCCATTTTCAAAAAATTGTTTCTCTGGATCTAAAATGCGAATCATCTTAAAAATATCACAGTAAGTACATCAAAAGATGCAGATTTTAATAAAAAAATGTTTAAAAAATTAATTTTAAATATTTAGCTCCAAAAAATTAAACCAAAGTTGAAAGTTATGGTTATTTTTCCAAATTTTTGTGATTTTACGAAAAAGGCTCTACACAAAAAGGCAAATGAAATTTCCAATTTCTTTTTGTTGTAAATAAAAGTTTACACTTTGGGCTCTCTAGTTATGAAATAAAAATGATGTCTTTCTGATGACTTATGCAAAATTTTGCCCTGTTTTGGGAAACTGCACCAATCAAAAAAAAAAAAAAAAATCTGCCTAATTTTAGCTGAGGTACCTAACTACTGTGGTTCCTATGACTTGTTGAATATATTATTGAATGTTTCTTTCTTTCTTTCTTTTGCAAAGTAAAATTTTTGCTTTTATTTCTTTCTTCTGAGTAAAGGGGGAGGGGGGAAGTCTATGACTGCAGTCTATCCTCCCTCCATTAAATTTTGTGCATAATCCTTATGTTTCCATTATTTATTCATTCATATATTTTCTTTTATTATTAGCATTTTTTAAATTTAAACAATCCCTTAATTTTGTGTTTACAATATAACTGTAAACAAAAAATCTTTTATTGATATAGAATAAGAAAATGCAATAATGACTTTTTACCCATCAAATTTTCAATATGTTTTTTTCTGTGTGTGTATGTGTGTTTGAATTAAAATACTTTATTTATATTTAACATTCTTTTAAAAATTTCTATCTTATTATCTTGGATAATTTTAATCATTTTAAATATGTTTTTTATAGTTTAAATACCTTATATTTAACAAAGCCTAGTTCATTTCTACAGTATGAAACATATTTTTACACCTGCCTTGTATAAACAAATTCTGACAAAGGCAGGATAAAATTATTTATTTAAGGCAGGTGTTTTCGAATCTGTTAATCAAATTATTATTAGTCTGCTGTTTCTCATAATAGAAGGGGGATCTATTTTTCCTTGTGCTGCAAATGAAAATAATAGATGAATTTGAAGTAACTAATTATGCTGCAAGACCGTCATGACAACTTCTGAGAGAAAAGAGAATCTTGTCTATGCCAGAAATAAGAAAAATTAAAGCCACAGCTACAGGTAAAGAAACAATTGAATTAATTGAAAAGTTTTATAATTGTAATGAATATTGAAGAATCATGACTGGAAAAAAATGTAGTTAGCATTGCTAAGAATGTACTATGCACAAAAGCGATTGATATTATGTGTATCTATATGAGTTGTATTCTCTTTTTAAACAGGAATTTCCAAAAAACTTGAGAATTATAACTCTAGGTATTCAATCCAGTATTAGCAGCACTGTTCATTTAATTGAGTTTGTGACAAGCTAAATAAAATATTTGGAAAATGTTATTCCACTCTTTTATAACGAAAGCTAAATCTAATTTCCTAAAAGAAACTAAAGCAAACTTTGGCCCTCAAAAAGCTATCGTTTTGTAGGATTTCAGCAAAAATTTTACTTTTCTTATTCAAGATGAGGCTTAAAGTTACCATTGGACCAAAGAAGCTGCACTCTTGATCCAGCTGTTATATACACTCTATCTCTCAGTATTAGATTATCAGCAAGCAATAAACACATTTTATCTTATGATATGCAACATGATTTCACTCTTATGTGTTTAACACAGAAGGAAGTGATATCATTTGTAAAAGAGATATTTCCTGATGTAAAGAAAGTCCTTGACTTTTGTGATGGGTGCTCTGGCAATATAAAAATTGCAAATTTTCATAAACCTTTACCAAAATGAAGAGAATTTCCCCTTAAGATATTTAAATTCTTTTCTGCGGGGTGGGGGGAAGGAGGGGAGATAGCTACCGATTTAATGTTTTAGATACTAAATCACGAAGATCTTCTAATATACCGATGTTTTGTTGTGTTATTATGTTTGGAGTTACAGTAAGATAGAAAAATTGATATACATATATTAGAAGGTTCTCAATGTTGCTAATTCATAATAAATATAAATTTTAAATTGCACAAAAAAAGAATGTTGCAAAATAAGTCTAAGTGAAACTGCAAAAGTACGTCATTTATTTCTATATTTATATTTAGCTCAGTTATATTTTTGAATTTCAATCTTTTAAATATAATGTTTATTCTGATTTTTTAGCTTTAAAAAATTGCATATAATTTAACAAATTCTTTATTTGTTACATAAAAAAAATACAACAATCTAAATCTTTAAACTATTTATAAGCAATTTTATTTAATGTATTAGATTTAATTAATGATTATTTCAATTTTAATAAAAATGAAGTTTTTCTCCTAGCTTATGTAAAAATTTCGCCCTGTTTTGGGAAATTGCACCATTCAAGAAAAAAAAAATATCTCTAATATGTCTAATTTAAACTGTGGTACCTAAATAATTACTGTGGTTCCTATGACTTGTTGAATTTATTTAATATAAGTGCTTCTTTTTTTTAATTTGCAAAGTAAAGTTTTTGCTTTGTTTTTTCTGAGTAAAATGAGAAAAAAAATCTAAGGATTCAATATCTACCCCCCCCCCCCCCCCGTTAAATATTGTACATATTCTTTACATACTACCTTTGTGAAAATATTTACAGAAATGCTATACCACTGAATCCAATGATAGATGTACATTTATGTGACAAACATATGCGATAAGATTGAGAACAACACAATTTCAGATAATGTGTTATATTTACCAATAAGATACAAATTTTCTACTGTTATAAAAATAAATAAATCAGTCTGATTTTAAGGGTTCATTTTAGGAAATAAATCAAAATGATTAATAAATTTATATTTAAAATGTGCAGCAATTATTTAGGTACCATAAGCAAAGTTAAAGATATATTTATCTCTTGATAGGTACAGCATCCCAAAATAAGTCAAAAATTTTGCATAAGCCATGAGAAAGACATCATTTTTATTTCATAAATAGAAAGCCCAAAGTGTAAACTTTTATTTAAAATAAAAAGAAATTGGAAATTTCATTTGCCTTTTTGTGTAGAGTCTTTTTCGTAAAGTCACAAAAATTTGGAAAAATATCAATAACTTTCAACTTTGGTTTAACTTTTTGGACCTAAATGTTTAAAATTAATTTTTTAAATATTTTTTAATTAAAATCTGCGTCTTTTGATGTACTTACGGTGATATTTTTAAGATGATTAGCATTTTAGATCCAGAGAAACAATTTTTTGAAAATGGAACTGCAGTCTAAAAATACAGACTCAGAAATGTGCGATTTGAGAAAAATCCAAAAATTGGACCCCCCATATCTCACAAACTATGACGTCTAGGAAGGAAAAATTTCTGATGTATTCATATCATGATAGAATTAGTATATACACCGAGTTTCATCCAAATCCCTGGGGGTTGGGTTACAAGGTCTGGTTGAATTGACATGGAATGACTCCATATAATTGTTTCTTATTTTCACACGCGAAATATAAACCATGCTTTTGGCGATTAAAAAATGCTATTGAGAGATTATCGCAAAATCTCAAATCAAAGTTTTTATGCCTTTTTTTTCTTTTAAATGGAAAAAGTTTTAAGGCACTTCAATATTACCGCGTACACATTTTTTTTATTATTATTTGCTCCATGTGTTCAAACCAGTTGTCTATGAAAACATTCACCGGTGAAAGTGACGCAAACAAAATTTCTGTGACGTAAGCAGATAAATAGTGCTTTTGTTATCAGTTTTTTTTATATAATTTTTAAACGGTTTGAAACTTATTTTTCATAGTAGGTGCATTCAGTAGGCGACCCTCATAGGTACCTTCTGATAAAATCAGAAACGAAATCTGACAAATATTTTCTGAGTTATGCTTAACGAAAGGCTTTTTTAGGCTTTTTTTTTAGTGGGACATGGCGTATCCATCGTAGTAATCAGTGTTGGGCACGCTCACAAAAAAAAAAACGAACTAATTCAAACTCAAGTTCAATTTCTCAAAAATGAGTCAAGTTCACGTAATACTGCGATGAGTATTAGCCTTCGCTTCGCTCAGACAACAAGTAAAAATTAAATTTAAAAAATCAAAAAATCCGACTGCGTAAAAAGCGAACTAATTAATTATTTCTCATCAATGTGAAATTATTTTTGATATTACTTACCTTCTTTTTTTATTTACTTGTTTGGATGACTTTTAAGTTGAGTTCAATTGTTAGTTCCTATCTATAAACACTGTTTTGATGAGGCGTATAGATGTCTATGAAGATTAGAGTTGCAGTAAAGCTAGAGATCCTACCTACACAACTTCCAGGTTAACGGAGCTTCTGACTGTAAAATAGTCAATGAAACATCGTCTTCATTTTGAAAATCTAATGATATGCTACTCAATAGGGTGCGTAAAATTTTTTTTTCGTCTCTGTCTCCATTTTGTATTTTACGGCCGCCATTTTGAATTTATAAAAACAAAATCTAGCCTATAACAATCGGACAGTTATGATGAATTGATAGAGACCTCATTAATTAAAATCCATCCAGCCATTGAGATGTTTTGAGGGTATAAAGAAATCCACATACCCAGATACGCGTGAAACACATAACACTTCTTGGCAGTCAGGTAAAAAATTATTTGAATATGAGAGCTGACGTTAATTTATGTTGTTTTTAGTTACCTTTAATTTCATACACTTCATATATATTGTTAAAATTTCAGTTTTTTTTTTTTTTTTTTTTTTTTTACTCCTTTCACTCTTATCAATAAAAGAATATTTTTCATTCTGAAAAACTATATTTATTTCCATATATTTTAAACTTTCCTTATATGTATTTCAACGTAATCTTTTCTTTTCTTTTGTTCTTTACTTTCCCCCCCCTTCTTATTATTTTTTTTAATTTCAAGATCCAAATCCAAAAAGATTTAAAAAGGATACAATTAATTTTTTATCATTTCATTTTTGAGAACACTCACGCATATATGTATTGGTGGAACCTCAGATGAGGGCGGTAGAATGGGTATCCTCAGAGGCGAATGACAAGATAATTAGTAATGAAGAATAGAATTTTATTCACATTAAACACAAGGTTTCAGGACTAATATAATGTCATTAAGTACACAACAGAAATTAGCTGAAATGCGTAATCTGATGAAATTAAAGTCTATGAGGTGGCAGAATAAATATAAGTTCTGAGGAAAGTCAATCAGAGAGTTCAATAAGTTAAAGAGTCTCTGCGATCTAAATAATCGCCTTTTAGAATAATGGTCCTTAGACGAAGTCAAAAGGCTCGTCACTGTTCAGAGAGCCTGCGCTGAAGAAACCAGCTGATGTCTCAGCTGTCCGGCTTTGTTCGCCGTGAGAGAAAAATGTAATCTCTCTCTCCTCAGAACGTTCCTCCGAGAAAGACTATGAGTGGATCCTTGAGAGGTGATTCTCTCATCCAGGGTAAGACCTGCACCCTACTCCTTTTAGTCTACAACTTAACTGACTTCTGTCATTAAGGATCTCGAATATATCCTCAATTATTTCTACTGGAAAACAATACGGAGTTGTTCTAGCCACTGGCAGTGCTTTTCTGTCAAGATCATTTGACGGCTGCGCTCCTAATGGTTAAACTAGGCCCATCCTACAATTTTCACACAACCCTCTGTGCTCCAAATCTAGCATGAGAAAATGTCTAGTTTCACTCTCGGTACCTGAAAGCAAACCCCAGGTGATCTTTGCTTTATCCCAGTTGTTGCCAAGTGTCACTTTCCTATGATGAATTGTGATAGATTTGTTTCTTCTCATCTTACGGGTGAAAGTTGGAACTTAGCCTAAAACTCGAGTTTATTTTAGGAATACATGGGTTTTTCTATAACTAGCGATCTTGTATCGCTAAGAGAGTTTTTCTATGTAGAATATTGGAAAACAATCTGAAGTTTCCACGGTATGTTGCTAAGTTCTATCTTTAAATATGTGTTTCCTTTATACTTCTAATTTATATACATTTTCTAACTTGGTTATTTAGACATTTTTCCCCTTAATAAACTGTAAAGGTTTTTTTACAGCATTCTGAAAGTGTTTCATAATCTCTGCTGGGAACAGGATTTGAACTCTTGTTAAAGTATAAAAGCATCCTATTTGCAGGCATGATTGGTGAAGTTTTTCTGATTCAACGCGTTCCTAATTTTTTCTAGATTTCGATTTCCTTACTACTATATTTCAAATCAAATATATTCGTAATATATTCCTTTAACATCTGTACTGCGAGCACTGGTTTATTTTACATGAAATCCCCTCGTATGATTAATGTACAAGAGGTTAACTGACTTTATTAAATTCTGCATTTTTCAATTCTCATGTATTAAAAAAAAAAAAAAAAACTATATTCTGAAAATTATAATCGGACTTTTAAATGAAAAACAGGCTATGTTAAACACTATTAACAGATGTGGTAGTAGCACTTTACAGACCCTTGCAATAGGGATCTGCACGGGCCGGGCTCAGGTCGATTTTCCTTCACGGCACTCGGGCTTAACGTATTTTTTCTGTACAGAGCCGGGACTGGTTTCATTCCTAGTCTTCACGGCCAAAAATTTTCAGTCTTAGTTTTGACCCAGCCCGTATGAAAATCATTGTCTTCGCGTGGCTTGGTCCATTCAAAGATCAGTTAAATTAAGCCTGGCCAAAAATTTTTGCAAAAAATGCATACCTTTTTAAATCGCCACACTGCAAATAGAAGCGTCTTAAGTTTAGACACATATGTGACTGAAAAAGAATTTTAGACACTTAAGTGTCTTAATCTGAAAATTAAGACACTATAGATGTCTTAATTTAAGATACATAAGCGTCTTACTATGACCATGGTGTAAACGAACTGAGAATAATGTCTAAAATATCCGCAAACGTCTTATTTTAAGACACTTCATTGCTTTAAACGTGTCTTAATTTAAGACGTTTTGATTCTTTCGACGCAATAACCACCAGGGGGCACTAGCACTCCCAGTTGCGCATGCGTTTTAGATGTCTTCGTTCGAAGTGGTATACGTTGTAATTCAAACAAAGTTTGTTTTTATGTACGCGTGTATTTTAATTAGTTTTTTGCGAAATGTGAAGTACTGTGATTTTAATTCGTATTAACTTGGATTATTTATTTATTGAATACATACATCTGACGTGTGTGCTCGACATCAAATGTCTCTTAGAAGCTGTCGTCGATACAAGGGCGGGATAGACACAGAACAGAAGTAGACGACGGTTGAAGATTACACCCGGAAATTCTACAAAGCGTGTGCAATGGGCTTAGTGTTAACTCGTATCAATTTATATCAATAATATTGTGTTATTCATCTTCGTCCTGTCGAAGCTGGCAAAAAAAAAGAAACTTTTGTCTGGCGGGCCCTGTTTTTAGGATGAAACATCTCATTCTTTAAATATGGCTAGTCGGATGTATTATGGGATTACCTTTTAAACTGATGAAAGTCTTTCTCCCTCACTGTGGTTGTGGTAGTTTTTAAAATTTCAAATCGAGGAATATTTCTTACCTCTTGCAGCAACTCAAGTAAGTTTCTTTATAGTAGTAAAATTAGTGTATTTTATGATTTTATTTATTGTACTAAACAAAATCTTACATGAAATTTAATTAGTTTTGAATCTGTTCGCAAAAAACCCCACTAATTCTAGAAGTATATATTTTTAAACTTATGACGTTCTTTTTTATTACGAATTATATATTCAATGTCAGTTCTTAGTTTCAATTGATAATTTTTATCTCGCAGTAAATGACGGCCACAAGGAAGTAAAGAAAAAAAAACTTTGAAAGATGACCTAATGCTTTCTTACTTCCTGGCATAAAACCGCAGATTAAAAAAACATAAATAAAGTAAATGAGACTGGTCTATTATATGAAGCTGCCTGTAAAAATATACATATGTATTTGATTTGCAATCATCTCTAATACTGATTTTTTTATTATTTTTAATAAAAAAGTAATTTGAAATTTATAATGGGAAAAAGTAAAAACCTCTAACTAGATTTCGTATTTAAAATTGTGGTAACTTTATTTATATGCACTTATACGAAAAATACAAAAATGACAGATGTTACTGTATATATTTAAGACGAAAGAAGTTTGGAAATCATAAGTTATTTTTTCCTCATGTTTTTAATATAGAATATGTACTTATTTGTTTTTATTGATAGTTGAATAGCTTTTGTGAGTACCCTCTGATCTACATAAAAACTTGCCCATGTGGAAATATAAATTTTTTAAAAACATAATTTTTAAATAAGTATTTTCATTTTTTTTGGGGGGGGGGAGGGGGGGATTTTGCATGAATTTTTGTAAAGCTGATATCTTAAATCTTGCACTGATTATAATGAAAGTTTTGAACTTTTAGAGTAGGAAAAGTTTAAAAACGCAAATATATTTAACAAAATACCAAAGTCATTTTTTCCCCAATGTTATTAAAGTAGAATATTTACTTATTTATTTTCATTATTCATAGTTAAATGGCTGTTGTGATTATCAAGTGATGTATATGTAAAATTGCCTATGTGGCAATATATTTTTTTATATTTTCATTTTTTTTTTTTTGGGGGGGGGGGGATTTTTGCAATTTTCGTACATCTGATATTTTAAATATTTTTCCACATTCAACCGAGTATAATAAATATTTTGAACTTTTAGAGTAGGACAAGATTATAAAATATATATATATATTTATCTATGTACCTTAAAAGCCCTTAATAGCGAACACTTCGGGACCGCGGAATTTGTCCGATAATTGGAGATGTCTACTTTTTTGAGGTAAAAATATACAAATATGTATGTCTGCTGATTAAAAAAGTATTCGTTAAATAGAGGTGTTCGCTATTCGAGAATGTCCATTAACCTCCACAACGGATACTCCCGAATACCGGACATCTCAATTTAGACAACTATAATGCAGGGTTGCGTTTTTTGCAAAAGTACTTCTTGATTAAAGGAAGGGCAAACTGGGAAGTGCCCCGTCCCCCTACGACTGTAGTGCCCTCAAATTTGATGTGCAATATTTGTAAAGCTTATATTTTAAATCTGTTTCGAAATTGTACTGATTATAATCAATATTTTGAACTTTTAAAGTAAAATAAGGTTAAAAACAAAATAAATTTAAAAAAATCTAATATTTAGATAAATATTTTTTGTTTTTTAATCTTGTTCTACTCCTGAAGTTCAAGATATTGATTATAATCAGTACAATGTCGTAAAAGATTTAAATTATCAACGTAACGAAAATTGTATACCAAAACTGAGAGCACCAAAAAAATCAGGCTGTATTGGGGAAGGGGGGGGGGGGAGGGGCAGGACCACAGCCAAATATTTTTCCAGGATTCAACGTGGTCAAACATGGCTACGTATGATGCTTACAAAAAAATGGATGCGATTCAGACGTTTGAAGTGTCTGAAATTCAGACGCGAAAAGTGTCTGAAAAAATTCAGACATTTTAAAATGTCTGAAAATTGAACACTCCATTTCAGACACTTAAGTGTCTGAATTTCAGACATTTTAATTTAGAGTGCATTACTCTGCACTTAAACATTAAAATTTATTCTTTTTAAAGAATATTAGAATTCTACACTTAGTAGAATATAGCTAAATTAAAATATAGTAAAACGTGTGAAAGGAAACCTGCCTATTATGAACCCTGTTTTAAACAGAAAAACGTGTTTATCCATGCAAAATTAATATGTTATATGTAAGAAAAGAATATATAATATACTTGGGGGCTCTGCCCCCTGCAAGCTACGCTCGACAAACCCCGTCCAGACACCGCAGAATCTAAAAACACGCTAATACGCTAATCTGATGGGTTTTAAAAATATAAGAGACGATTGAATCTCTCTATTCTAAAAAGAAGTAACTACCGCTGTCACCGCCGCCGCCGCCGCCGGTTTTGATTTTTTTGTGACCGGAGGCCTTTCTTCGTTAATATTAACAAAAATAATGCGTACAAAAATATGAAAATCGGTGGTTTTATACAGAAATGTTTGATAAACACGCTGATGCAGACAGTTTTCAAATCGAAGAATTATTTTAAGAGATATTTAATGCTAAAGTTGGACAAAATCGTTCCACTAAAAAAGTTTTATAGCAGCAAAAACTATACATGACAGTGTAATCATTTTTAGATCATTTTATGCGTTAGAATTTGCCGGAGTGCAGATTGCATTAATTTTTTTATTTTGACTCATTTTTTCAGGTTTTATTTCAATTTTAAATTCAAATTTTCAGCATTTCGAGAGATATTTTTTACAGATTTCAGAAAATTGTACTAATTTAAACTGTTGCCAACTGTATAAAAAGCGCAAGCAATAATGTTTGCTTCAAATTAAAAATTTATTTACACGTGACTATTATAAACAGGAAAAAAACTTTCAAATTAGAATTAAATAATTACGTATAAAAAGCAGGAACTTATTAAAAATTACGTCATAAAAAGTATACACGTGAATTTTAAAAGAGAAAGGATATTGTAAAATAATAAATTCATTAACATGCGTTAGAAGTCTTAGGAGAAATTACGTCATATTTACGTCACATTATAGTTATTACATAAAATGAATACAAAATAATATTGCAAAAAAGTTTAAATTTAGAAATTGCGCTAGACATTTATTTGATATTTTGAGAATTAATTTAAAATGTCTCATTTAAAAGAACTTTCTTTTCGCTTTGTTAAAAAATACCAGGAGACAAAGACTCTCTTTACTTAATTCCTTTTATATTAGCTTATTTTGAAATGTTGTTACACGTGTATACGTCATCAAGTTATTTTTATTTCGACGTTTTATTTGTGTTTTTATTAATGTTGTACGAATTTATTTGTTCTTTCGTTATTTAAAATAAAAATTATATCAATTTGTATAATTTGGCGAGTGGTTTGGCGATTTATATAATTTGGCGAAATTGGTCGACAGGATAATCAAGTAGTACCGCAGCGGATTTGGCGTTAAAATTCCCCAATCAAAGAGAAATGAATAGAAATTCGTTTATAGGGAGATCGCCACTGTTTTTTAAATTATAATTCAATCTTTCGAAATCTTTTTAAAGGCGATCAAATTAGCGTGCATTTAGAGTCTGCGGTGTCTGGACGGGGGTTGGCGAGCGTAGCTCGTAGGGGGCCGAGCCCCCTAGTTATACTAAAAAAACCTGTGCAGATGTTCCTGTAAATGGGTTTCCATTCAATTCCCTATGATTGCAAAAATGTAAGGGTGAATCAGTTGCTGTTAAGACACCCAATGGTTATTTTTCGTTTTTGATTAAAGAGGATCAGTTAAACATTTGAAAAGTAGCTAAAATAAAATGAATTAAGTATACAGAGTCTTTGTCTCCCGGTATTTTAAAACAATCTCCATAACAATAGCCTAAGTCATGTAACTATCATCAACCGTTCTGGGCGGAGCACTTCGTTTTTATACTCTAGGTGCCATTTTGATACTTTAATGTTAGCCATGCACAGGTTATAAGCCACCAAATATTAATCTATCGCCATCATTTTATCTATATTATAATAGTTCAAGTCATCAACTGTCATAAACAAATACGGTCTGATCCCTTCGCCTTTCATATGAAAGTTTGGCATAGATGTCATATACGATATTGGGGCGATTTTTTTCCGACGCCAATTTGGGGAACGCATCAACAGCATAAACAACAACATCCGGCTTACCATATCAAGCAAAATAACGATATTTGGCGCCAGTGTAGCACCCGTTGTGTATATGACATTGGCGTCAGAAAAAAAATCGCGCCAATATGGGGCCGTATATAACATCCGTGCCGAAAGTTTTTCATTTTGATTAGAAAATCAATTTTTTTTTCGAATAAAACTATATAAAAGTTGTCATGATCACAAAGAATTCTTGGTACTGTTACGCTAGCCGAGTGTAAATCTCGCAAATAGCTTTTCTTCAAATTGCCAGTTAGCATTTTTTTTTTCTTTTTCGAGTGGTAAATTAAAACATTGATTTGAAGTTGAAATTAAATGTCATGGTTTGTTGCATTATTGGGAAGAGTTCCATATTGTGTACTGGTTGGCGCGATTGGCGAAGGAATCCAAAGTTGCGTCAAAAAGCCATTTTAGCATCTTATAAAAATTTTCAGGATGTCGGAAAAATATGGTCTTTAGATATTTGCAAACATATATATATATATATGAAAGGATAAAAACCCTTTAAAATTTCAAAAATTTAAATTAAAATCCGAAGTTTTCGTCCTAACTTTAAATCTCAATCTAAAACCAGTTTTACCCCTTATAACTTTGTTTCTTAGCAATACATCGTATTACTTTCAGATATCATTTTCGGACGATCTTTAAGAGTAAACTTGCTGACGTTCGGAATATTCTCATTCAGTTGTGGTTAGCTCATCCCCGGGCGAGCCAAGCCTAACTCGGGCATCTGATCCCGGACAATCAATCAAAAGCTAATCAGCCAATTAAAGAAATGTTCCTCCCAAATTTACAACTAGGCCATCTGCTGGAAAATATGTTAAACCCCAAGATATTAGCTAAAACCCGACCCAAAAAACGACGGATCTTGCAGATTTGAGAAGCCTGTCAAACGCATGACAATGTAGCTCCTGAAAATCATCGTACGTGGCTCGAGGGGCCCCCGGCCGAACTCGCGACTCAGCCTGTAAGATGAGTGGCTAAATAAAAGAGTTCGGTCCACCAAGCGGTTCCCGAGTCCCAGTTATTTAATCCACTAGTTCTGCCAACTCCTAGATGTCTTTACATATTAAAGACGGCTGTACGGACACATGCCGGAAAGTAAACGGCTGCGACTACGCTATACAAGTCCGGGGAACGCTCCCGATATTTATTCGTTACATTTTTTAAAGTCGGCGAGGATAGTTTCCTGCCGTGAAGATCCCTCTGCTCTGCCACGAAAAATATGACTACAGTGATAAAAGAAAAAGAAAAAAAAATCTGGACTTATGCGATTCGGACAATTCCCTACGAAGATCCCTCTGCTCGACGCGAAAAGTATGTTACTACGGTGAGAAAAGAAAAAGAAAATGACTTTAGCTTGCCTGCATGCTGAAATATTAGAAATAATAGAAAAAGTAATAACCTCAGTGCCGAGAAAAACTATGCACCCTAAATTTCAACCGAATCATCGAACGATCGTGAAAAGAAAGAAAAAGAGCATTTATTCACTCCGAAATTTATTTCATCTTCAATGATGCCTGATAAAGGAAGATATAATTTCAGACTGCAATTTTAAACATCTATTTAACTTCTCTATCCACTCTCCGGTAAAACTTCTATTTAATTACAACTGTGATTTCGCGTTTCCTAAAGATGATTCAAACACAGAGTTCTTCATTTGGATTTTCGCTAATCAACAGAATGAAAAAGTGGGTCAGACTATTCAAGGTTAAAGGTCGCAATCGCGAGTAACTCTTTTTCTCCTGTATCAAAGCAAATAAGTCACTCATCGGTAGAAACTGATTTATTTTTATTTTCAGCAGAGGAATAATTGAGAAGCGAGGACTAGAACAGTTTTATTTTGTTCTTTATCAGAATTCATTAGAAAATAAGGAAGAAAAAAAAAAAAAAAAAAAAGTGATAATAATTAGATAGCGTTACAAGTAGTTTTTCTTTCTTTTGTAAATTTCTTTGGATAATCCAATTCACAGGTATGCTCCGTTTTATTTAATTTTGTTTCAGTTTGGTGTTTTTCAGTTTAAAAGTAACTATAATTGGAAAAAAAAAAAAAATATACGCGGATTTTATCGGGAAGGCTAAGTATATTCCTTTTAATTTTTTTTGTGAAATAACTTAACTCTGCAGATTTCTCATGTTCATTATTTATTTTATGTAATATTTTAGTTACAAGAAATCAGTTTTGTTATATTAAACAATGTTCTTACTTATTTTTATTTTTAACTTTAAATATCGACTACGAATTTGTTATTTCCGAAAATACTAAAGAAACAAGGGGAAAGTTCTCACTGAGAATGGGAATTATTTTAGAATGAAAAAGACAACAAAAAAGTACTGTTATTAATGTGTAAATTTTAAAATTTTGACAACGTTCATGAAGTCAAAGTAGTTAATTTAAAATATGGGTACTTTAAAGGAAGGTTAAAAATTTTAAACAAATTCCAATTTATTATTTTAAAATTTTTATTAGCTTTATTTTTTATTTCTTGCGGGATTTAAGGTTTATTATTAAAATTATAGAAAATTTGGGATTGACATTCTGCATGCGCGTTAAATTCGTAGCAAACGAAAATAACAGTAATTTTGTTTTCTTATTCATCCGGTGACGCATACGTGCGATCACCAAAAAGTAAATTGATTTGATTTTAATGTTTTTGCATACTGTGAATAAGTTAGTTGACTAAGTTACATATTTTTAAACAAAAAATTATCAAATAATCCTGTGCAAATGAGTATTTGCGTAAGTTTAGTAACCTATTCCATTAATTTTTTTAAAAATACAGATGAGCACACTGAAATTTCTAAATGTTTGTAAATAGTTATTTATGCCAGGTTGTGTGTTATATTAATCCATATTTGAATCATTTTTGTGTAGACAGTTTTTATTTTAATGAGAACGTTTTCAAGTATTTCTTTTTATATATAGAATTTTATACAAATCATTATTCATTTCTATATTTTTGTGTATAGCTTGAATGTCATATTTTACCTTATGTTATATTTTAGTATTTGAGTTTTAATTTTTAGTATTTTTATCCAGTATTTTTTTTAATAAATTCCATTTCATATTAAAGAGTGAGTTGGTTACCCCAACCATATTGAAGAGACAAAATGGAAAAGGTCCCGTCCTTACCATTTCATAAAAATAAAATTTAAGCAGGTATTTAACCCCTGTCACTTTTAGAAAACAGGTGAAGGTCCCGCCCCCATCATGTTAAAAATAGTTTCAATAATTCAGTCATTGGTTTAGACATGACCGTGGTAACCCCATTTTAACCATGGTAAATCCACTAGTGTCTAATTCCACACATTCAATTTTTAAAGATGACCATGGTTCCACCCCATTAAGTCTTTAAACAAAATATTTTTTTTAAGTAACTTAAAACCGAAAATACCCCTCTACAGACAAACCGGATTCAGTGACCTGTATAATCTGAACAAATGTGGCAACTGTTGATAAAATAAATGTCCGGACAATAAAAGCTAGCTAACAAAAATTTGTCAACGGGTTGCCATGCACTTAGAAGTCTTGGTCATAATCCTGCTTGTTTGAACCAGGGTTTATTATTCTATTAATTTTTTTGTTTGTTTTATTTATTTAATTTTCCTGTTTTATTTATTGATTTTTTTCCTTTTGCCAGTAGTAAAATTCTTGAATTCTTAAAAATTTAGAGATTTTTGCTATTTGCCAAGAGCTGAGTGAGATGTAGATGTGGTTTATTAAATTATGACTTTAGTTTATTAATGCCACTGAGGAAAATGAATAATACCTCAGTCTGCAAAATAATAAACACCATTGCTTACAGGTAAACTGCATCTGCATTTTCACACAAAAAATAAACATAAAGCTCATTTTTCTTTTTTTTTAATTTTTGCTAAAATCTCCATTGAGATTTAGGATTATGCGAAAACCATAACTGGTTTAGGATGTGCTAAAACCTCCCTGAGGTTTAGGATAAATACTACTTACCTTGCAAGTAGTCTTCCATGTAAATAAGACTTCAAGATATTATTTTTCTTTATTATCATACATATTTTAACGTACTTATTTCAACATTATTTAATATTTGCTATAATAATATATTATTTTTAATTTTGCTAATTTTATGTATCAACATATTTTTAATATTTCCACATTTTGAAATAAAAGGTGAAGAAAATTTCAACTTTTTATAAGTTCACACTTTTAAGTATTTCCCTAAGTTGAATATTTTTATATTTTTCTGTACATTATTTTTTCTTTTGAATACTATATGAATATTTTGTACATAAAACATATTTTCCACAGTAATCAGGTGTACTTTTATATTTTTATTAAAATAATTTTAATTATTGTGGAAAACATAATTCATGACTGGAGGAATCTCTTACAATACATGAAAAGTAATCTTATATTGTGTTTTCTTTATAATTATGGAAAAGAATTTTGTTTTAAGTTTTCCTATGTTTATTTTCAATTTCAAATATTACAGTTGTACCTAAAGTTATTTTACATAGTTCAATTTTATATAAAAATGTGAAATTGTTGCTCAAAGACTTTAACAAAAAGAGCATAAACTTGACCAAAGGACTTCGAAATAAGAAAATTATGGTCAATACTTAAACTATATTACTTTATTATTGTGTTTTCCCATATATTTCTGATATTATTATTATTGTTTGTTTTTTCAGCTTTCCTTTATATTTTATGGTATTCTTATATTTTATGTCATTAAATCTTTCAAGTATTATGTAAAGTTCGGTCAGGTTGTCCCAAGAGCCATATTCCTAAACTTAAGATATTTTACGTAAAAATTTAAAATCTTAATTTTTTCCCTTAAAGTTTACAACCCAAATTTTAAATTTTAATTGTTTTCCAGCAGCAAAATTCAGCCCTCACGTCTTAGAAAACTTACTTTAACATTCTATTTACTTTAAATTTTACTTTAGATTTAACTTTAACATTAACATTAACCTTAATCTGTAGCGTTGCACAATTAAATTCTTTCTTATCTAATTTAGTAGTCACCATTTACCGGGATGAGTCCCCCCAGATTTGCAGGCGAATCTGGTGGACCTCTTCTTGGAGGGGGGGATATGAAAGGATAAAAACCCTTTAAAATTTCAAAAATTTAAATTAAAATCCGAAGTTTTCGTCCTAACTTTAAATCTCAATCTAAAACCAGTTTTACCCCTTATAACTTTGTTTCTTAGCAATACATCGTATTACTTTCAGATATCATTTTCGGACGATCTTTAAGAGTAAACTTGCTGACGTTCGGAATATTCTCATTCAGTTGTGGTTAGCTCATCCCCGGGCGAGCCAAGCCTAACTCGGGCATCTGATCCCGGACAATCAATCAAAAGCTAATCAGCCAATTAAAGAAATGTTCCTCCCAAATTTACAACTAGGCCATCTGCTGGAAAATATGTTAAACCCCAAGATATTAGCTAAAACCCGACCCAAAAAACGACGGATCTTGCAGATTTGAGAAGCCTGTCAAACGCATGACAATGTAGCTCCTGAAAATCATCGTACGTGGCTCGAGGGGCCCCCGGCCGAACTCGCGACTCAGCCTGTAAGATGAGTGGCTAAATAAAAGAGTTCGGTCCACCAAGCGGTTCCCGAGTCCCAGTTATTTAATCCACTAGTTCTGCCAACTCCTAGATGTCTTTACATATTAAAGACGGCTGTACGGACACATGCCGGAAAGTAAACGGCTGCGACTACGCTATACAAGTCCGGGGAACGCTCCCGATATTTATTCGTTACATATATATATATATATATATATATATATATATATATTTAATAAAGGTACTTGTTAGTTATCCTGTCTACCAATTTCGCCAAATTATATGAATCGCCAAACTCCTCGCCAAATTATACAAATTGACATAATTTTTATTTTAAATAACGAAAAAATAAATCAATTAGTATAACATAAATAAAAATACAAATAAAACGTCGAAATAAAAATCATTTGATGACGTAAGCACGTGTTGTCAAGTGAATGTGACATATACGATCAACCATTATTGGCATTTAATCTTACAATTTGGCGACAGTAATTTGGTCGACGGGATAACTAACAAGTACCTTAATAAATGTTATATATGTCACATGTTAAAAAAAATACGATGTTTATACAGATAGTTTTATATATATTATGTGTAGAGATATACCTTATACATACATAATATACAGGGTGTCCGGTCTCAACGGTGTCCAATGGCTAATTCCTAAACCGTTAGTCATAGACATATAGTTCCAATCGCAAAAATGTTTTAAATGAGGTAAAGAAGTATTTTTAAAGCGATTTGGGTCAAGAAAAACATTTATTAAAAAATTACGAAATTTAAATTTTTATACGGTCCCCAGGTCCTATAAGTGATATTTAGGAAAAATATCCTATTGTACTGACAAGTAGTACAAAAAAAGTCCCATTCCTCTGCGATTAAAACTGACCGAGTAATAGATGTTTAAAGTTGGAGTATATTTTTTGCTGCAAAATAGGGGTCAGTCACAAATTTACTAGAAATAAAAATAATCGTCAGATATAAAATTTAACATTAAACATTGAGAGTAAATTAACATTACAATTATATTTTGAGATTTTTGTTCATTCTGACATATTAAAACAAAATATACAACTTGTACTAAAAATATAAGTAAAAAAAAAACAACAGAAATTTTGTTAAATGATTATAAAAGCAACAGTCACAACTCTTTAGAAAATGATACATAGTTAGATTACCTAATCTAAAACTTTTTGTTTTTGTTTTTTTTATGCGTATATTTTTATACATAACTTTTGAATGGCTGCTCTGAATATGTTAAGGAAATTAAAATGTCCCTTTTTGAAAATGATCCTCATATCACTTTTATTTTATTTTACATTAAACATCATTTATTTGAATTATATGATTCTACCTGTGCGATTACTTCGATGATTTAAATAAACATAGCAAAATTGTTACAATATTTTAATATTTTGTTCTGAGCACAGATTTATCCATTAAAGGTCGGACATCATATAACCGCCCACATTCTCTCTTTTTAATTAACTTTTCTTTTTATAAGATCTTGTTCCATTTGTCATTTTATTGTAATGATAAAAAAATAATAATAATTATTATTTTTACATTACCCCTTCTGAAAATTCCACTGTCTCTCCCCTCAGCAAATATTCATTAGAGCAGATATTTTTTTTATTATTTTTTAATTAAAAATTAGGGGGGAAATACTGTTTAATCAAAACATATGTTAAATTATTAAATTTTAACATTTAACAATTTATATTTTTTTTTTTGCCATACTTCTCGCTAAGCAAGTTTCAAAAGCATATAAATCACTTTTGCCAACAAACACTTGCCTCTTCACTTGCCAAGCACGAATACCGCGAAGATGAGTCACTTTGACGCCGAAACCTCTGGCCAATCAGATTACAAATTGGTAAAACATGTTTGGGAAAAAAATATGCATTTTAAACCTTAAAAAGTATTTGTATGTGCATGATTTGAGGCCGCAAGTGTTTTGGCACATCTATTGTACAAATAAAGTTGTTTACCTCATTTTCCTTGTCCAACAGGAAAAATTTTCACTCCATTTAATATTTATTTTTTGTTTAGCAAGTATAAATTGCATTTTGATTTTGGTCTGTAAAATATTTTTTTCAAACAAGTTTTTATAAAGAACTAAAAAGTTGAATTTGATAAAAGCATAATATCATCAAAATGTAAGCAATCCCTGCTCATACATCGTAATGCATCTGACATCTTTTGTGCGGCACTGTATAAAAAATATAAACGCAACGCACTTTCATTTGGAAAAATTACATTGTGAATCTTAGTGCCTTACATAAATGTTACTGATTTTAATTTTAAAATTTCTGTTTGTAGGTAATAATGTATACGAAATTTTTGGAGTAGTCCTGTAAAATAAATATAAATGGTACGTACCTGAAATCATATTAATATTACATTGTCATTGGATTTAAAAAATTGTGCAAAATTTAATCTTGATCGGATATTTGGAAGTGAATTAAAATTGGAATGCAAATTTTGAATTAGGAAGACATACATACGAACGTCGAAGTTAAAAGCTTATAAAAATAATACAACTTTTTAAAATAAAATCATCAAAAGAAGCACCACTCATTTCCTCACAAAAAAAAAGAAAAAAAAAAGTCAAAATACAGTTGAAGACATCAGTTTCGAAACTCGCCTTACCCGAAATTTAAAAAATCGTTTTTCTCTATCAATCTATTCTATTGGTATAAATGTACCAATTAAGCACTACAATCTCCAAATTTTCAATGAATACCAATGGACGCATTTAAAGGTTTTACGCGATTTCCCAAAATTTGATTTTCGCGATAAGGCGAGTTTTGAAACTCCCTTCTTCAATTATTTTAACCAATCTGAAAGTTAATTACTAAAAATTAACACTACCGTAATATTTATACGGGGGCAGCACCTTCAGTTAAATTGCTTTAAAAATACTTCTTTACATTATTTAAAACATTTTTGTAATTGGAACTATATGTCTTTGACTAACGGTTTAGGAATTAGCCATTGAACATCGTCTGGAGTCGACAACCATTATAATACTTTAAGCACTTCGTGTACGACCCCTGAAAGCTTGGTCCAACTCATCTGTTTTCAGTTACAGAAAAGTGGTTTAAGTCATAAAATTGAAAACGTCATAACTCGGTCAATTTTAGCGCTAGATGAATGGGATTTTTTTTGCCGTACTTGTTAGAGAAATAGAAAAAGTTTACTAAATATCACTTATAGAACCGGGGGACCGTATAAAAATTTAAATTTCGTAATTTTTAAATAAATATTTTTCTTGACATAAATCGCTTTAAAAATAATTCTTTACCTCATTTAAAACATTTTTACTTTCTTCTATCTTTACAAGAAGAAAGTATTGGATTCGTAAAAATTTTCAACTTCCGGTTTTTGACGGATTTACACGTTTTAGAGGTCAGAGATTCCAAAAAACATGTTTTTACAAAATGTCTGTCTGTGACTCTGTGAGTCTGTCTGTCTGTCTGTCTGTCTGTCTGTGTGTATGTGACACAAATTTTGTGGGCGCTCTATCTCAAGAACTAATGCACGGAATTTAATAAAAATTTATATTCAAGTAGTCCCTAATATAAATTGTTGCTGATTAGTTTTTGGTGTAAATCGCCCAATAGGTGGCGCTGCTATGCTGCATTTTTCGCGATTTCTGCACTAGCTCTATCTCAAGAACTAATGCACGGATTTTCATCAAACTTCAGATTCAGTTAATCCTTGATATGAATTGGTGCTGGTAACGTTTTGGTGCAAATCGCCCAACAGATGGCGCTGCTATGCTGCATTTTGCAGCATTTACACGATTTTCTTAATAGCTCTATCTCAAGAAATAATGCACGGATTTTCATCAAACTTCAGATTCTGTTATTGCTTGACATGAGTGGACGTTTTGCACCTTGTGGTGTAAATCGCTCAACAGGTGGCGCTGCTATGCTGCATTTTTTGTGATTTAAGCAATAGCACTATCTCAAGAACTAATGCTTGGGCTCTCAACAAACTTCAGATTCAGGTATACCTGGATATGAATTACTGCTGTTTATGTTTTGCTGTAAATCGCTCAACAGGTGGCGCTGCTATGCAGCATTTTTCTCGATTTCCACAATAGCTCAATGTCCAGAACTAATGCACGGATTTTTATCAAACTTCAGATTCAGTTAGTCCTTGACATGAATTGATGTTTTGTACCTTTTGGTGTAAATCGCTCAACAGGTGGCGCTGCTGTGCTGCATTTTTTGTGATTTCCACAGTAGCTCTAGCTCCAGAACTAATACACAGAATTTCATCAAACTTCAGATTCCGGCATACCTTAATATGAATTCAGTGCTGTTTGTGTTTTGGTGCAAATCGCTCAACAGGTGGCACTGCTATGTTGCATTTTTCAGAATTTCCCCTACAGCTCTATCTCAATAACTAATGCACGAATTTTCATCAAACTTCAAATCCAGGTATACTTTTATATGAATAAATTGATGTCTTCTTTTACTATTTAAATGATTTAATTGACGTGATTTATATAGAAGAAAGTTTTGTGATGACCACAACATACTAGTTGTAATTGGAACTATATGTCTATGACTAATGGTTTAGGAATTAGCCATTGGACACCGTTGAGACCGGACACCCTGTATATACACCTATAAATAAATATTAGGTACTTATATATAATTTTATGTATTTATTATATTTATTATACATGTCAAATTAAAACAAAAGTTATATATTTTCCCGAAAAATATAGGCTAAATGCAAAAAACATATGAATAAAGTCCATTCCAAAAAAGCAACCCCAAAGGCTGAAGATCGCAACCACATCGATTCATTTAATGCCAAAAAAAGCTCGCCAAAAAAGCAGCACACAATATGCAACTCTTCCCGCATTATTTAACATTTGGCCAGATATCATATACGCACCGCAGGTTTGGCGTGATTTATTTATTTATTTTTTTTTTTTTCGAAAATTTGGCGAAAACTTCGTTTTCGAATACCAGTTGCATATGCATTTTTGGTATTACTTAGTTATCCCGTCGACCAAAAATCTATCACCAAACTATAAGATTAAATGCCAATAATGGTTGATCGTAAATGTCACATTCACTGTACTTTAAGTAAGTTACACGTTTTTACGTCATCCAGTGATTTTTATTTCGACGTTTTATTTGTATATTTATTATGTTATACTAATTTATTTGTTCTTTCGTTATTTAAAATAAAAATTATGTCGATTTGTATAATTTGGCGAACTAACTAAGTAGGTAGTACCATGTTTTTTAATTGTTTTCTATTATTTTCAAAAGGAAAAAAAAATTAATAACTATAAAACAAAATAATTTATATCCTTCGATCTCTCTATTCTAAAAAAAAGTAACTACCGCCGCCGCCGGTTTTGAATTTTTTGTGACCGGAGGACTTTCTTCGTTAATATTAAGAAAAATAATGCATACAAAAATAGGAAAATCGGTGGTATTATACAGAAATGTTTGATAAACACGCTGATGCAGACAGTTTTCAAATCGAAGAATTATTTTAAGAGATATTTAATGCTAAATTTGGACAAAATCGTTCCACTAAAAAAGTTTTATAGGAGCAAAAACTATTCATGGGAATTTAATCATTTTTAGATCATTTTATACGTTTGAAGTTCCCGGTGTGCAGACTGTATTTCTTTTTTTTAATTTGACTCATTTTTTGAGGTTTTATTTCTATTTTAAATTTAAATTTTCAGCACTTCTAGAGATATTTTGTACATTATTTTAGAAAACTAGGGGGCTCGGCCCCCTACGAGCTACGCTCGCCAACCCCCGTCCAGACACCGCAGACTCTAAATGCACGCTAATTTGATCGGCTTTAAAAAGATTTCGAAAGATTGAATCTCTCTTCTCTCTATTCTAAGAAAAAGTAACTACCGCTGTCACTGCCTCCGCCGCCGCCGCCGGTTTTGAATTTTTTGCGACCGGAGGTCTTTCTTCGTGAATATTAAGAAAAATAATGCATACAAAAATATGAAAATCGGTAGTATTATACGGAAATGTTTGATAAACACGCTGATACAGACAGTTTTCAAATCGAAGAATCTCTCTATTCTAAAAAAAAGTAACTACCGCTGTCACCGCCGCCGCCGCCGCCGGTTTTGAATTTTTTGTGACCGGAGGTCTTTCTTCGTTAATATTGAGAAACATAATGCATACAAAAATATGAAAATCAGTGGTTTTATACAGAAATATTTGATAAACACGCTGATGCAGACAGTTTTCAAATCGAAGAATTATTTTAAGAGATATTTAATGCTAAAGTTGGACAAAATCGTTCCACTAAAAAAGTTTTATAGCAGCAAAAACTATGCATGGCAGTGTAATCATTTTTAGATCATTTTATGCGTTAGAATTTGCCGGAGTGCAGATTGCTAATTTTTTTATTTTGACTCATTTTTTCAGGTTTTATTTCTATTTTAAATTCAAATTTTCAGCATTTCTAGAGATATTTTTTACAGATTTCAGAAAATTGTACTAATTTAAACTGTTGCCAACTGTATAAAAAGCGCAAGCAATAATGTTTGCTTCAAATTAAAAATTTATTTACACGTGACTATTATAAACAGGAAAAAAAACTTTCAAATTAGAATTACATAATTATGTATAAAAAGCAGGAACATATTAAAAATTACGTCATAAAAAGTATACACGTGAATTTTAAAAGAGAAAGGATATTGTAAAATAATAAATTCCTTAACATGCGTTAGAAGTCGTAGGAGAAATTACGTCATATTTACGTCACATTATAGTTATTACATAAAATGAACACAAAATAATATTGCAAAAAAGTTTAAATTTAGAAATTGCGCTAGACATTTATTTAATATTTTGAGAGAATATTTTCAACTATTTTTGTTAGGAAAGCGCAAATAATATTTCATTGCTAACAAAAGTACTTTCACGCGATTATTTAAAAGAGAAAGAATAGCTTGGTAAAAATTACGTCAGATTAAAAACGATTAATTTAAAATGCCTCATTTAAAAGAACTTTCTTTTCGCTTTGTTAAAAAATACCAGGAGACAAAGACTCTGTTTACTTAATTCCTTTTATATTAGCTTATTTTGAAATGTTGTTACACGTGTCTACGTCATCAAGTTATTTTTATTTCGACGTTTTATTTGTATTTTTATTAATGTTGTACGAATTTATTTGTTCTTTCGTTATTTAAAATAAAAATTATGTCAATTTGTATAATTTGGCGAGTGGTTTGGCGATTTATATAATTTGGCGAAATGGGTCGACGGGATAATCAAGTAGTACCCCAGCGGATTTGGCGTTAAAATTCCCCAATCAAAGAGAAATGAATAGAAATTCGTTTATAGGGAGATCGCCACTGTTTTTTAAATTATAATTCAATCTTTCGAAATCTTTCTAAAGCCGATCAAATTAGCGGGCATTTAGAGCCTGCGATGTCTGGACGGGGGTTGGCGAGCGTAGCTCGTAGGGGGCCGAGCCCCCTAGTTATTTTAAGAAATATTTAATGCTAAAGTTGGACAAAATCGTTCCACTAAAAAAGTTTTATAGGAGCAAAAACTGTTCATGGGAATTTAATCATTTTTAGATCATTTTATACGTTTGAAGTTCCTGGTGTGCAGATTGTATTTCTTTTGTTAATTTGGCTAATTTTTTGAGGTTTTATTTCTATTTTAAATTCAAATTTTCAGCATTTCTAGAGATATTTTTTACAGATTTTAGAAAGTGATATTAATTTAAACTGTTGCCAACTGTATAAACAGCGGAAACAATAATGTTTGCTTAAAATATATATATATAACAATATATAACAATATAATTAAAAATTTATTTACACGTGACTATTATAAAACATTTGGAATTAGAATTAAATAATTATGTACAAAAAGCAGGAACTTATTAAAAATTACGTCATAAAAACTATAATTACTCGTGAATTTTAAGAGAGAAAGGAATTTGTAAAATAATAAATTTATCAACATGCGTTAGAAGTCTTAAATAGGAGAAATTACGTCATATTTACGTCACATTACAGTTATTACATAAAATGAACACAAAATAATATTGCAAAACGGTTTAAATTTAGAAATTGCGCTAGACATTTACTTGATATTTTGAGAGGATACTTTTCAACTATTTTTCTTAGGAAAGCGCAAATAATATTTCATTTATAACACAAGTATTTCACGTGAATATTAAAAAGAGAAAGAATAGTTTCGTCAAAATTACGTCAGATTAAAAACGATTAATTTAAAATGTCTCATTTAAATTCCCTTTGTTAAAAAATACCAGGAGACAAAGATTCTCTTTACTTAATTCCTTTTATATTAGCTTATTTTGAAATGTTGTTACACGTGTCTACGTCATCAAGTTATTTTTATTTCGACGTTTTATTTGTATTTTTATTAATGTTATGCTAATTTATTTGTTCTTTCGTTATTTAAAATAAAAATTATGTCAATTTGTATAATTTGGCGAGTGGTTTGGCGATTTATATAATTTGGCGAAATTAGTCGACGGGATAATCAAGTAGTACCGCAGCGGATTTGGCGTTAAAATTTCCCCCAATCAAAGAGAAATGAATAGAAATCCGTTTATAGGGAGATCGCCACTGTTTTTTAAATTATAATTCAATCATTCGAAATCTTTTTAAAGCCGCTCACATTAGCGTGCATTTAGAGCCTGCGGTGTCTGGACGGGGGTTGTCGAGCGTAGCTCGTAGGGGGCCGAGCCCCCTAGTTATAATTAAAGAAAACAGTGGCGATCTCCCTATAAACGAATTTCTATTCATTTCTCTTTGATTGGGGAATTTTAACGCCAAATCCGCTGCGGTACTACTTGATTATCCTGTCGACCAATTTCGCCAAATTATATAAATCGCCAAACCACTCGCCAAATTATACAAATTGATATAATTTTTATTTTAAATAACGAAAGAACAAATAAATTCGTACAACATTAATAAAAACACAAATAAAACGTCGAAATAAAAATAACTTGATGACGTATACAAGTGTAACAACATTTCAAAATAAGCTAATATAAAAGGAATTAAGTAAAGAGAATCTTTGTCTCCTGGTATTTTTTAACAAAGCGAAAAGAAAGTTCTTTTAAATAAGACATTTTAAATTAATTCTCAAAATATCAAATAAATGTCTAGAGCAATTTCTAAATTTAAACTTTTTTGCAATATTATTTTGTGTTCATTTTATGTAATAACTATAATGTGACGTAAATATGACGTAATTTCTCCTAAGACTTCTAACGCATGTTAATGAATTTATTATTTTACAATATCCTTTCTCTTTTAAAATTCACGTGTATACTTTTTATGACGTAATTTTTAATAAGTTCCTGCTTTTTATACGTAATTATTTAATTCTAATTTGAAAGTTTTTTTCCTGTTTATAATAGTCACGTGTAAATAAAGTTTTAATTTGAAGCAAACATTATTGCTTGCGCTTTTTATACAGTTGGCAACAGTTTAAATTAGTACAATTTTCTGAAATCTGTAAAAAATATCTCTAGAAATGCTGAAAATTTGAATTTAAAATAGAAATAAAACCTGAAAAAATGAGTCAAAATAAAAAAATTAATGCAATCTGTACTCCGGCAAATTCTAACGCATAAAATGATCTAAAAATGATTACACTGCCATGTATAGTTTTTGCTGCTATAAAACTTTTTTAGTGGAACGATTTTGTCCAACTTTAGCACTGAATAACTCTTAAAATAATTCTTCGATTTGAAAACTGTTTGCATCAGCGTGTTTATCAAACATTTCTGTATAAAACCACCGATTTTCATATTTTGGTATGCATTATTTTTGTTAATATTAACGAAGAAAGGCCTCCGGTCACAAAAAAATCAAAACCGGCGGCGGCGGTGACAGCGGTAGTTACTTTTTTTTAGAATAGAGAGATGGTATTAATTTAAACTGTTTCCAAATGTATAAACAGCGCAAACAATAATGTTTGCTTCAAATTAAAAATTTATTTATACGTGACTATTATAAATAGAAAAGATACTTTCAAAATAAAATTAAATAATTGCGTATAAAAAGCAGGAACTTATTGAAAATTACGTCATAAAAAGTATACACGTGAATTTTAAAAGAGAAAAGATATTGTAAAATAATAAATTCATTAACATGCGTTAGAAATCTTAAATAGGAGAAATTACGTCATATTTAGTGTCACATTACAGTTATTACATAAACTGAACACAAAATAATATTGCAAAACAGTTTAAATTTAGAAATTGTGCTAGACATTTATTTGATATTTTGAGAGGATCTTTTGAACTATTTTTGTTAGGAAAGCGCAAATAATATTTCATTTCTAACAAAAGTATTTTCACGTGAATATTTAAAAGAGAAAGAATAGCTTGCTCAAAATTACGTCAGATTAAAAACGATTAATTTAAAATGTCTCATTTAAAAGAACTTTCTTTTCGCTTTGTTAAAAAATACCAGGCGACAAAGACTCTGTTTACTTAATTCCTTTTATATTAGCTTATTTTGAAATGTTGTTACACGTGTCTACGTCATCAAGTTATTTTGATTTCGACGTTTTATTTGTATTTTTATTAATGTTGTACTAATTTATTTGTTCTTTCGTTATTTAAAATATTAATTATGTCAATTTGTATAATTTGGCGAAATTGGTCGACTGGATAATCAAGTAGTACCGCAGCGGATTTGGTGTTAAAATTCCCCAATCAAAGAGAAATGAATAGAAATCCGTTTTTAGGGAGATCGCCACTGTTTTTTAAATTATAATTCAATCTTACGAAATCTTTTTAAAGCCGATCAAATTAGCGTGCATTTAGAGTCTGCGGTGTCCGGACGGAGGTTGGCGAGCGTAGCTCGTATGGGGCCGAGCCCCCTAGTATGAAAAAAAAATGTTAAGATAAATATTTTTTGGTCAGAACTCCTCGTACGAGATAAATTTTTAAAGAAATCGACGTAAAAATCAATGTTTTGTCGAAATTCACTCGGGCCGAAATTTTAAATTTTTTCCGGGCCGGGCTCGGGCCGAACTTTTAAGTTTTTTACCTGGCCGGGCGGGGCTCGGGCCGAACTTTTAATTTTTGTATCGGGCCGGGCCGAATTTCTTTTTCTATGAGTCGGACCGGGTCCGGGCTTGGAAATTTCGGCCCGTGCAGACCTCTACCCTTGCAGTACGAAATATAACCTTTATACGGCAATACATTTAACTACGTGTGACATGATCAATGACTACCTCTTAATGTAAGTAATTTAACGTATTTTTAAAATAGTCACTCAGGCCGAAATTTTAAATTTTTTCCGGGCCGGGCTCGGGCCGAACTTTTAAGTTTGTTACCGGGCCGGGCGTGGCTCGGGCCAAACTTTTAATTTTTGTATCGGGCCGGGCCGAATTTCTTTTTCTATGAGTCGGACCGGGTCCGGGCTTGGAAATTTCGGCCCGTGCAGACCTCTACCTTGCAGTACGAAATATAGCCTTTATACGGCAATACATTTAACTACGTGTGACATGTTCAATGACTACCTCTTAATGTAAGTAATTTAACGTATTTTTAAAATAGTTTGCAATAAAAGTAATTTTATGTTTTACAAACATTAATTTGTATTTTAAAACAAATTATTTTATTTTTAAAATAAAAGCAAACATTTGCATTTTAAACATTTAAATCCTACTGATGACGGCCCTGTAATCGTTGAAAACGTTTTAGATTTTTGTGATGTGATATTTTAATTTGTATTTTAAATATCTTTATATGATATTTATGCACCTGAAAGTAATTTTTGTGCAATTATTTGTGCTTCATATGTATTTTAATCACTTGTTGAAACATTAAACCAATCGGGCTGACTAACTTTATATTTAGCAAAATAAATTCTAGGTAATTTTTAGGGTTCCGTACTCAAAAGTAAAAACGGAACCATTATAAGATCACTCCTGTGTCTGTCTGTCCGTCTGCCTCAGCCATTTTACTCGTAAACTATGGAACGTGGAAAGTTGAAATTGGCTGAAGTAATAAAGTCTATTGACCCGCATATTTATTGTTTATTAACCATTCACAAATATATTTAGGAAAAATGTAGAGGGACTAATTAACTAACTAGAAAAAAAAAAAAAAAATTTTTGTATATCGAGTGAAAGCTTTCGTAACGCTGAACTGAAAAATACATTTCTTTTAATTTTAGATGTTATATTTTAAGAGATATCGTCGAAAATGTAATGCAAAAGTATGTCCCCCCCCCCCCCCTTTATTTCCGAATCTACTGAAACTAAAATTATGAAAAAATTAGGGGTAGTAGAGGTTTATTTAAATCTTGCAGGAAAACTATAGCGATTACCCTAGTACATAGTTTTTGAGAAAGTCTCACTTTTCCGCTACACACAAATTTTGGTTTGCGGGCGTTCAGCAAAGGAGTTCAGGAGCTGGAAGTACCTATCGTCGCAGAAGTATAAATGCTCGAACAGTTTTTAAAGCCTAGTTAACAACTTTTAATGCTATATTTGTGTAATGCAATGCCCAGTTACTAATTCATATTTTTATTGTACTGAATCCTCGGAACGCGAGTAACACTCGCACTTGACCAGTTATTATTTTACAACATGTATCTTCCTTTTATGATCCCCCCCCCCCTACCCGTGATCTAGATTTCGGTACATCCGGATTACGACCAGAACATGTTAGTTTGGACAAAGAGAGCTACACAGTAATAATGATAATAATAATAAATATAATAAATCGATCACCCTTAAAACTCCAATTTGATAGTATTTTCTTTAAACAATTAGAAAAAGAAAACAAAATCACAGGTAAATGAAAACATTGTTTGAATCAGAGAACTGAATATCTGAAAGTTTTTTGCATTTGCATAAGAAAATTATCTCGTCGTCGTCTTAGAAAATAACGACAAACGGATGTGTCTAATCAAGACAGCCCTAAAAACAAACTCTACTCTAATAATTCAAGCACACCTCATTTGCAATAATTAAGTAATGTCTGATTTAGAAAAACAATTTAATGCGACTTCACAAATGAAATTAAGACCGTTTTACATGGTGTCGTTGCCCATTTCGTAACAACTTCATTCACTCTCTTGACGAATATGGCAACATTACTCGCCCATTTCCATAATGCTCGAAATCTAATTCTAAAGTCACTCTTTCCTTCGATCTTTTTCGAGGTAAATAATTAATGGTGCACTTCCTCTGTTCGCCATTTGCATAAACGTCTTCATTGCTGGGTTCCATTACAATTGGCATGCGTGCAGTTTCATCGTGTGTTCCCATCTCATCGGTAATAGCGTCGTACATATTTCATTTGGAAAAGGCAGACCACACCTTGCAGTTGTATGGGAGGAACCGAGAATACCATGTCTTATGAATGGGAGTAGAAAGTTAACTTCTTTAAGTCGGCAATATGCATGACAAATTTTAAAATAACTCTTTCTTCGGTGATTATTTGAAATGATCGTCTTGTCAGTTATCGAAATTGAAATTGCCTCATTTGTTTCCAAACTCAAGTAGTGATGTAATTTGAAACGACAGCCCTTCCTGACCTTTTTTATAATTGACTGCATTTTAATTTTCAGAGCAATAAGAACTTTACAATACTTTTACAGGATTACATGCTTAAATAATTCTTTATAAATGGGTTTCATGAATGAAAATATAAATTCTCTCAAAATTTAGCCGACGTGCCATTTTCTGTTCTTGTGTCCAGGAAAATACTAGAGGTTCTGGAGTTTCTCTTCTAGGAAAGTACCGTAGTATTTTCCTGGAAGGAAAACATAAGAACCTCAACAGAGATTATAATTATTGATGCATACAATTGATTGAACTTAAATTCGTCCGCACGTAATTTTGACTTAATTGGAAAAGAGAAAACTACAGGTTCGGTACCCCTCTACAACAAATGGCTTCCCAGCGAGAACACATTCTACAACCTTGATTTTGAAAGTCAGTCTGTTGCATCGGAACTGCGCCAACGGCAGCGTAGCTCTCTCAAGTGTAAGGTAGGCCAAACACCAAAGCGGCTCAAGCAACATGTCGTGCTTCTTAGGAGAATAAACAGGTTAAAAGAAAAGAAGTTTCAAACTTTATTTTTCTTCTAAGGTGCAAGTAGTTGGAAAACGAGAGTCATGGGTCAGGAGGCGGCATTGCGCCACCGTCCCGCCTCCCACGCCCCCACAGCCATCCGTCCCTCCGCCACTCCCCGCACCCTTGGAAACCGATTTGTATGCCCCCTAGCTGGAAAAATGACGTTTCAACTGTAAGATAAGTATATCCATTTAAGGCTGTTCTCAACTGCTCTGCTCAACAAGCGCAAAACCTTTTGACACATTTACAAATTCATTTTTTAACGGAAAGATATAAAATAGGAAAGACTGATCATGGAAGCGATTTGGAATCGAACTGTGTTTTCCATTTTTTGATCAATCAAATTGCTTGTTGAATCATAAGCGATATTGATCACGAGACACGACATTTTTTTCCCCTTACTGACTGAATGTTCTTCTTTCGTTCGGAGGCTCAGTTCAAAATGCCAAATTTGACAGCATTTTCTGAAGGATCTAATGCGTTTACAAGAAAACGGAAAAACAGTTCGATGACATAGTTTCTGAATAACAACACCTTCTAGTTTCATACGTTTTCGAACAAAAATGAATTAAAACTTATGTCAGAAAGTTGACCCTTTGAATTTGAGAACAGCCTTAAATGAGGAAATTTAAACATATATTTGAATTTTGAATGAATAACACCTTAATGAATATAATTAATAAAGCAAAACAATGGAAAATATCAATTTCTAAGGAGAAAAGGTGATTTCTTTAGATTCTTTTAAAAAATATAAGACGAGGACAACTTAAAAGGGAAATTTAAACATATAGTTTAGTTTTTTGAACAACCATTACTTTAATGAATTTTAATAATTAAAGGATTTTAATTATTTAATTAAGGATTTTTTAAGGAAAAAAGACTAATTTAAACGAATTTGATTAACTTTTACACTAGTTTGAGATTTTATCATACTTTTAGATGCTAGATAGTAGAATTTACACCCTTGAACGAGGTACACGTCAAGAAATACTCATTACTAAAGAAAATAAATTAATTTTTAATCTAATCAATAACTGAATATTCCACATTTAAAAAATATTTTCATAAGCGTACATATAAAAATACGAGTTTACAAACTAATTTTCTTAATTTTATTACTTTCGAACTTTTTTTTTCATACATAAAGCATTACTTTGTCAAATTCTATACTTTCTGATTCGACGAAATTCAGTGATTTTTTTCAGTTATAAACCAATTGTTAGATTGTTTTAAATTATTATTAAAATTTTCCAACCTCTATTACAAAACGTTGGACGAGAAACGAGCCACTTCATTTAACATTTGAGCGAAATATTCGAAAAATGACCCGCTGACCCCTAATCTTTCCCCCTCAAGCAGGGATGCGAACAAAAGAATGTTATATCAGGTTTATTGAAATATTTTCTTTTCTCAAGAATGTAGATTTTGAACTGTCCAGTAAACATATGGTTAGAGTAATATTTCCATAAATTATTAATTATATATTAAAATAGTAATAATAATATAAAAAAAGGGAAAAAATTTAGTTTTTGAACAATCATCATCTTAATGAGTATTATATTCCCTTCCTTATATGGCCTTCACAATGACCCCTTAGTTTCGGAATTGTTAAAAGACTACAGTCGTCTCCAGATGGCGCGAATACCTACTGTAAGTGATGCTTATTAAGTGTTACTTTCATACATAAAAATACTAAAAACGTCTCTGTATATGCGTTATAAAAGATAGGGTGAGGTGCCCTATTATCGTTCCCCAGTCACTTTTAGGCCCTTGGAAGTTGTAATTTTCAGTGAAAACCTACCAAATTTGGATTTTACATAAACTAACTACCCACGGACATAGAAACATAGGCAAATGTGATACAAAAAAATTTAACAATGCGAAAAATTGTTTTTTTTTTTTTTCAAATGTATCTAAAAAAGTGCAAAAGAAAAAAAATAGTCCCAAATTCGTCGCCCCAAAAAATTCAATAGGCCCAGGCTTAACTTATAACTAAATCAAAATGTATTTCTAAATAAGTAAGTAATTTAATTTACATTAAAGTAAGGCACAAAGAAATGTACTAATTATCAGTGGAAGAATAACATAACGAATCATTAGGTATCCAAACATGAGGGAAACATTGAAAAAAAAATGTCATGAAAAAGCATTCCTAATTTCGTCCCCGGGACGAAAATAAGCACTGCAAGGGGTACGAAATTGGGACCACACTACTTCCCAATATGACGGAGCTTCAATTCCCGTAAGATGAACTGAGCGTCCTAAAATTCACTGTATGCTACTGTCAGCATCTTACCAACTTAAAATATATGCAATGAATAAGAAATAAATACTTACAGTACAGTAAATAACGTTCTACAAACGAGGTAATAAGAACTCGGGTCTTCTAAAAATAGGAAATTCCTCGTCTTCAATTTATGTATGCGTGTTGGCGAACGAAACTTTCAATACTGACCCCTTTTACTTCCCTCCCCTGTGCCTTGCGTCATAAGTGGCGCCACTTTCGCAGAAGTGGAGGAGTTAAGCGGGGGGGGGATTAGGAGAGGGGACGAAATATGGGCACTTTACCCTATAGATAATATAGATACCCTATAGATAATATAATTTTGCCTCGGCGTTTTTTATACTACAAACAGGAAAACTGAAGGATTTGAAGATAAAATAAATAAATACAACGCTTTAAGTATAGGCAACTAAAAGTATATTAAATACTAACACGCTACTATAACAGAGAAAACAAAGATTATAAGTAAATTTCTGCATTTAATTACATTTAAATTATTAACTGCTTGAAACATTGAGAATTCTGACCATAAAATATACAGTAAAAAATTTTTTAAATAATATTTACTAGTTTCAAAATATTAAGAAAATTAACCAAAACTTTTTCAAAAAACCAAATTTTTCTCAAATCAGGATAACTTTTTAAACTATTCAATTATTTTTTGCACCCAGACCTCTGATGTAAAATATAGGTATTGCGGACAATTTTGGATAATAGTAAACATTAGAGGTACTGAAAATGAAATGTACAAGAAAATAGAAAAATAATAATAATTATAGATTTCTTTCATTAAAAAAAGCAAAAAGAAAAAAAAAAGGGGGGGGGGGAATTATAAAATTAAATATTGGAATTTTAGGCAGCCATAGTATAAAAAATATAATAAAAAAATATTTACACATTATTAAAAGAACAAGCAAGTTCGCCAATATCCGGCAATCAACTCATAACGATTTTTTTTTTTCAGAACAATGATTATTTTTCCACGATTCTTAATTAATTAAAAAATATAGATGTATGTACATTGCAAACAATTTTCAATAAATTTGGCCATTATATGTGTTGATCTGAAATATTCAAGCATACAGAAAAATTACAAAATTACATATAAAATTAAATATTGTAATTCTGGACAGTCATGATATAAAAGTATACGATTAAAATAAAAATAGATTTACCTGTTTCATAATATAAAAAAATAAGCAAGTCTTTTCGCCAATATACGGCAATCAACTCATATACCGATTTTTTTTTCAATACATGGATATTTACATAAGTCTTAATTATTTAGAAAATATATATATCAGTACATTGCGAACGATTTTCAATAAATTTAACCTTTATGTTGGCTATTAACTATACAAGCATATAGAAAAATTACAAAATCACATATAAAATTAAGTATTCTAATTCTGGATAGATAAAAATAAGAATATATTTACATGTTTCATAATATCAAAAAAAGATAAAAATATGCAGGTATTTTCACCAATATTCGGTAATCAAATCATAGCAATTTTTTTTTCCTTTTCTTAAAAAAAAAAAAAAAAAAAAAAAAAAAAAGGATATTTATACGATTCTTAATTTAGAAAAATATAGATATGTGTACATTGAACAATTTTCAGTAAATTTAAATATTGTAGGTGCTGATCATGAAATACGGGGAAAAAAAACTATTAATAATTTTTTTTTTCAGGTTCCATTATTTTAAAGAATTAACGAGTCTCTCTTTTTTTTTTTTTTTTTTTTTTTTTTTTTTTTTTTCAACAGTAATCCAAATTTGAAGGAAATTCATGAAAAGAAATTTCTGGATTTTTTTTTTTCAGTGAATCGGAAGTGCGGTATGGAACACATCAATGAGCTCATTTTTTGAGACATCAATTTCAGAACATCAATGAGCCATCAATGAGACATCATTTTCAGAACATCAATTTTTTACTAAAAAAAATCAAAAATAGAAATTTCAGTTAGGTTATAACACAGAAAACACAAGCGTGAAAGGCAAATTCTTCAGTAGACACAGTAGGTAAAAGCGCCCCCTATGATTCTCCGGAGCGAAAGTCTGATTCCCGGAAAACAAAGAGATTTCGACTTTTTGTTACTGCCGTATAAGGGAAATCGAGTATGGTCGTGGTATTATTAACCCTCCAGCCGCGGGCAAATTTTTACTTTTAGTGGGTTACTTAAAAAAAAAAAAAAAAAAAAAAAAAAAAAAAAAAAAAAAAAAAGATTGTTTGATTCCCACCACTTTTTTGAAGTAGAAATAGTCGCTTTAATTATAAATTAAATAATGCGAGAATAAGCCAAATTATACGCTTTTAAAAAAGTGGTGGGAATCAAGCAATCTGAATTTTTTTAAAGTAGACCACTGGAATGCGAAAACAGCGTTTCCCGCGGCTGAAGGGTTAATTAAACAAAGCAATGGAAAATATCAGTTTTTAAGGGGAAAAGTTGATTTCTTTAGATTTTTTCAACTATAAGATAAGGACATCCGCCAAAAAAAGGAAGGTTAAACATATAGTTGAATTTTGAATGGGCAACACCTTAAGGAATATTAATAATTAAGCAAACAATGGAAAATATCAATTTTTAAGGAAAAAGACTTTAGATTTTTTCAACTATAAGATCAGAATATCAAATTAAAAGAGAAAAGTTACGGGGATTTCAACTTAAAAGGGAAATTCAAACATACATTTTTGTTTTTGAACAACCATTACCTTGAATTTTAATAATTGAACAAATAACAAAAGGAAAATATGATTTTTTTAATGAAAAAGACGAACGTTAAACGAATTTGATTAATTTTTACAGTAGCTTGAGGTTTTATCATACTTTTAGATGTTTGTTAATTTTAATCTAATCAATAACTGAAAATTCCTCATTTAAAAAATATTTTCATGAATGTACATATAAAAATACGAGTTTACAAACTAATATCCTTATTTTTATTACAGTTCACTGGATTCTCGTACATTTAACCTTAATTTTTTTATATACACAAAGCATTATTTAATCAAATTTAGTACTTTCTGACTTGATGAAATTCAGCGATTTTTCAGTTTTCAAACTAATCTTATGAGTTAAAAATCAAGAGTGCCTCCTATAATTTTATAGCTTTGGGTGAAACGAGACGAATTTTTCATACTGTTTCCTGTTTTCCTTATATGAAGACGTCAGCTATAATCTCTATGCAAGAAATTTCCTTATCAGAGGAGGATTCAAATCAATCTTACTTAAAGGATATGAAATCAGCTATACCTAGCCAAGAATCACATTCTTCGAACATTGAAATAGTAGCCTCTTCACCCGAACAACTAAAGTCACCTTTTTCTTGCAATTAATTGCATAAATTCTATTCCAAAAAGAATGCATTAACTAGACATCAAATGTCCTATTTGGAGAAAAAACCCTTTGAATGTGAAATATGCTCAAAAACATTCATTCAAAGTAGTGATTTAAAACGACATACACTGTAAATAAAAATGTCTGAAATTCAAACACTTAAGTGTCTGAAACGGAGTGTTCAATTTTCAGACATTTTAAAATGTCTTAATTTTTTCAGACACTTCAAACGTCTGAATCGCATCCATTTTTTTTTTTTTTTTTTTTTTTTGTAAGCATAATACGTAGCCATGTTTGACCACGTTGAATCCTGGAAAATATTTGGCTGTGGTCCTGCCCCTTCCACCCCCATACAGCCTGATTTTTTTTTCCCTCCTAATTTTGGTATGCAGTTTTCGTTAAACTGATAATTTAAATCTTTTACGACATTGTGCTGATTTTAATCAATATCTTGAACTTCAGGAGTAGAACAAGATTAATGACAAAAAATATTTATCTAAATTTTAGATTTTCTTTTATTCATTTTTTTTGTAATCTTATTTCACTTTAAAAGTTCAAAATATTGATTATAATCAGTACAGTTTTGAAGCAGATTTAAAATATAAGCTTTACAAATATTGCACATCAAATTTGGGGTCTCTACAATCGTAGGGGACGGGGCACTGCCCAATATACCCATGCTTTAATCAAGAAGTTTTTTTTTCTTTGCAAAAAAAGCAAACCTGCATTATGGTTATCTAAATTGAAATGTCCGGTATTCGGGAGTATCCGTTGTGGAGGTTAATGGACATTCCCGAATAGCGGACACCTCTATTTAACGAATAATTTTTTAATCCGCAAGACATACATATTTGTATATTTTACCTCACAAAAGCAGATATCTCCGTTTATCGGACAAATTCCGCGGTCCCGAAGTGTTAGCTATTAAGGGATGCGATATACATGGATTATACATGGATAAATATATATTTTTTTATAATCTTGTCCTACTCTAAAAGTTCAAAATATTTATTACACTCGGTTGAATGTCGAAAAAGATTTAAAATATCAGATGTACAGAATTTGCAAAAATCCCCCCCCCCCCCCCCCACAAAAAAAAAAAAATTAAAATTCATATAATTTAAAAATTAGATTAAAAAAAATTATATTGCCACATAGGCAATTTTACATATTTATCAGGTGATACAGCTATTTATACAACAGCTATTTAACTATGAATAATAAACAAATAAATGAATATTCTACTTTAATAACATTGAGAAAAAAAATTCTTCGGTATTTTGTTAAATATATTTGCATTTTTAATTTTGTCTTACTCTAAAAGTTCAAAACTTTCATTATAATCAGTGTAAGATTTAAAATATCAGCTTTACGAAAATTTCATACAAAATCCTCCCTCCCCCCCCCCCCCCCCCTCCCGAAAAAAATGAAAATCCTTAACATTTAAAATCAGATTTTAAAAAAATTTATATATTGCCACATGGGCAACTTTTTATGTAAGATCAGAGGGTAATCACAAGAGCTATTCAACTATCAATAAAAATAAATAAATACATATTCTATATTAATAACATGAAGAAAAAATAACTTATAGTTTCCAAACTTCTTTCTTCTTAAATATATATAGTAACATCTAACTGCCATTTTTGTATTTTTCGTATAAGTGCATATAAATAAAGTTATTTTAAGTGCAAAATCTAGTTATAGCCTTTTACTTTTTCCCATTATAAATTTCAAATTACTTTTTTTATTAAAAATAATCAAAAAATCAATATTAGAGTGTATTGCAAATCAAATACATATGTATATTTTCACTGGCAGCTTCACATAATAGACGAGCCTCATGTACTTTATTTATCATTTTTTAATCTGCGGTTATATGCCATGAAGTAAGAAAGAGTTAGGTGATCTTTCAAAGCTTTTTTTTTATTATTATTTCCTTGTGGTCGTCGTTTACTGTGAGATAAGAATTAGCTATTGAAACTAAAAACTGCCATTGAATATGACAGCATCATAAGTTTAAAAATATATACTTCTAGAATTAGTGGGGTTTTTTTGCGAACAGATTCAAAACTAATTGAATTTCATGCAAGATTTTGTACAATAAATAAAATCATAAAAGACACTAATTTTAGTACTATAAAGAAATTATGGCCCTTACTTCAAACGGTGTTTGCAAGAGGTAAGAAAAATTCCTCGATTTGGAATTTTAAAAACTACCACCGTGCGGGAGAAAGACTTGCATCATTTTAGAAGAAAATCCCATAATGTATCCGACTAGCCATATTTAAAGAATGAATTGTTTCATCCTCAAAATATGACCCGCCAGACAAAAGTTTTTTTTTTTCTTGGCAGCTTTGACAGGATGAAGACGAATAACACAATATTATTGAAACAATACAAATTAGCACTAAGTCCATTGCACACGCTTTGTAGAGTTCCCGGGTGTAATCTTCAAGTTGCTGTTTACTCTATCACGCCCTTATATCGACGACAGCTTATAAGAGACATTTGGTGTCAAGCACAAACGTTAGATGTATGTATTCAATTTATAAATAAACTAAGTGAATACGAATTAAAATCACAGTACTTCACATTCCGCAAAAAACGAATTAAAATACACGCGTACATAAAAACAAACTTTCCGTTTGAATTACAACGTATACTAATTCGAACGAAAGACATCTTTGAACGCATGCGCAACTGAGAGTGCCCCCTGGTGGTTATTGCTTTGGAAGAATCAAAACGTCTTAAATTAAGACACATTTGAAGCAACGAAGTGTCTTAAAATAAGACGTTTGCGGATATTTTAAACACTATTCTCAGTTCGTTTACATCATGATCATAGTAAGATACATATGTATCTTAAATTAAGATAACTATAATGTCTTAATTTTCAGATTAAGACACTTAAGTGTCTAAAATTCTTTTTCAGTCACATATGTGTCTAATTTTAAGACGCCTCTATTTGCAGTGTAATACAACTCATTCCCAGACAACCACTACATATAAATGTGATTAATGTGGAAAAGATTATATTTACGAAAGTTTCTGTCCAGAATTCACAAGAGATCTCATAAGAAGTTTTAAGATTGTGATAAATGTTCCAACTCGTTTTTAACAAAGTCTGTTTTAAGGCTGTTCCCGACTGTTCTGCTCAACAAGCGCAAAACGTTTTAACACATTTACAAATTCATTTTTTAACGGAAATATATAAAATTGGAAAGCCTGACCACGGAAGCGATTTGTAATCGAACCGTGTTCGCCATTTTTTGATAAATAAATTATCTATTGAGTTATAAGGGGTTTTAATCACGTGATAAACACGTTTTTCACCCTTTCTTGAGTGGCTATTCTTCTTTCGCGCGGAAATTCGGTTCAAAACGACCACTTTGACTCTATTTTCTAAAAGATCTATTGCGTTTGCAAAAAAAAAAAAAAAAAAAAAAAAAAAAAAAACACGGAAAAAACAACTCGATTACATAGTTTCAGAACAACAACACCTGTTCCATGCATTTACGAACAAAAATAAATTAAAACGTATGTCATAAAGTTGCTCTTTTGGATTTGAGAACAGCCTTAACTAAACATAGAAAAGTTCATCCCAAGGAACATAAATGTAAACACTGTAACATTATATTTTATGACGAGATTGAGTTATTACGTCATAAAAAAGTTCATCCAAGAAATATAAATGTAAACACTGTAACATTATATTTTAACTCGAGAACGAGTTTATTCATCATCTAATCAATATTCATAAATGAAAAAAAATGTAAATTTTGTTAAGTCATGTAACTTGATTTGACTATCTGTGCATTTAAAAAAATTATATGTCTTCCTATAACTATTGAAAATGATGAATAAATATTGTTTAAGAGAAAAAGCTTTCGTTGTTTATTTTTGCTATATCAACTTGTGTTTTTTCTTGATTCTATCTCATTAAGCCAAAACGATTTTACTACAAATTTAAATACGCAATTTTTTTTTTAAGTTTATAATTTCATTTTTTTCTTTTTTTAATTTCTTATGAACGAAACATGAGTTAACTATCTTTTATTAATTTCATATTAAAAACAAAAAGCTTTCCATATAATTTTTATTATGTTCCATCTAAATATTATATAACTAATAATAAATTTTATATAACTTTCTGTAAAGCCTTCATATCGGCAAATATTACTATTTAATAGAAAATTTCCCATTTTAAAAAATATTTTCATTATTGTACATATAATTAAGAGTTTACAAACTAATTTTCTTAATTTTAATCACATTAGAATTTAATATTTTATACACAAAACATTGTTTAATCAAATTCTATACTTTCTGATTCATTGAAATTCGGTGATTTTTCAATTTTTAAACCAATACCACAATATTTATCTACATCAAACTTGGTTCTTTCCCTGTATATTTTTACATTACACAATTGAAATAGATATTGACTTAGGGCAGCAATAGAGTTGAAAATTGATTCTACTCGATTTTCCCATTATATGAATTGCTCCTACATGACATTTCTTACTGCTACAATCATTTGACATATTAAAAGTAGTCTGGGTTATTCTCCTTATATTATTAATCAAATTATCACATGTCTTATCTTGCACTTCTCAGATTTCTGATTTGTCATCCATCAAGTTTTTAAAATACAAATACTATCTTTATAGTTTTAATGATGCATAGTATACATGACTAGTATGAGTTATTCTGTCCATATTATTAATCAAATTATCATATGTTTCATCTTACACTTCAAAGATTTCTGAATTATCATCCATCAAGTTGTTTAAAATATTAATAATATGGTTATAGTTTTAAATTATACATAGTATACATGTACGATCTTTCATTTTAACATTTAATTTTTCAAACAACCTATTTTCGAAACCAAACTATATGAATTTTTACTACAATGCTTATCAACATCACAGAATGTTTTGTGCTTCACACTTTTCTAATAATTATGAGATATGTGTTCCCAGAGATATTACTATCATATGAATAAGTAAAGAAAATGTAATATATATTAAATAACCTCATACACGAAAAGTATCACAGAAGGAAAATATTAAAAATCAATTAAAATAAATAATTATTGCATAAAATTCCATCTATTACATATAAAATTTCAATTGATGAATTAAAAAAAATACGAATTATTGAAAAATTTTAAATTTTTGAAAAAAAGCTTTTAAAAATTGCAAGTTTAACTACTACCTTAAATACCATTACCACAATATCTTCTCAGAATATAATAATCTGTGGTTTACTATAACAGAATTTCTTGACAACATTTATTATACAATTGATTTGTACGCTTGCGTGAGTTGTCACGTGGTTCAAACGTTTGAGAATAATATAAATTTTCAAAAAGCAAAGCAGCATTTCTCATTTCCCCTGTAAGACTTCTGAGAGAAGGTGCTTTAAATGCGCACCTCTAATAAATTTCAGATTTTAATTCATGTAAGGAATCGATTCCTTCGTTAGTGAATAAAGTTTTAGTACATCATTGCAATATATATATGTATTAATAAAATAAATAATAAATAAATGATTATTTATATATTAAACCTTTTCTAAGTATATAAATAAATTTCTTTTATTGTAATGTTGCAGCAAGATGAATCAAAAAAGCAGCAAACCTCTTTATCAGAAATGAATGATCGGAATTATTCGTTCTTAGCACATGTAGAGTTAAAGAATAATAAATATGTGAGTACTTATATGCGAAATACTATAATTCCTATATGAAACGTAATTAGAGTAAATTTAAAATCAAATATTTTATCGCCTTATACTTTAACAAGTGTTTTTTATCTATATTGTCAAAGAGAATTCTAATTGTTGACATTTATTTCTCTTAAGGTGTGTTCTATTTGCTACAAACAATTTTTAGGTAAATGGAATTTAAAAGAACATACAAAGATCCCTACAGATGAAAAATATACTTGCGAAGATTGCTAAAAGCCATTTTCAAGAAAACATGAATCAAAAATGCATACGACGTCATATACACTCTAAATAAAAAAGAGTGAATACTCACTCTATCGCAGAGTCAAAATATGCCCAACCTCTTTAGAGTGACTATTCACTCTGAGCAAAAGTGAAATTTTTGACTCTCTGAAAGAGTGAATAGTCACTCCTTGAAAGTGAATATCCACTCTAAACAGGGGTAGATAATCACTCTTTCGGAGGAGTGACTATTCACTCTTGCTAAAGGAGTGCAGTTTTTCACCCCTGGTAGGAGTCACTCTTTCATAGGAGTAAATGTTCATTTTTTTTTTTTTTTTTTTTTTTTTTTTTTTGTAATGGGTGGTTTTTTTATTTTGCTTTTATGGTCATTTTAAAAGAATCGCAAGTAGATGAAAAGTGGGGCTCCGACCTCAGGAGGAGGTGTTGAGGTGCACGAGAGGAGGTGCAGGTGCAGGTGCAGGTGCAGGTGCAGGTGCAGCACCTCCCGTGCTCCTCCTCTCGTGCTACACCTCCCGTGCTCCTCCTCCTCTCGCGACTCTACTCTTGGAGGAGGGGTTAATGCGATAAGGATTTTTTTTAGATAAAAGCGGGAATTTTCGGGAGATTGATTTTTTGCTGTGTTATAGTACGAGGGTTATTTTTTCGATCGGTTACATAACTTTTGAGCGTTATTATGTTGAGTGTGATATAGTACGAGGTTAAAATGAATAATTAAAATGTGTTAATTAAAAAGTAATTAAAGATAATTAATGAGAAAAATTAATTTACAAATTTTAATGAGGAGACTTAGAATTTTTAGGGGAGCAATTTTTTTGTGTGTTATAGTACGAAGGGGTATTTTTTTACTGACGGTTAACTAATTAGTAATTAAAAATAGCAATTAAAAATCTAATGAGGAAATATTTAATGAGGGGACTTAGAATTTTTCGAGCAATTTTATTAGTACAGTACGAGGTTCGAATGAATTATTAAAAATGGAAAATTAATTTAAAATATTAATTAATTAAAAAGTAATTAAAACTAATTAATAAGAAAAATTAATTTAGAAAGTTTAATGAGGGGACTTAGAGTTTTTGAGTTTGAAATTTATTTTTAGTGGTTATAATATGCAGTTGAATTTTAAGAATAATTAAAAATATTCATTCATTAAAAATAGTAATTAAAAATGATAATTAAAAAAATTTTAATGAGAAAATAACTTAATGAAGAAAATTTTCGAGAATTTCATTTAATTTTGTTAATGAATTCAGTGTTATGAGATAGTTTTATTTGAAATAGAAATTTTTTGAAAAAAAAAAAAAAAAAACAGTGGAAATTTTTAAATCTTTTTAGGAATGTGAATGTTTTTTGAATAAAATTTGGGAAAGGATTTTATTCTTTTCAGTGACATGTTTTTTAAAGACATTTGGATCTTTATTAGGGAATCTCACCCGTATTTACACATGGAAATCCATGCTTCGAAGAAAACCACGAAAACTCCGAACGATTAGGCCGACGAGCACGACTCGGTTCGAACCCAGTACTTCTTGTCTACCAGCTTCGAGAGCAGAACCTCTCGCCCACTGGTCGGGCGATAATTTAATGCAGAAACTTCAGAAATTTTTCGAGGGTTTTATTTAATTTTGTTAATGAATTGAATGTTATGAGATATTTTTATTTGAAATAGAAATTTTTTGAAAAAACAGTGGACATTTTTTAATCTTTGTAGGAATGTGAATGTTTTTTAAATAAAATTTGGGGGAGGATTTAATTTTTTAAGTGACATGTTTTTTAAAGATATTATTTCGAATTGCAGTCATGTTTTCACAAATATTTCTCGGTTATATATAAATGAATTGAAAGTTTTGCATTAAACGGTTAGTAATTTTAGACTATCATTAGTTAGGTAAATGAATTTATACTTTTGTGTCGTGCTTTCTGACTAAACTTTACTTATTGAATGAAAAAAATATATGTAACTAGAAAATTTGATGAATATTTGAAGAAAAAATTAAATTTTCAGTGATCTTTTAATCTAGTCAATGCATTAAGCAAAAACAAAACTTAAATTATACTTAACAGATATTTTAAAACACACCACAAGTATTGAGAGACTTCATACCATTCCACAATTAAAAAAAAAGGATATATATATATATATATGTATATATATTAGCTGATTTCGTTTTATATAACATCAAATTTTACTGTATGCGTGTATTCCCCATATGGAAAAACCCTTTGGTAGATAAGTGGCTCAACAGTTCGCATGATAAGTACAATGACTCACTTTACTTGAGGGTTTATTTGCTAACGCAGTGAGGAATAGGGATTAGATAATTCTTAGTAGTTAAATATTAATTAAAAGGGAATTAGAAATTTGGTTTAGCACTTTATTCTTTTAAATGAGATGTTTTCTAAAGGTAATTTTTAGAAATGACAGTTTTTTTGTTTTTGTTTTTTTCAAATCATTTTTCAATTACGTTTTTGAATTGAAAGAAATGTTTTAGACATTTATCGGTTATACGCTTTGGTTTAGTCAATACTATTAATGAATGCACTCATATTTGGTCATTTAGGAAGCTTTCAGAAATATTTTGCTAAGAATTTAGAACATATGAAGATATTAAGAATGTCATTTTAAATGTAGGATTTTCACACATGTTAATGAAGTACAATTTAATATAAAAAAAATTGTAATTCCCATTTAACTTTTAATCTAGCAAATTTGTGAAGCCACACAAACTTCGAAATTTTTCTTAATATAAATAAATATTGTTTTTAGATCATTTTTATAAATATAATGAATGAATGAAAGAAATGATTGTTCTTTTTCATCATGTAACTTTAATCATCAAAATTTCAATAAATATTTAAAACATTCAAATGAAAATGATAAGCCTTTCGTTTAATATTTTTCAGTTTAATTAATGCGTAATTAAATTTTTTGAAAGATTTTCATAATTAAAACAAATAGAAGAGGAATTCTTTTCAATGAAATATATATATACATTCCTATATGTGTCTTAAAAAACCTGACATAGTCATTCTGCGCAGTGTTTGTGAGATATAGATTTAGTTCCCATTTATGTTACGTAATAGAGATCACGTGATTTTTCCCACCAATCGCAGTTCATTCTTTATCATTATTCTGAGATAGTATTATAAGTATAATTTTTTAGGAAATGTATAGTGTTAGACAAATGAATGACCAGAATTTGAAAAATTTCGCCAAAATAATTTACATATTGACTCACTTACATAATTTTTATGTATTAACTAACTTGCATAACTTTCTAGGACCATGACTTTTGAATACACTAGGATCTGACTGAAGTTTTCAAGACATATTTATCTCACATATTTAAATTTAGATATTTAAGCTACTTTTTTAATTCTTGATTAAATTTCAGAAATGCATATGCTTCAACAACAAATATTTTCTAAATGTATAAGAGAAATAAGTATTCACATAAAAATTAAACTTACCTTTTCCGAACGCATCTACTTCAAACAATCTCTTGAAAAATGGAGAAGACAAGTTTTTATCTGAATCAAATGACTAACAAGCTATGAGTCATTCATGGGTTTTTCTCACGTAGATAACTTCACTGATTAGAAGTTCATTAAATTTTCGACTATATATTTATATTATTAAAGTTAGGACTGCAATTACATATCCTTTAATTGATTTTTATAATAATTAAAATAATAATTCAATTAATCTTTAAAAAATAAATTAGTTTTAGTTTTATTCATTCTTAACAAGATGTTCAAAAATTAACAAATGAATATCTAGCAATAAGGTCATCATTTTTAATAAAAAATTAATATTTTAGGTTTATTATAGACGTACTAGTATTTTTAGACTAGCGAAATATCCCCCTTTTTAGAAAATATATTTCTGGTTTAATTTTCAATTATTTTTTTAAATATTCTCCATTGGGAAAACAAGGGATATGCTTTTTGACTATTTTATTTGAATTTTAGAATTGTTTCACATTTAGAAGTATATCTTATCAAAATAAATTCAAAATATTTATTATTAATAATTTGAAAAATAAAACATTTAGAAGTAAATTGACTTATTTTTATTAATATTCCATAAAAATCCAATGACTTTAAAATCGCATAAACTTTTTACAAGCAGTTAGTCACCAACAGTATGCTAAATGAACCCCAATATCTTATCTATTTGGGTATTTCCATGAATACGTGATTCATGAGATAAGTAGAATGTCATGTTCAAATATGAATCTAAGAACAGTGTTAATGAATTTACTTTATTCATATCATATATACTTAATTTTAGATATAATTTATATAATGCGTAATTAATAAGGATTTAATTAATATGATGCGTTATTAATTAAAATCTAAATATAATTGAATCTTTTTCAGTCTTATTTAATAGAAGATGAATGCTTTTCAAATTTTTTCAGAAACATGTAAGTTATTATTAGCTTGTAAATTGCAGCTAAATTAAAAATTAACTTCTCACATAGAATTAGACTTCTGCTAAATTTTCAATGAAAATATTTTTCACTTAAAAGTTTACTTCTCACATTGAAAAAGTCATATACTTGGAAATTTTACCTGTAAAATTTTCTCACATGGAAAAAGGCTTTAGTGATTGTATTAGAATAAAAACTTATCATATGAAAATTTAACTTGTGTAAATTGTATTAAAAAAACTTTTCATATTACAATTTTAAATAAGTTAATTATTATTATTTAATCTATGTCTCCCAACTACTCATTTTTTTTTTACAAATAAATATTTATCACTTTTTAATGGAAACAAGAATGGTATGTAAACCTTTCGTTTTATATTTTAAAATTAATATGAGCCTTTTCTTTTTTTTTTTCAGTGCGACTCCTTCAAATTTTAAACCCTTTGAGAGCTATTTTAGCGAGAACATAAAAAAAATCGAAGTCTCCCATTTAACGAAAAAAGGATTTATACTCAATACACTGCAGACATTCTAAACAAAATTTGAAACATTTTAATTCAAGTTCTTTTGAAAACTCTACTCATTTTGTAGGGAGAAAAAAAAAACATACATTTATAAATTTTTAGTTTCACATATTATATATATATTACACACTAAATAAAATATATATTAAGATAAAACATTTACAAACTTATTTATAAAAAGGAAAGACATAACCTTATTTCACTTTTTCGGTAAGCATATTTTTAATTCACAAGCAGGCTTTACACATATTAGTTAGCACACAAGTTACTTCAACGAAAGATCCTTTTTCCTTATCTAAATGATTCATAGGGATTCATACCTCCCTCATGAATACGTTATACAAACGATATATTAGTTTAATGAATATAAATTTTAACTAAATCCTTAAAACTTTATTAGATAACGTTCGATCATTTTTATATTTCAAAACGAAGGAAAATTATTGAATATCACCTAACAAGTATATACTTTTACACTAACATGCTATAAAAACACTTCTAAATATTTAAATTTAATGATATTTCGACATCTCTCGCCAAGCTTTTTAAGAATGACAGACTCTTTCATTAAAATATTTAGCTTTTTGTATACAATTTTAGCAATAAATATATAATGCACTCCACTTAACTTTATCATTAAACATTAAATTAATTCTTTGCAAAGCAATTCAAACTAAGGATTTTTTATTTTTAGGGTAGATAAGTATATATGTTTATGTATACATGTGCATATATGTGTGTGTGTGTGTGTGTGTGTGCATTTGTAAATGGGAAAAAAATTTAAAGGTATACACATTAAAAGTTAATAAAATTATTTAAAAAAATTATATAAATATTTCAAGAGAGTATTAAATATTTCAAGACAGTATTAAAGATTTGAACAACTGATAAAAATGCTTTGAAAAACGTTAAAAATTTTTAAAAATGTTTCTTTCATATTTTAGTCAACAAATATTAATACATAGCTATGTACATACAGGCATTTGAGCTATGTACATACATGCATTTGAGCTATGTTAACAGAACAAATGTTTTAAATATTTCGATGCTATTTCCAAGTTAATCAATTTATACTTTTTTGAATATGCATATACATATATTTGTAAATTTTAATGTTTTCTGTTAAAGCTGACTAGTTATTTATCCTAGCATTATCCTATTATTATCCTAGTTATTTATCCTACATTTATTAACACAATAAACCAACTGCTTTTCAAACGACTGTGTGATTATCATAACAACCCAAATCATTTTATCTGCACATGCGCAAACATTTTAATAAACTAGAGGCCACATTTTCAATCGGATAAAACAATGACTAATTAAATAGGTTATATCCTAACTTAAATTATACCTTTTATGTGATATTGCTAAACATGCTACTACAATGTCTAATCAAATAGGTTATGTCCTAACTTTAATTATACCTTTTATGTGACATTGCTAAACAAACTTCTAACTTGTAAAAATAGCATGATAACTTGTTTTCACTAGGCAAACTTAATAAATTTCGTAGGTTTTATAAAATAATCGACATGTTTGGTTATCTCTCATCATAGTTTTCTAAAATATATCCAAAAAAGTTTGCTATTATTAAAAAAACATGCTTTTAATTAAGATAGTTTTCACTCTTATTATTTAAAAACATAACACAAAATATTTTTATTAAATAATCACTATTTTTCACAAGTTTGCAATATTTTTATGCTAACTAGGGTTAGTAGTATTCAGACTTAAAAATATCTTTTTAGATTAAACATGAAAATTAATGCGTCTGGCAAACCTTTGACTATTTTTAGTTAAACTTCGTGTCATGAAACATAACCGCAAAGCTTAAAATTATACTTTGCAGTTTTCTAACTATTAAAAATTAATGTTTTAAAATTCATTAAAATTTGAAAAATTATTAAATACTATTACATTTTAATTTTTAAATTCATTTTTATATATAAACACACATAATAATAATACTTATCTAATACGGGAGCTAGCAGTCTTAAGCGCAACCTTCTCTCACAAAAACTAAAAACGAAATGAATAATTCTAAGTCCTTATCAGCTAATCTTATCACTGATTAGATTATCACAAGATCTATGTGACGTCACGTCACGTGACACATATCACGCGATTAATGGTGGCTATTCTGGATTTCATAATTTAAAGCTCTCATTTCCAATTGCAATTAGTACATTTTCTCTAATTGATTTTTTTAAAAAATTAGTTTTTTAAATTAATTATTAATTACTATACTTAATAAATTATTTTTGTAATTAGTTATTATTTTTTAATTAATTATTTATATAATTAAATATTTCTTAGTATAAATACTATGTATTGTAACAAAGCTTAGTATCTATGTACTAAGTAATATTTCTTAGTATAAATACTAAGCTTTATTACAATACATAGTATTTATACTAAGAAATATTTAATTATATAAATAATTAATTAAAAAATAATAACTAATTACAAAAATAATTTATTAAGTATAATAATTAATAATTAATTTAAAAAACTAATTTTTTAAAAAAATCAATTAGAGAAAATGTACTAATTGCAATTGGAAATGAGAGCTTTAAATTATGAAATCCAGAATAGCCACCATTAATCGCGTGATATGTGTCACGTGACGTGACGTCACATAGATCTTGTGATAATCTAATCAGTGATAAGATTAGCTGATAAGGACTTAGAATTATTCATTTCGTTTTTAGTTTTTGTGAGAGAAGGTTGCGCTTAAGACTGCTAGCTCCCGTATTAGATAAGTATTATTATTATGTGTGTTTATATATAAAAATGAATTTAAAAATTAAAATGTAATAGTATTTAATAATTTTTCAAATTTTAATGAATTTTAAAACATTAATTTTTAATAGTTAGAAAACTGCAAAGTATAATTTTAAGCTTTGCGGTTATGTTTCATGACACGAAGTTTAACTAAAAATAGTCAAAGGTTTGCCAGACGCATTAATTTTCATGTTTAATCTAAAAAGATATTTTTAAGTCTGAATACTACTAACCCTAGTTAGCATAAAAATATTGCAAACTTGTGAAAAATAGTGATTATTTAATAAAAATATTTTGTGTTATGTTTTTAAATAATAAGAGTGAAAACTATCTTAATTAAAAGCATGTTTTTTTAATAATAGCAAACTTTTTTGGATATATTTTAGAAAACTATGATGAGAGATAACCAAACATGTCGATTATTTTATAAAACCTACGAAATTTATTAAGTTTGCCTAGTGAAAACAAGTTATCATGCTATTTTTACAAGTTAGAAGTTTGTTTAGCAATGTCACATAAAAGGTATAATTAAAGTTAGGACATAACCTATTTGATTAGACATTGTAGTAGCATGTTTAGCAATATCACATAAAAGGTATAATTTAAGTTAGGATATAACCTATTTAATTAGTCATTGTTTTATCCGATTGAAAATGTGGCCTCTAGTTTATTAAAATGTTTGCGCATGTGCAGATAAAATGATTTGGGTTGTTATGATAATCACACAGTCGTTTGAAAAGCAGTTGGTTTATTGTGTTAATAAATGTAGGATAAATAACTAGGATAATAATAGGATAATGCTAGGATAAATAACTAGTCAGCTTTAACAGAAAACATTAAAATTTACAAATATATGTATATGCATATTCAAAAAAGTATAAATTGATTAACTTGGAAATAGCATCGAAATATTTAAAACATTTGTTCTGTTAACATAGCTCAAATGCATGTATGTACATAGCTCAAATGCCTGTATGTACATAGCTATGTATTAATATTTGTTGACTAAAATATGAAAGAAACATTTTTAAAAATTTTTAACGTTTTTCAAAGCATTTTTATCAGTTGTTCAAATCTTTAATACTGTCTTGAAATATTTAATACTCTCTTGAAATATTTATATAATTTTTTTAAATAATTTTATTAACTTTTAATGTGTATACCTTTAAATTTTTTTCCCATTTACAAATGCACACACACACACACACACACACATATATGCACATGTATACATAAACATATATACTTATCTACCCTAAAAATAAAAAATCCTTAGTTTGAATTGCTTTGCAAAGAATTAATTTAATGTTTAATGATAAAGTTAAGTGGAGTGCATTATATATTTATTGCTAAAATTGTATACAAAAAGCTAAATATTTTAATGAAAGAGTCTGTCATTCTTAAAAAGCTTGGCGAGAGATGTCGAAATATCATTAAATTTAAATATTTAGAAGTGTTTTTATAGCATGTTAGTGTAAAAGTATATACTTGTTAGGTGATATTCAATAATTTTCCTTCGTTTTGAAATATAAAAATGATCGAACGTTATCTAATAAAGTTTTAAGGATTTAGTTAAAATTTATATTCATTAAACTAATATATCGTTTGTATAACGTATTCATGAGGGAGGTATGAATCCCTATGAATCATTTAGATAAGGAAAAAGGATCTTTCGTTGAAGTAACTTGTGTGCTAACTAATATGTGTAAAGCCTGCTTGTGAATTAAAAATATGCTTACCGAAAAAGTGAAATAAGGTTATGTCTTTCCTTTTTATAAATAAGTTTGTAAATGTTTTATCTTAATATATATTTTATTTAGTGTGTAATATATATATAATATGTGAAACTAAAAATTTATAAATGTATGTTTTTTTTTTCTCCCTACAAAATGAGTAGAGTTTTCAAAAGAACTTGAATTAAAATGTTTCAAATTTTGTTTAGAATGTCTGCAGTGTATTGAGTATAAATCCTTTTTTCGTTAAATGGGAGACTTCGATTTTTTTTATGTTCTCGCTAAAATAGCTCTCAAAGGGTTTAAAATTTGAAGGAGTCGCACTGAAAAAAAAAAAGAAAAGGCTCATATTAATTTTAAAATATAAAACGAAAGGTTTACATACCATTCTTGTTTCCATTAAAAAGTGATAAATATTTATTTGTAAAAAAAAAATGAGTAGTTGGGAGACATAGATTAAATAATAATAATTAACTTATTTAAAATTGTAATATGAAAAGTTTTTTTAATACAATTTACACAAGTTAAATTTTCATATGATAAGTTTTTATTCTAATACAATCACTAAAGCCTTTTTCCATGTGAGAAAATTTTACAGGTAAAATTTCCAAGTATATGACTTTTTCAATGTGAGAAGTAAACTTTTAAGTGAAAAATATTTTCATTGAAAATTTAGCAGAAGTCTAATTCTATGTGAGAAGTTAATTTTTAATTTAGCTGCAATTTACAAGCTAATAATAACTTACATGTTTCTGAAAAAATTTGAAAAGCATTCATCTTCTATTAAATAAGACTGAAAAAGATTCAATTATATTTAGATTTTAATTAATAACGCATCATATTAATTAAATCCTTATTAATTACGCATTATATAAATTATATCTAAAATTAAGTATATATGATATGAATAAAGTAAATTCATTAACACTGTTCTTAGATTCATATTTGAACATGACATTCTACTTATCTCATGAATCACGTATTCATGGAAATACCCAAATAGATAAGATATTGGGGTTCATTTAGCATACTGTTGGTGACTAACTGCTTGTAAAAAGTTTATGCGATTTTAAAGTCATTGGATTTTTATGGAATATTAATAAAAATAAGTCAATTTACTTCTAAATGTTTTATTTTTCAAATTATTAATAATAAATATTTTGAATTTATTTTGATAAGATATACTTCTAAATGTGAAACAATTCTAAAATTCAAATAAAATAGTCAAAAAGCATATCCCTTGTTTTCCCAATGGAGAATATTTAAAAAAATAATTGAAAATTAAACCAGAAATATATTTTCTAAAAAGGGGGATATTTCGCTAGTCTAAAAATACTAGTACGTCTATAATAAACCTAAAATATTAATTTTTTATTAAAAATGATGACCTTATTGCTAGATATTCATTTGTTAATTTTTGAACATCTTGTTAAGAATGAATAAAACTAAAACTAATTTATTTTTTAAAGATTAATTGAATTATTATTTTAATTATTATAAAAATCAATTAAAGGATATGTAATTGCAGTCCTAACTTTAATAATATAAATATATAGTCGAAAATTTAATGAACTTCTAATCAGTGAAGTTATCTACGTGAGAAAAACCCATGAATGACTCATAGCTTGTTAGTCATTTGATTCAGATAAAAACTTGTCTTCTCCATTTTTCAAGAGATTGTTTGAAGTAGATGCGTTCGGAAAAGGTAAGTTTAATTTTTATGTGAATACTTATTTCTCTTATACATTTAGAAAATATTTGTTGTTGAAGCATATGCATTTCTGAAATTTAATCAAGAATTAAAAAAGTAGCTTAAATATCTAAATTTAAATATGTGAGATAAATATGTCTTGAAAACTTCAGTCAGATCCTAGTGTATTCAAAAGTCATGGTCCTAGAAAGTTATGCAAGTTAGTTAATACATAAAAATTATGTAAGTGAGTCAATATGTAAATTATTTTGGCGAAATTTTTCAAATTCTGGTCATTCATTTGTCTAACACTATACATTTCCTAAAAAATTATACTTATAATACTATCTCAGAATAATGATAAAGAATGAACTGCGATTGGTGGGAAAAATCACGTGATCTCTATTACGTAACATAAATGGGAACTAAATCTATATCTCACAAACACTGCGCAGAATGACTATGTCAGGTTTTTTAAGACACATATAGGAATGTATATATATATTTCATTGAAAAGAATTCCTCTTCTATTTGTTTTAATTATGAAAATCTTTCAAAAAATTTAATTACGCATTAATTAAACTGAAAAATATTAAACGAAAGGCTTATCATTTTCATTTGAATGTTTTAAATATTTATTGAAATTTTGATGATTAAAGTTACATGATGAAAAAGAACAATCATTTCTTTCATTCATTCATTATATTTATAAAAATGATCTAAAAACAATATTTATTTATATTAAGAAAAATTTCGAAGTTTGTGTGGCTTCACAAATTTGCTAGATTAAAAGTTAAATGGGAATTACAATTTTTTTTATATTAAATTGTACTTCATTAACATGTGTGAAAATCCTACATTTAAAATGACATTCTTAATATCTTCATATGTTCTAAATTCTTAGCAAAATATTTCTGAAAGCTTCCTAAATGACCAAATATGAGTGCATTCATTAATAGTATTGACTAAACCAAAGCGTATAACCGATAAATGTCTAAAACATTTCTTTCAATTCAAAAACGTAATTGAAAAATGATTTGAAAAAAACAAAAACAAAAAAACTGTCATTTCTAAAAATTACCTTTAGAAAACATCTCATTTAAAAGAATAAAGTGCTAAACCAAATTTCTAATTCCCTTTTAATTAATATTTAACTACTAAGAATTATCTAATCCCTATTCCTCACTGCGTTAGCAAATAAACCCTCAAGTAAAGTGAGTCATTGTACTTATCATGCGAACTGTTGAGCCACTTATCTACCAAAGGGTTTTTCCATATGGGGAATACACGCATACAGTAAAATTTGATGTTATATAAAACGAAATCAGCTAATATATATACATATATATATATATATATCCTTTTTTTTTAATTGTGGAATGGTATGAAGTCTCTCAATACTTGTGGTGTGTTTTAAAATATCTGTTAAGTATAATTTAAGTTTTGTTTTTGCTTAATGCATTGACTAGATTAAAAGATCACTGAAAATTTAATTTTTTCTTCAAATATTCATCAAATTTTCTAGTTACATATATTTTTTTCATTCAATAAGTAAAGTTTAGTCAGAAAGCACGACACAAAAGTATAAATTCATTTACCTAACTAATGATAGTCTAAAATTACTAACCGTTTAATGCAAAACTTTCAATTCATTTATATATAACCGAGAAATATTTGTGAAAACATGACTGCAATTCGAAATAATATCTTTAAAAAACATGTCACTTAAAAAATTAAATCCTCCCCCAAATTTTATTTAAAAAACATTCACATTCCTACAAAGATTAAAAAATGTCCACTGTTTTTTCAAAAAATTTCTATTTCAAATAAAAATATCTCATAACATTCAATTCATTAACAAAATTAAATAAAACCCTCGAAAAATTTCTGAAGTTTCTGCATTAAATTATCGCCCGACCAGTGGGCGAGAGGTTCTGCTCTCGAAGCTGGTAGACAAGAAGTACTGGGTTCGAACCGAGTCGTGCTCGTCGGCCTAATCGTTCGGAGTTTTCGTGGTTTTCTTCGAAGCATGGATTTCCATGTGTAAATACGGGTGAGATTCCCTAATAAAGATCCAAATGTCTTTAAAAAACATGTCACTGAAAAGAATAAAATCCTTTCCCAAATTTTATTCAAAAAACATTCACATTCCTAAAAAGATTTAAAAATTTCCACTGTTTTTTTTTTTTTTTTTTTTCAAAAAATTTCTATTTCAAATAAAACTATCTCATAACACTGAATTCATTAACAAAATTAAATGAAATTCTCGAAAATTTTCTTCATTAAGTTATTTTCTCATTAAAATTTTTTTAATTATCATTTTTAATTACTATTTTTAATGAATGAATATTTTTAATTATTCTTAAAATTCAACTGCATATTATAACCACTAAAAATAAATTTCAAACTCAAAAACTCTAAGTCCCCTCATTAAACTTTCTAAATTAATTTTTCTTATTAATTAGTTTTAATTACTTTTTAATTAATTAATATTTTAAATTAATTTTCCATTTTTAATAATTCATTCGAACCTCGTACTGTACTAATAAAATTGCTCGAAAAATTCTAAGTCCCCTCATTAAATATTTCCTCATTAGATTTTTAATTGCTATTTTTAATTACTAATTAGTTAACCGTCAGTAAAAAAATACCCCTTCGTACTATAACACACAAAAAAATTGCTCCCCTAAAAATTCTAAGTCTCCTCATTAAAATTTGTAAATTAATTTTTCTCATTAATTATCTTTAATTACTTTTTAATTAACACATTTTAATTATTCATTTTAACCTCGTACTATATCACACTCAACATAATAACGCTCAAAAGTTATGTAACCGATCGAAAAAATAACCCTCGTACTATAACACAGCAAAAAATCAATCTCCCGAAAATTCCCGCTTTTATCTAAAAAAAATCCTTATCGCATTAACCCCTCCTCCAAGAGTAGAGTCGCGAGAGGAGGAGGAGCACGGGAGGTGTAGCACGAGAGGAGGAGCACGGGAGGTGCTGCACCTGCACCTGCACCTGCACCTGCACCTGCACCTCCTCTCGTGCACCTCAACACCTCCTCCTGAGGTCGGAGCCCCACTTTTCATCTACTATCGCACCTTTTACGGCATGCAATGGAAATAGATACAAGCGTGGTAAAGATTGTAATAAAATACTTTATTAGCAATATTTATTTAATTCATAGTTTATAACACTAATTGAACTTTTAAGGAAAAATTCAGTTAAAGTTACATACGAATTTAACATAGATTACTGACAGAAATAAACTAAAATTCTTTATTCGAATCTTATCCTTTGTGTTTGCTTTTATTGCATGCCCTATAAAGATATTACTTTTAATGTTTTATTAATAACTTTTTAATAGGTGGATGTTATATGTTTAACAATGTTTGATCTCATTTTAATTTTTGTTTTAAATATAAAACCGTACTTTTTCCTTAAATTATTGCTATTTTTGCAAAGTGCTATTGCTCTAAAATATTTTTAATCGTTCCATTTAAACGCAATACTTATAAACTCACTTCTTTTTTAAAATAAGTTCTAAGCATGATTTAAATGTTAAGAATGTGTAATTTTTTTTATCCGCTGAGATTTGCTTTTGTTTTATTTAGTATGAACATGAAGTCTAAATTTTGAGTTCTCTGGAATATGTATATATTTTTCTTTTAAACATATTCCTTAACTTAATCATGATTGATAATTTTCGTCCGTTATTGCCATAAGCCACGATAAGCCATATTTAATTTAAATTTTTTATTCTCGTAGATATTGTATTTTGTGACTATGAGCAAAACAGATTTTATATGTTTTATAGGAAAAGATTGACCTCGAGAATAGAAAAAAAGGAAACTTACAAATAAAGTAAATGACTCCATTAGAAATATTCTTATTATTTTTAAAACATTTTAGTGTAAAAAAGTGGTTATTAATCTCTTTAAAAAAACATCCAGTCCTGTATTATGTAAGCAAATATGACCATTTTAAAAAATATACTAAAGCAGTCTTATTCATAAACTTCAAAACAGGCATAAAAAAAAACATTTTATTCCAATGCTTATTATGTTATATTGTTTAGCGCCAAAAATTACGTGTATCAAAAATGTAGAAAATGTTTTTATAATAGAAAGAAATTCAATAACTAATGCAGAGTATCTATAACTAAATTTTTTTATATTACTCAGTCTCGAAATATTAAAATCATAACCCGCAGAAAAATATTTACATAGAATTAAAAAACAAATTAATATACATTAAAACCTCCCTTTTGCGACCACGTACCGTTCCAATAAAATTGGGTCATTCCGAGAGGTGGTCTCTTAATGGAGGTCACGTTTAAATCTAGATTTTAATTGTTTAAAAATGGTAACAATGTTACTAAAATTTATTTTTCACATTTGGAAAAAATATAAAAATTTAAGTATCCAAATAAAAGTTAATTACATAAGTTAATTACTGCAGAGTTTTAAAAATGAATACATTGAGCTTTGCTTTAATTTTACAGTTTTATATTTTATAATTTTTATCTCCAAGTCCTTTCGAAGTTCGGTAAATAAATGCATTTTTTTGTGGACGGGAACAAATAATGACGGTTTCATTACTTTATTTATCTCTATGAGAGTTTTCCGACAGAATAGGGCAGAGGAGTTTATTGACCGTCATCCTTAATTTGTAATCAGAGTTAAATTCATTGCCTAAAAAGGCATAAAGGGACTTAAAAACTCTTAAAAACACTTAAAAGTTATCGAGATAAAAAAAAAATCTAAACTTAGTTTAGAAGTTTGATGAATAATGCACTCTCCGGAATTATTTTTTTAATAAAAGCTTCTTCAAGCGACCAGGAAAAAACGGAATTTATTTCATTTTCTTCATAGAAATTGATCTCTCATGGAGGGAGTTCAACTGGGATGGTCTCTGAATGTAGGTAAAATTAGTATTGAGCCTATGGGAATAAATTTCGTTCCATGAAAAAATGGTCGTTCAGGGAGGTGGTCGCTTAATGGAGTTGGTCGCACAGTGGGGTGTCACTGTACCAACCTTTTTGTAATAGTATAAACATCAAATATCATATTTAACTCCGGAACAATAATAAATACTCTTAACTGTATATAATCCGAAATCAGTAATAATAATAATAATAAAAAAAAAAATCTCGTGTAACGGCAAATTAATGTTTTCGAATATGTCTCCTACGGAATTTAAACCTCCAGATATTCTTCTCTTACGACTCAGTCACTTTTCAAATGAAAGAGATAAAACTTTTTTGTTTTGATCTTTGGCAAAAATAATTTGCAACGCAGCATTGAAAGAGAAAAATAAAATATTTACTTATTTTTTTTAATTCACATTTCCCGAACTAATGATTTGCTAAGCATTGTGCGTATTAGAGGTCTGCACGGACTGAAATTTCCACGCCCGGGTCCGGCCCGACTCGTAGAAAAATTCGGCCCGGCCCGGCCTGTAGAAAAAAAATTGGCCCGACCCAGACCGGTAAAATACTTAAAAGTTTGGCCCGAGCCCGGCCCGGCACGAAAAAAAAGTTAAAAGCACGGCCCGAGTGAATTTCAACAAAACATTGATTTTTTTTTTTTCCTTTGAAGTATTAAAAATCTGAAAAATGCTATACAGTGAGACGGAATTGCATAGATAGTCCAGGCAATAGAGACCGTATAGGGACTCTACCTAGCAAAATTAATGGTAGTACTGGAAATCGGCTTTCTAGATGTTTTTTGGGTCGCTGAATCCGAATTTGTAACTTCCTACCAAAATTTTCCACGGCAACCCCCCCCCCCCCAAACTTTGGTAAAAAGCCCCTCAAAAAAGGTTTTTATTAAAAAATTACATTTTTTTATTGTTTTAGTGGAAAAATATCTAGAAATTCAGAAAGTAGACAAAATTTTCAACAAAATAGATATATGACATTATGACTTAGGATGAAGGGGAAGGGGGATCTGCCTCGGAACATGCGCCGCAGTGCTGCGTGGACTAAGTTGCGCAATTCCACTTAACCACTCACACGTTTACATTAGCCCTCCCATCTTCCCTCTGAACTTTCTCTACAAAGTTTACTTTAAGTTTTTTGGGTCGCTGAATCTGAATTTTTAACTTACCCCCAAAATTCCCCCCCCCAAAACCCCCAAAATAGTTTTTTTTAACTTAAATTTCTTATTGTTTTAGGGGGAAAGCATTACAAAATACAGAAACTAGACAAAATTTGCAACAAATAGGATACATGACATTATGACGTAGGATAAACGGGGAGAGAGGGGGCTGCCTCGGAACATTCCCCGCGCACTTTTCTCAAAAACAAATTTTTTTCAAAAAATCAATTTTTGGGGGGGTTTGCCGGGTGAAATTTTGGTGGGAAGTTACAAATTTGGATTCAGTGACACAAAAAACATAAAGTGAGTCGAAATCCAGAACTAGTATTAATTTTGCCAGATAACATCCCCTATTGCCTGGACTTCATAATTTAGTGCACGTAGCGCCGCAGTGCATGTTCAGAGGCATCCCTCACCCTCCCCGTTCATCCTAATTCATAATGTCATATATCTTATTTGTTGCAAATGTTGTCTAGTTTCTGAATTTCCTAATGCTTTTCCCCTAAAACAATAAGAAATTTAAGTTAAAAACAACTATTTGGGGGGATTGGGGGGGGGGGAATTTTGGGGGTTAGTTAAAAATTCGTTTTCAGCGACCCAAAAATCTTAAAGTAAGCCTTATAGAGAAAGTTCGGAGGGGAGATGGGAGGGCGAATGTAAACGTGTGGATTTGCGCAACTTAGTTTACGCAGCACCGCGCGCATGTTCCGAGGCAGATCCCCCCTTCCCCTTCATCCTAAGTCATAATGTCATATATCTAATTTGTTGGAAATTTTGTCTACTTTCTGAATTTCTAGATACTTTTTCTCTAAAACAATAAAAAAATAGAATTTTTTAATAAAAACCTTTTTGGGGGGCTTTTTACCAACATTTGGGGAGGTTGCCGGGGGAAATTTTGGTGGGAAGTTACAAATTCGGATTCAGCGACCCAAAAAACATCTAGAAAGCCAATTTCCAGTACTACCATTAATTTTGCTAGGTAAAATTCCCTATTGCCTGGACTAAGAAACGAAAAAAAAAAAAAAAAATGCATTTATAGACGTTTCCTTCTTAGCGAGTGTAAATGTATTATATATTCTTTTCTTATGTATTAGTATATTAACTATGCATGGATCAACACGTTAGTGAGTTTAAAACTCGTTCCGTCATAGGCAGGTTCTTTTTCACACATTTTATTATGTTTTAATTTAGCTATATTTTAATAAGCGCAGAAATCTAGTGTTCTTTAAAAAGAATAAATTTTAATGTTTAAGTGTAGAATAATGGCCATTTGAAAATATATGCATTTTTTGCAAAAATGTTTGGGCCAGGCCTAATTTTACTGACCTTTGAATGGACCAGGCCACACTGACACAATGATTTTCATACGGGCTGAGTCAAAATTAGGACTGAAAATTTTGGCCCGTGAAGACTTGCAATGAACCAGTCCCGGCTTTGTACAGAAAAAATAAGTTAGGCCCGGCCCAAGCCTTCAGAAAAAAGTGTGGCCCGGGACCAACCCGAGTTCCGTGAGTGAAAATCGGCCCGAGCCGGTCCGTGCAGATCTCTAGTGCGTATTCAATTGTTAAAAGAATTATATTTGAAACCGTTACATGAAGAAATATAACAGACAATCACTTTTGAACACTCTAACGATCAATCTTTTCCTATACAACACACAACTATTTAGCTAATAATCTTAACGTTTCACATATCTACACGGATAAATGCTTAAAATTAAATAAGACTTACCTTTATTTTATGTATTCCATAAAGAATAATTTTAATGATATCTTAATCTGTTAATCCTAAAATGGCGGACGAAAAAGTGATCATTTTTCTTATCTTTTAAGGGTGTCGTCGCCTTGCTTCTCTGATTGGTTAATAAGCAATGCATACGTAAGTCACTCTTTCAGGAGTGAGACATTTCACTCCTTTCTAGAGAGTGGAAAATTCCACTCTTTAAGGAGTGTATTTTTATAAAATTCACTCCAAAAAGAGTAAAAATGCCTGTCACTCTTTCAAAGAGTGAGCTTTTCACTCCTCCCAATTTTAGAGTGTAGTGTATCACCAGTTGTATGTAAACATTGTGAAGATATTCAAAAATAACCAGACGTTTGAAGAATCTAACAATCAAGGAAGATATTTAGACTATTTACCCAACCTAATTTCATAAGAGTTACCGTACCGTAATATCGCAAAATTAAAATTGGGAAGGCTGGTGTTGGTGTTATTTATGATTCTTTTATCTCCTCGTTGATCTACCCGTGATTCTTCTAAACTAACATGGATGTAGATATTATTCACTGGCAATGTGTTCTTTAAATGGTTATAATAAATGTTTTAAATATGTGTAATATTTAATGTTGTAATAAAAGTTTATTTTTCTAAAGCCTATATTTCATTATTGGAATATATCTCCTAACATTTTAAACGAAAAAACGCTTTCACAACTTAAAAAATTTTCATAAGAACAGGCAAAAATTAATAGATGAATGAAAAAACATGAAAGTTCACAGAACAATTTCAAAGTTTCTCGAAATATTTACATAAAAAATTTTCAAAATTAGAAAGAAAAAAATTACAAAAGAAAAAAAAATACAATTTTTTTTTTTTTTTTACAAAAGTATAAAAAAAATACCGCATTTTTTTTTTTTTTTTTTTTTTTTTTTTATATATATAAAAGTGAAAAAAAAATTTACAACATAAAAAAGTTAAAAAAAAAAATACAAAAAATTTACAAAAAAAAAAAGTTTAAAAAATTCCAAAAAAGTTTCAATAAAAATTATTTTAAATACAGTTACCAAACATTATACTACTATTGATGCTGCTATTGGTTACTTCTTATTATTCTATACTACTATTGGTTTGAAATTTAATCTATATAATCATTGCCGAATTTTGTCGAGTCATTTCACATTTTATGAAAATCGAGTCAAAATTTAAAAGGGTATTAATAAAAGTCTTCTTCATTCTATTAAATCCTATCCTACGTAATGAATTCAATGATATCCCATAATAGGTAGATTTCCATGGTGATAAACGTCCTATTTAAGATGGAGTCATGTATTACTGAATTTAATCTGTAGAATCGTAATAAATTCTGTATTCATGCATTTTTACCTATAAGAGTACAACAGCTATTGTAACAAAATCTGAATATTTATAAAACGAGTTATAGTACGAACGCACCTCATTGGCCACGTTTCACTTATTATTTCCCACTTGTTTAAAAAGTATTTTTACATGCATACTTATTTACCTTTTCTCAAGGGGGGGGGGGGAGGAGTATTAAACTACATGCACCATTCAATGAGAAAGTTGAAACTTTTTATATTGGATGAGGGTTTTGAGAATTAGTTTAGGATAAAGTATTGGGTTATTGGCCGTAACTCGAAAATGAGCCGATGAAGCTTGAAATGATCTTTTCGATTTTCAATATTTTTTTCAGACAGAAATTAATTCTTTTTTTTTTTTTTTTTTTTTTTTTTCAGCAATGGCTTCTTTTATTTTATCTCATTTTGTTGGTGAGACACAGGATGCGCATGCTAGATATTGAAATGTTTATTTAACAACCTTAAAATCTTTATAAAGCTCTAAACTCTGTCAGAAAAAAATCGTCTATAATCACTAAATTATGCCTCATTTTTTAACAAACAATTTCCGTATTCCTAGAAGACATGTTTATCCGAGAATTCTTCCCGAAAATCTGAAAAAGAAGGCGAAATTCCATTCATGCCTAGCACGCATGCATATTGGCTTTATTAATACTAAAATCTAAATTAATTTTGAAAACGAAAAACCAAAAATTCTATAAATTAAGATTTCTAATTTAATTTTAAAAAATGAAATAAATAATAATCCAACAGCAAAGAAAAGAAACGTTTTCTAATTTAAAAGCAAACGACAATTAATTTTCACATTCATTTAAAACTATTCACACATTATTTTAAAAGTTATAAAAAAATATTCGCATTTAAAATAGATATTTTAATTAAAATATTAAATTGAAAAAAAATCTATTTTACAAAGATAACAAGATTCATCTTATGTGAGTAAGTAACAATCTGAAATTCGTAATTGAATTTTTAACAGGGATTCTCTAAATGGCCTTATCTGTTTCAAAGAAGAAGAAAAAAAATTCTAATCTGGCGATTTTAGGAAAATTATTGAAGTTATTGCCTAGACTCGCAAAATATTTAAACAAATAAATAAACAACACTTGCTCCTTTAATAGTACAACATTGAATGCATGCATTTTAACTTAAAGTGATTTCGAATATAAAATGAAATTAATTTTAAATTAAATGGATGAAATATTTGTAAGTTAAATAAGATGAGTGCAATGCGATTACTAAGAGAATATTGGAAATTTATCGTTTGCACTTGATAAGCGGACAAAAGTATTTAAAATTGAATATTTTATTTATAATTAAATTCGATACATATTCTAAACATCGATAAACTTTGTATTCTCATCGGGAATACAGCCGTGTATATCATTTTTTATAAATTTAGCACATCAAGAATTGAACAAAAAATAAGACTACAAAATTCAACTTTTACACATTAATTACTTACTAATTTTTACGTGTCATTTTTCATTTCATTAAAAGAAAATAATTAAAACCGATAGGATTTAAATCAACAACATTTAATAATATATATTAAATAATATTTTATCTTTTTTAATAAATTAAAGTTAAAATACGTAACTAGTTTTATTCTTTGGAAAAGGATAGGTATGAATTCTATAAGAAAAAGAATTTTCTTACAATTTCGAAAACTACAGTTATTCGATGGCCAACATTTTGCCATTTTAACAAGTAATATTAGTTCTAAAAAGAAAAGTTTTTATTTAAATAATTAACTAAAATAAATAAGTCAAAAAGCACGAATAAAAATTAATAGAATGTTCTATTACTGTCAGAATATAAATGCTACAAACAAATGAAAACAAAACGTTTGCACTTGCGCAGTTATTTCATAGATGTGCAACTAATAAATCATCCATAAAGAAGAAAACTGGCATCTTTCCTTAGTTCACCCCGTCAGCTACGTGGCGTGTGACCTCGATTGATGTGACCTCCCCTTTAATCTTGCGGTTACCTCTCCCATTTAAGATAGGACGCTTACTTATATCGTTTTGCCTCTCCCTTCCTTGCCGTTGAGATTTGATAAGTTTAGGACGTGTAGCCCCCGGCCGTTGTGGCGTGATTTCGTTATAGGTACACCGGCGGGTCTGCTCTGTTCAATTAAGAAATAACAGTCCTATATAGTAAATAATATATCTTATAATTCCTAATAATTAATCCCATCAAATTTGTCTCTTAAATGTTTTATTGTGAGGATGCTCAAACGGACTTCTTAACATAATGATCCGGAGTCTCACGAAGTGATACAAAGTGTGTGAAGAGAATGTCATTCAAGGATACACATCAGAGCAATCCAAATGATTCTTCGACTATCCAACTTCCGTCATAGTGCTTTTCATCAACACACAAAGAAAAATCCATTGAAAGTGGATTAAAAATCTACACTGGTGATGCCATCAGTTACTAAAGTGTATTGAATTGTCATTTGAAGTGGGTACACAAGAATGTATAAAGTGATCCTCTGATGACACTGGCTCAAATATGGAATATTTTTATTATATATTGGCATACTTCAATTGGTAATTCCTATCCCTTTTGGAGAACTTTTAAGTATTACATAGAGAGCTCAATCTTGTCTGACAATCGTCTACTTTAATACTTTTGAAGCTCTTCAATCGATCGTACTAACTTTTAAATGTTAACGTCTGAACTTTGAAAATTATTTTCTCAGCATCATCACAAGAAATCAATCAAATATATATATAAAAAAAATTAGTTTTCTTAAGTTTTATCTCCCATCCATTTGATTTGTTTTTATACTGTCTCTTAACGTTTTGTTTTGTTATGATTATATACATAATTAAATAGTGGTTCTGCGCAGAACTGAGGTCATTTAATATATTTTTACAATAAAGAGATTTGGATTTATCCTTATCTGTTTTGTTCCTTTTATTTATGTTTCATTTTACATCCAACTTTGATGTTACTCAATTATGATGTGCATTTATTTTAATTTAATTTAATAGAATTTATAAACTATATTTCATATATTGAAATTGAAAAGATTTACTGCATACAATAATGAGAATATAACTCCATAAAATAACAAATAATTTAAATAAAAAAATATAAATAAGTTATGCACATCATACCATTATTTCAATGTTAAAAATTTCAGTGTGTTACTTTTAGGGGTCTGGTTCAGGTAAGTGAAAACTTTGTAATGATTCATCATGAACTCTTCATAAATTTTTATCAGGTTATATCTTCTTATGCAATGCGCTTCATCTATTTTCCCACTTAGATCACAAGCCTCTTCTTTTTAATTTAATTTATCTTTTTAAAATTTCCCTTTTAAACTATTAATATCCATTTTTTTTTTAAAATTCTTTTTTCCTAATTTAACATTCACCTAACGCTTCATTTATAATGGCTGTTTCATAATAATAGATGCCACCAGTCCCTCAGAAGAAAATAACTCGGTTAAGCAGGACTCGGATAATCGGGACTCGACCGTAGTGCAATTTCAATTTTAAGACTTAAAGCACACGCTTTTATTTTATGTAAAATGACGTCATTTGCATTAATATAGATACTTAAAATTAAATATAGTTTATAATAGCTCCAAGTTTTATCATAAATCATTCGTTTATATTTTTCTCAAAATAGCACGTATTTTCATTACATTTTTTCAATTTTTATAAGGAAATGACAACAAAAAGGTATAATTGCTATTTTTCAACTATTTTTTCTTTCCTTTCTACAGAAATGGAGTACTTGAGTTGCCAAAATGAAACAAATGTCACTAAAAACTACAAAAAAAAAAAAAAAAAAAAAAATAATAATAATATTTCAAAAACAAAATGGAGACGCAGTTTTCAAAGAAATTGCATTAAAAAGTACTTTTTTTTTTTCCAATACGACGGTATAAACATTGAAAATGTGCGATGCTTAGAAGTTTTAAAAAATTCTGTAGAGTATTTAATCGCACAATGAAACATCGGCTTTTGTTTTATGGCTGGCTTATACAAGGTAACGTTATTTATTGGAGACGACACAAAATAAGATAGGAGAAAGAAATAGCATAATTGGGGCTAATAATAATAATAATAATAACTCTCGCATAAAAATATAATATCCATATTTTACATCTAGCAATCTACATAAAAATATTTATAATTCATATTTTAATCCTATTTTATTACAAATTAAATTTTAATGCAAAATAACCGTTAAAACCCCAGCCCACCCCTCCCTCTCCTTAAAGACGAAATCTTCCCAAAACAAATTCCGCGTTTTCGAGTTATTCGCTATTGAGAGGTTTTATTATAATAGAAAGTGTATTTATCCCTCAATCAGCAATCGCCGCCCCCCCCCCCCCTTGTTTTTCTCTTGCGGAAGCATTATGCGATAAATAGAAAGCAATGAATGGAACTGGCGAAGAGGCTATTTTCGAATAATTCAACAATCAAACGTCATATCTAAAAGCAGTAGAGAAGATTCGTGCAGTGAAGTAATGGTGATGTAGATTGAGAAGTGTCTATGAGGTATGTGTCAGAATCATCGAAACATGAAACCTTTTATAATATTCCAGACTTTAAAAACTATCCTTTTTAACTCATTCTATTACTTTCATTTCAGAGTTCGTTAAAGTATTGTATATGTATCTTCCCAACCCAGTTCTTGTGGTTGAATGTCTTCTACATTTGCCATGCAGATGTCTGGACTTTGTTCTGTTCGTTTGTGCCGCGTTTTATTCCTTGTCTTTCTCTGATGTATCTTTGAATAGGGAAGAGCTGCTTTTCTCTCCCTCTAATTCTTTTCTTTATATTATTTTAATCAAGAGAAATTAAAATATCTAAATGGAAAGCCGTCAGATTTTAATGAGTGAAACTTCACACTAAATGCTTTTAAAATGGAAAAAATAATTAATACAATCTCCAACTTTCTTTCTCCATACACTATAAGTTTTATAAGTGAAACATGCAAATCGCTTCGCTGGTGATGATGAACTAAGGTTCTGGGTGGACCCTGGGATAATCTGAGGTAAGAAAATTTATTTTCTCTTTAATTCTAATTTGCTGAAAAATGTTTTATATGAGTATATAAGTAGTAAAAGAGGTCACTCCGTAAATTTATATTAGTATGATTACTAATTTGGAGAATAAATAAAATTATGGTTTACTATAGTCCCGAAGTTGAATGTCTTTGTTCTTTATTTCAAATTTTCTTGTGTGCTATGTATTATGAACTTTAAAGAAAATCTTATTTCATTTACGAGGCTAAAAACTAAGCAGTGTATTTTAGGTTTGAGTAAATAGGGTAACTGGAATAACTTCCTTTACCAACACAGATAACAACCAGGAACTTTTGAAAAGATGGGATAAGAGGTTATGGAAGGTTGCTATAGATACCAGAATTCGAGCTGCTGTAAAAAGTGAAGTACAAGTTCCATTCGCAGAACAGGCCTAATCGAGGTGAATTCGAAAATTATCGATGGGTTTGTATCTGGAGCATATAGAAGTCAAAATGGGTGAAGAAGAAGTGGAGATTGGTAAAAGCGTAGAAAAGCCATTAGGCAGGCGTATTTAAGAAAACTTATAAATGAATAGATGGATGGGTAAAAGTTTACCTGGTTCCAGAATATAATAGATCTGTATCCAACTTGAATCAGGGACAGATTAGGAATAATTCATTTCATTTATTAACTTTTATGGTGAACTCATTACATGCTATGTTGTACAAAAAGAGCTTAAGGTTGTCTTCAAATCTAAACTTGTTGCTTTCCGACACATTCCTGAAGTCATTCACAAACGAATCAAATTCGCAACGATTCTTAATCAGGTACATATACCGGGTGTCCTAAAAAGGACTGACTGATTTTAAAATTCAATAGCTCGCAAACGGTGACTGACATTTAAAAAATTCTTGCAGGAGGGTTATGTATGATGTCAGGAGTTTTCATATCGTGATTCTCGAATTTAGTTCGAATTACAAACAATAGATGGCGCTGCAAGCAATAGGCGCTAAATTCAAGCTGGATTTTTTTTACCTTTCTCATCTCCCATGACAAAAAAGGAGATTAAAATGTATTGAGTGGGTCCCGAAGTACCAAAAATCGGGCCTGGATTTAGCACATATTGCTCGCAACGCCATCTATTGTTTGTAATTCGAACTAAATTCGAGAATCACGATAAGAAAACTCCTGACATCATACATAACCCTCCTACAAGAATTTTTTTAATATCTGTCACCGTTTTCAATTTATTGAATTTTAAAATCAGTCAGTCCTTTTTAGGACACCTGGTAAATCAATAAAGTTTCCCATTTGTCTATAAAGTCAAAAGATCTTAGTGCAAACACAGATTAAGGTGGCGTTTTGAACGGACTTTCGAATAATTAACATTGTCAAACATCATTGGAAAATGTCATCAGCATTATAACTCAACCGATGCAAATTTTATCGGAGAATGAAAAACGTAATTCGATTCCAAATAACTTCTGCAAATCTCAAAAAATCAAATTCTTTTCTTATACAGATTTTAAAGCGCATATAGTAGACATTTAAAATTAATTTCTGAAATGGGATTTGATGCACGTTCAGGAAGTTAAAAGAAGAAAATTAAAAGATCCATGCAGCATTTTAACACTTTAATTTGCATTATCACGATGTTGTTCATTATTGAAATCACAAATTTAAAAAATCTTTCTTAATTAACTTGCATTTTTATCAAAACATCCTTCCCAAACTCTAGGAAACCTTTTTAAATCGTTAATTATTAATCAATATTCCATACATCTCGCACAGTGAAGAAATCTCATCTTTTCCAAACAAGTGCGAAATTGTAAATTGAAAATATTCAGAAGATTGAATTTACCCTTTCTCTCTTTCTCCTACCATACGATAGATATGTAAAAGCAGTTCGCAAAAGTAGGCGGTTGCACGTTTTTATTTCGTCCCTCCCGCTTTCTAACTGTCAACCGCAGGCCGATTTGCATGAGGGGTTTTCGGCGTGGACATGAAGATGTTAATGACAGCCTCTAATCAGCTATACCTCCTCTTCACTGTTTCAACGGAGGCGTGCACAATCTCTCATGAATACCAACAGCGCTGCAATGGCCTGCCATCTCTCTTTCTTCAGAAATGAAAACTTAAAACTTGGATTTGTACGTCATGAATTCTTTTGTGATGGCCCGTTCACGATGGCAACAATAAAAATCTATATTTCGGATAAGTTTATCTGCTTCTATCTGTGTATTGTTTGATATAAATTATCTGTTATGAGCAGTTTAACCCTTTATGTACTGAATTATGAATTCATGAAAATTTTATCTTCGAAAGTATTTTTCGTGAATTGTTTAAACTACATTAGAAGATTTACATAATCATTTTATAAATTTTAGAAGGATTGAAGGATTTAGAAGGATTAATTAAATTTGAATTTATAGGGATTTTGTGCGATATTTATAACCCTACTCAAATCTTTTATTTTAAATATTGTTCTTAGTATTTTGTAGAACTGAAAAATGTACAATTATAATGATCTTACAATAAAAATATAGAAATAGGTCCTAATTGAAAAATACCCCCTCCCCTTGCCCTCTCCAACGCCAAGAAAACTGAAAAAATGCAAAGGGAAAAGAAATCATCCTTTTAAAAATATTTTCGTTTTGTCTAACCAATAATGCTTTTAAAACAAGATAAAGTAATGTATATATAACTCATTCTAAACTGTATTACAACTAATCGAGGTATTAAATGAATTTTATAACAAGTTATTTTAATTGTACTTATAAGTAACGTCAGTCCGAGATAAAGGGTTAACCCTAAAATGCCTGATTTTTAAAGAATCAATGCAAATATGTTTTTCGGCTTTCATTTCTTAAATAAATCATTGGAAAAAGACTTTTAAAAAATCATATTTTGGTATGGTTTACGGCTGAAATACAGGCAGTTGCCAATCGGCAATACTAGACTTTAATTTTTAAAAAAATAATTTTCCTTGATAAAATTGTATAATATTAAATACACATGAATTTTAAGAACTATGATAAGGAATAAATTTCACTTGCTCACTGCAGAACAAAAGAAGGTATTTCGCAAGCTTCCAAACAAAACAAAAAGCACATGTAGCAGCAATTGAAAAAATAAATCTTTCTTTATTCTTAAACAGCACTATTGTTGCTATCTACATGCTGTTAATTGATTTAATAATATTTTCAGTAAGTATTTTATTGACGACATTAGGCATTAAAGTTGCAATATTATTCTGATACTATTTTAGAAGACTAAATTGGGTATATTGCCGAAAGGAACCACACGCCATTTAAGGGTTAACGTATAAGTCTCTCTCTATGTGTATATTTCCCACCCAATTAAAAAATTACATAGTTTGAGCTTTCGGCATATAGGTTTCATTGTAAGTGTGCAATTACTATTTAAAATATGGCTCGCTGAAGAAATTCACTTTTCACTGTCAAAAATACCTTCTTCAGTTCACGGATATTTCCTGGCAGCAGTACTACCAGGATTTTTCAGCTAACAGAAGCATATCCATTTCTTTTTTCGCCGTTACATGATGTAAAATATCCGCCAATTGAAAAAAAAAAATGGGAATAAATTAAAATTTTCTGACCTTGGGATTGAACCAGCTACATTAGTGTTACGAGAACAGTACCCTAACCACTTGGCTACAGTTGGACCCAGGGCTGCGGAATCGGAGTCGAGCCCATTTTTGAGCGAAAGATGTCAGAGTCGGATCTGTTAAAATTTCCGGAGTCGGAGTCGTCCCTTTTTTCCACCGACTCCGCAGCCCTGGTTGTACCGTAACGAAACAGTTTGAAGTATGATGAAGTATGAGGGAAGTATTTGCCTTAGATGAGTATAGATTGATTCATTTCTTTAAAAAGCTTTGAATTCTGAAGTTGATTTCGCCTTTAATGAAATTGTGGCTGGGGTGACGACTGACTGACAGAAAAACTTTTTAACTAAAAACATTAAAACTCTTAAACTTATAATTTGCTGCATTATCGAAATAAAATATTAGCATACACACTCTCGTAAATACTTTCTTCTTATTCATGGAAATTTTCCTAGCAGCATTGCTACCAGCATTTTCCCCTTAATTGACGAATATCCATTTCTTTTTACTCCGTCACAGGAGGTGAAATATATATTAATTGAAGAAAGTCGGAAAAATATAAATTGATGACTTCTAGCTTAGTATTACGAGACGGGTGCGCTTACAACTGAGCTACATAGTTGTACAGGAGGGAAACACTTCGAAGTAAATATAGTATTTGCTTCTTCTTTAAAAAGCTTTTAATTTTTAAATTAATTTCGGGAAGATTTCGTCTTTAATGAAATTGTGGTTGAGGTTTTAATACTTTAGTATTAGTACATGATAAAAATATGAAATTGCTAGATGTAAAAAATGAACATTATACTTTTATTCTATAATGTTTTTTGTAATTTGTTCGATTTTTTTTTTTTTTTTTTTTTTGTAAAATCGATTTTTCCCCCATTTAATATTTAAATTAAAACATATTTTAAACGTGTTCATTTAAAATATATTTTAAATGCGAATATTTTTTTATAAATAACTTTATAAATTCAACTTTATTTGATTTTATTCAACTTTTTCAACTTTTAAAAAATAAACTGGGAGTACTTTTGAATGTATGAGAAAAGTAATTGTTGTTTATTTTTAAATTCGAAAACTTTTTTCTTTTTTATAGCCCAGTGGTAGGGGAGGGAAAAAAAGAATTCAGAATTAATTAGGGGAAAGCTGGAAATTGTTTTAATCCATTTAGTTTAGGTCTAGAATGAATATGCTAAGTTTTCCCCCTCGTAGTAGGTGAGCGTTAGAAAATATGTAGAGATTTATAGTCAAAAAACACGTTTTTTTAAATACCACTAGGGGGCTCGGCCCCCTACGAGCTACGCTCGCCAACCCCCGCCCAGACACCGCAGACTCTAAATGCACGCTAATTTGATCGGCTTTAAAAAGATTTCGAAAGATTGAATTATAATGTAAAAAGCAGTGGCGATCTCCCTATAAACGAATTTCTATTCATTTGTCTTTGATTGGGGAATTTTAACGCCAAATCCGCTGCGGTACTGCTTGATTATCTCGTCGACCAATTTCGCCAAATTATATAAATCGCCAAACCACTCGCCAAATTATACAAATTGACATAATTTTTTATTTTAAATAACAATAGAACAAATAAATTCGTACAACATTAATAAAAATACAAATAAAACGTCGAATAAAAATAACTTGATGACGTAGATACGTGTAACAACATTTCAAAATAAGCTAATATAAAAGGAATTAAGTAAACAGAGTCTTTGTCTCCTGGTATTTTTTAACAAAGCGAAAAGAAAGTTCTTAATGAGACATTTTAAATTAATCGTTTTTAATCTAACGTAATTTTTACCAAGCTATTTTTTTCTCTTTTAAATATTCACGTGAAGATACTTTTGTTAGAAATGAAATATTATTTGCGCTTTCCTATCAAAAATAGTTGAAAAGATCCTCTCAAAATATTAAATAAATGTCTAGCGCAATTTCTAAATTTAAACTTTTTTGCAATATTATTTTGTGTTCATTTTATGTAATAACTATAATGTGACGTAAATATGACGTGATTTCTCCTACGACTTCTAACGCATGTTAATGACCTTATTATTTTACAATATCCTTTCTCTTTTAAAATTCACGTGTGTACTTTTTATGACATAATTTTTAATAAATTCCTGCTTTTTATACGTAATTATTTAATTTTAATTTGAAAGTTTTTTTCCTGTTTATAATAGTCACGTGTAAATAAATTTTTAATTTGAAGCAAATATTATTGCTTGCGCTTTTTATACAGTTGGCAACAATTTAAATTAGTACAATTTTCTGAAATCTGTAAAAAATATCTCTAGAAATGCTGAAAATTTGAATTTAAAATAGAAATAAAACCTCAAAAAATTAGCCAAATTAAAAAAAAGAAAACAGTCTGCACACCGGGAACTTCAAACGTATAAAATGATCTAAAAATGATTAAATTCCTATGTACAGTTTTTGCTCCTATAAAACTTTTTTAATGGAACGATTTTGTCCAACTTTGGCATTAAATATCTCTTAAAATAATTCTTCGATTTGAAAACTGTCTGCATCAGTATGTTTATCAAACACTTCTGTATAAAACCACCGATTTTCATATTTTTGTATGCATTATTTTTCTTAATATTAACGAAGAAAGACCTCCGGTCACAAAAAATTCAAAACCGGCGGCGGCGGCGGTGACAGAGGTAGTTACTTTTTTTTAGAATAGAGAGAGAGAGATAACAATATCTCAAAACAGCTAACTCTGTCAAAAACAAGTCGTCAATTCAAATTTAATATTTTTGTTGAACATTAACCCGTAACTGGAGACATGAATTTCCTTACGTTGTCAGAGACATAGAGTCAAAATGATTCCAATGTTATTTTTCTTTTTTATCTTTTGTAAACAGCATTGAAATTTATTTTGGAAACGCAATATAGTCTGGAAATCATGTAATTACCAAAATATTAAAAATAATTATATTAAAACTGTTAAATGTTATAAGATTAATTGTTGGAAAGATAATATAAGAAAAACCTAAACAACTTTTTAATGAGTACTTACTTCGTTTAGATAGCATGGGATGACACAAATGTTAATAACTGTTAGAATTAAACAAACAAAAATGAAGAATACAATATTTTAAAATATTACCTTCTGGTTCTCCAAACAATACAATATATGACACATTTTTTATCGAAGGCATCAACAACAGATTTGGTATTATTATAAAAAGCGATAAGTTCCGGCTTATTGATGTCTCTATCTTGGGATATTGATGAGTGCATAGATGACACTAGCAATACAGCTTTGCCTTTTTTAGGAAAATGTGATACCAAAGTTAAATCCTTCGAAAAGCCATAAATTGAACTCTCGACTATTCTGCTTCTGTTTGGAAGGAATTCTTTTGGTATTTCTGTTTTATTTATTTATTTATTTTATTTATTTATTATTATTATTTTTTTAATGTTCCAACATAGGTTAAGTTTTTTTCTTTCAAAACTTTTACAAGCTCAACTGATGAAAACCAATTGTCTGCTATTATATTCCTGTTTGTGCCTGCAATACAAGCAGACAAGCGCACAAATGCCTGCATTAGATTTTGCAACATTTTATCTTCTTCTGAAAGTGTCATAAAATAATAAATAATAATATGTCTAATATGAGAGTCATCTTCCGCAACTTCGCATTCTTCAAACCATTGCATTATAGTTTTTTCAAAATCTGGATCACATGGCCGAATTTTTTCCCTGGAAGGTCCTGGTTGAGTATTATCCATTTTCTTTTAAACAACAATAGATTATTCTAGACAAAGGAAGCAGATTACAATGCTAAAAACGTAGAAATTAACTGGTGCGTTATATATTTTTTCAGTCACAGTTTCAGAGACGTGGAGTCAATCTGACTCCATAAATAGTAACGAAAACTTTGAAAAAGAATAACTCGGATATAGGCGCGTGTTCAAACTTGGACTTCTACCAACAAAGTGATAAAAGATCAACTTGAAGGTACTGAGGAGATGATTGCATTCAAGGACAAAAAACCACGTAATAATTAGAGCCAATGAACAACGCGGAGTCACCTTGACTCCCGTCTCCAGTTATGGGTTAAGGTCAGAATTCTACTTTAAAGTTTTAGACCAGTGGTCAGGGGGTTGAACTCAGAATTAATTAGGAGAAAACTGGAAATTGTTTTAATCCCTTCAGTTTATGTCTAAAATGTGTCTACTATGTTTTCTTCCTCGTATTTGGGTGAATTTTAGAAAGTATGTACATATTTATTTTCGAAAAACACGTTTTTTTAATCACCTTAACAATATCTCAAAACAGCTAACTCTAAAAAAAAAAAAAAAAAAAAAACATTGTGAATGCAAATGTTGTAGAGCTTAAAATTCTGAATAAAATGAGTACCATCATTAATATTTTTGTTCAACATTAAAAGGTCGCAATTCTATTTCAAAAATTTTCGTTTCAAGAGCTTGAAGCCGCAGGAGAAACCAAGTTAACTTAACAATATCTCAAAATTGTAAGAAAAATATTAAGTGTTCAGAATTCTAGGCTCTACAACTTTCGTAGTGACAATGTTTTTGATAGAGTTAGCTGTTTTGAGATATTGTTAAGTTAATTTGGTCTCTCCTGACTTCAAGCTCTTGATTAGCGATTAAGGCAAAATTTTGAAATAGAATGGCGACCTTAATGTTGAACAAAAATATTAATGATGGTACTCATTTTATTCAGAATTTTAAGCTCTACAATATTTGTATTGACAACGCTTTTTATAGAGTAGCTGTTTTGAGATATTGTTAAAGTAATTAAAAAAAAAAACGTGTTTTTCAAAAATAAATATGTACATATTTTCTAACATTCACGCAAGTACGAGGAAGAAAACATAGTACCGTATTTTATGGAAGAAACGCCGCGGCGTTTACGAGTTTAAAAGTTAATATTTTTCCAAGTGCGGCGTTTACGCCATGTGCGGCGCTTACAAATTTTTTTTTTAAATACCAACTGAGTTTCCTAAATTTAAAAATTCATAAAAATGTTTAAAATCGATTTAAATATTTTAAATAAAACTTCAGACATCTTAAGATATTAAAAACAAGGCCTCCTACACTGTTCAGAAAACTTTAATTAAAGATAGGTCAATGTGACGCTGTCGACAAAAGTAGCGTTCCGACGGATGCGGCGTGTACAACGGGTGCGGCGATTACGATAGTTTTAAGTTTATTCAGGTCAATTTGAGAAGTGCGGCGTTTCTTCCATAAAATACGGTACGTTCATTTTATACCTAAACTGAAAGGATTAAAACAATTTTCAGTTTTCTCCAAATTAATTCTGAGTTCAACCCCCTGACCATGTGTTTAAAACTTTGAAGTGAAATTGTGACCTTAATGTTCAACAAAAATATTAAGTGTAGGTACTCATTTTACTCAGAATTTGAAGCTCTACAACATTTGTATTGACAATGTTTTTGACAGAGTTAGCTGTTTGGAGATACTGTTATGGTATGTAAAAAAACTTGTTTTTTGACTATAAATTTATACATATTTCCTAACGCTCACCTAGTACGAGGGGGAAAACATAGCATATTCATTCTGGACCTAAACTGAAGGGATTAAAACAATTTCCAGCTTTCCCCTAATTAATTCCGAATTCAACTCCCTAACCCCTGGACTATTAATTAAGTTTGAAATCTTAATTTATAGAATTTTTGGTTTTTCATTTTTAAAATAAATTCGGATTTTAGTATACATAGAGCACATGCGTGCTAGGAATGAACGGAATTTCTCCCTCTTTTTCAGACTTTTTGGAAGAATTCACGGATGAAATATGTTTTGTAGGAGTACGGAAATTATTTGTTAAAAAAATGAGGAATAATTTAATGTAAATTGACGAGTTTTTCTGACAGTGCACATTCTTCGTGATATTTTGCCTTCAGTAAAAAGAAATCAATTAGATGAAGAAGAACGTGTGTCGATACCATTTGGTGCCTAAGGGGTTAAACGAGTGCATATTTAATCCTTTATTGGTCGTTTTATGCTTTTTTAGCGGTAAGCAAATTATTATTTTTTTCGATTGCCTCAAAAAACTATTTAAGATACTTTCGCACATTAAAGGTTTCAGTTTTTTTCACGATACACATCCTGCTGGAATATCTCATTCAGGCTGAGGAAGAAAATTTACACGCACTAATAAGGCTTCTTCAAGATGACTCTAAAAATAAATTATAGTGGATTTTCACATTGCCATCAAAACAAAAAAATATTCAAATTAATTTTTACAGTTTTCTGATCCCTAATCTAAAAAACACGTGACGTAACTAAGTTTTTTTCTAATCAATATAGTGACTGACACTTATCTTTTGTGACTTCAAAAAAAAACAAAAAAAAAATGTATATTTACATATATATGTATTACTTTCAGATCAACGTATAACTACGCGGGCTGACCCAAAAATCCCAGACACATTTTAAAATTCAATAAAAACTAGTATGTTGTGGCCATCACAAACCTTTCTTCTATATAAATCACATCAATTGAATCATTTAAATAGTACAAGAAATTACATCCATTTAGCACCCATTCATATCAAAGTATATCTGAATTTGAAGTTTCATGGAAATTCGTGCATTAGCTCTTGAGATAGAGCTATAGCGAAAATTCTGAAAAATGTAGCATAGCAGCGTCACCTGTAGAGCGTTTTGCACCAAAACATAAACAGCACTAATTGATATCAAGGTATACCTGAATCTGAAGTTTGATGAAAATTCGCGCATTAGTTCTTGAGATATAGTGGAAATTCTGAAAAATGCAACATAGCAGCGCCACCTGTTGAGCGATTTTCACCAAAACATAAACGGCTGTAATTCATATCAAGGTATACCTGAATCTGAAGTTTGTTGATAATCCAAGCATTTGGGATAAGGCAACTGCGGAAATCACAAAAAATGCAGCATAGCAGCGCCACCTGTAAAGTGATTTACACCAAAATGAATAAAACGTCAATTCCTGTTAAGGACTAACTGAATCTGAAGTTTGATGAAAATCCGTGCATTAGTTCTGGAGTTTGATCTCTTGTGGAAATCGTGAAAAAGGCTGCGTAGCAGCGCCACCTGTTGAGCGATTCACATCAAAAACTAATCAACACCCATTTATATCAGGGACTAACTGAATATAAACTTTTATTAAATTCCGTTTTTTTTGTTCTTGAGATAAGAGTGCCCACAAAATTTGTGTCACACGCAGACAGACAGACAGAGTCACAAACTCACAGACAGACATTTTGTAAAAACATGTTTTTTCGGGTTATCTGACCTCTAAAACGTGTCAATACGTCGAAAACCGGAATTCGAAAATTTTCATGAATCCAGTACTTTCTTCTTGTAATGATAGAAGAAAGTAAAAATCAAGTAACTGGTCGTACAGGAGTGCGGTTTGGACTAAAAATCTTCTCGAGATGAAAATTTTTCTTCAAGCGAATAAAAAAATTAGTTGCTATCATCTCCCATAGATGGCGCTGTACCTTGAATTGAGCAGAAAGAAGCATAAGAAACTCAAGACAATCAGTTACAGAACAATTTATTTGTCGGCTATTCTCAAATCCAAAGTGTTAACTTTCTGGCATAAGTTTTAATTCATTTTTGTTCGGAAACGCATGAAACCAGAAGATGTTGTTATTCAAAAACTATGTCATCGAACTGTTTTTTCCGTTTTCTTGTAAACGAGGTAGATCTTTCAGAAAATACTGTCAAAGTTGGCATTTTGAACTGAACTTCCGAACGAAAGAAGAAAATCCAGTCAGTAAGGGGAGAAAAATGCCTTTCACGTGATCAAAATCGCTTATAGGTCCATAGGTAATAGATTGATCCAAAAATGGAAGTAACAGTTCGATTCCAAATCGCTTCCACGGTCAGGCTTTCCCATTTTATATCTTTCCGTTAAAAAAATGAATTTGTAAATGCGTCAAAACGTTTTACGCTTGTTGAGCAGAGCAGTTGAGAACAGCCTTAAAGAGTAATGATTTGTATAATCCATCAACATAGTTAAATTAATAAGTGCAACCTTTGTGGATCGAGGCATATTCAAACAGAACTCCAAAGTTCAATCCACGTATTCGCTAGCATTGGTTGTGGAAATGACTGGATCACATGCGTGATTCTCGTCTTCAGTACTTCAATATCAGCCGCAGTAGAAGCTCAGACTTTGTATTTTTTCGCTGGAAGTCGTCATTTCTGTGTCACAGCGTCAAATTTAATCATAGAATTTTTAATCTTAGAATCAAAAAAAAAAAAAAAAAAAAAACGCATGTTTGAAAACATTAAAAACCAAGCATACTGACAAGTGGCGCCATCTATACTCGGAGTTTGGAACTAATCATTTTCATCCGCTTGAAGAAAATTTTTGATCTTGAGAAGCATTTTAGTCCAAACCGCACTCCCGTACGACAATTACTTATTTTTATATTGAATTTTAAAATGTGTCAAGGAGTTACCCTGTATTTTAAACCCGGGTAAATTGGATGCAAGAAGAATGCTCGAAGAAAATGCACAAATAATTGTTGCATTACTTATTGTTAGAGTTGAAAGAAGTAACAGAGTTTGTTTATTATAACAGACAGAGATAATTAAAGGGAAGGGGTGTGCGTGCGACAAATAAATTATAAAGCTAAATTTCCATAAATCAAAACGTGATAAAGTGGTGATTTCAACACTTTTCTAAAGTCCGAATATGAAGCGAAGAAAGGAAATTCTGAAAACTAGGACTTTATAACAACTAAAGAATTTAACGATACGGTGGTGTGGTCTTTCTTCATTTTTGGGGATTCTGAAAACTAGGACAATTTATAGAACGATGTTATTTCTTTTTAATAACTAAAGAATTTAACGATACGGTGGTGCGATTCTTCTTCATTTTTGGGGATTCTGGAAACTAGGACAATTTATAGAACGATGTTATTTCTTTTTAATAACTAAAGAATTTAACGATACGGTGGTGCATGACTTCTTCATTTTTGGGGATTCTGAAAACTAGGACAATTTATAGAACAATGTTATTTCTTTTTAATAACTAAAGAATTTAACGATACGGTGGTGCAGGACTTCTTCATTTTTGGGGATTCTGAAAACTAGGACAATTTATAGAACGATGTTATTTCTTTATAATAACTAAAGAATTTAACGATACGGTGGTGCGGGACTTCTCCATTTTTTGGGGATTCTGAAAACTAGGACAATTTATAGAACGATGTTATTTCTTTATAATAACTAAAGAATTTAACGATACGGTGGTACGGTTCTTCTTCATTTTTGGGTAAGCGCGGAGGGTCACAATTCAAATTTTAAATTTATCCCCACAACACTTTTCCCTCCATCGTTCATATTACAAATGCGCATGCTAGAAAAAGAAAAATGTGAACCTGTTAAAAGTATATTTAAACAAGAATTTCTAAAGCAATCATGTTCCCGTTATTGATCAGTCATTTTTTTTCTTTAACACGTTGGGTGCCCGGGTGACTGACACTGAAGGTGGAAAATTTACAATGTTTTAAAGTAATTTTTAAGAAAGTATAATCCTGTAATAAATAAAAGGTAAGTAAATTTTAAATAAATTTTCAGTAACTGCTTAAAACAATATATATATATTTAGTATTATATCATATTTTAGACCGTTAGTCATCGGTGAATGACGCGTTCTAAACCGAAAGTTCGGTGTCAGTCACCGGAGACTGACGTGAACTTTTGGCATTTTGATCATTGTGATAAATTGAAAAAATAAAAGTAATAATAACAAATTCGACAAAAAACTAGTTGGATGTGCCAATCCCAAAACTTTCTTCTATCTTATACATCTTAATATTTCAAAACCTAGTTACACATGTTAATACTTCAATATTATTAGTTCAATACTATACCAACTTTGATTTTCATCTTAAATTTCTGCGCAAGTCAATTAAACGGACTAAAAACAGGTTAATCTATATCATGATATTTTTTTAAATTATTAATTTTTCCTTATTTTGTTGTTATCAGCTGTTTGCGAATAGCCGGCTTAGCAGGAAGCGAGTTCCCGCCGCTGCACGAGCCGCCGATGCACAATAGAACTACGAAAAATCAAGAAAAGTATACAAAAATCGCTAGCACAGAGCCACTTTACCGCGCAATATTTCCAAATTCTAGGAGGACCTGTTAGCCAAAGCCAAAAACAAGTACAAAAATTTTGGTTCAATTGTATGCATAATTTTATACGTTGTTCGATGGTACAATAATGAAAATGGCACAGAGATCGGAATTATAGCGCCCCCTTCCGGCGGAATTTTTTCGAGTTCAGGGAGGACTTGTTTGCTATAGCCAGAAACATGCACACAAAATTTGGTTCAATTATATGGATAACTTCATACACTTTTCGATGGTACAATAATGAAAATGGTACAGACATCGCAATTATAGTGCCCCCTACCGGCAGAATTTTTCCAAATTCAGGGAGGACCTTCGTGACATGGCCAAAAACAAACACATAAAATTTGGTTCAATTCTATGCATAACTTCATACACTTTTCGACGGTACAATATTCAAAATGGCACAAAAATCGCTATTACAGCGCCCTCTGCGGGCGATTTTTTTACAAATTAAGGGAGGACCTCCTTTCCATAGCCAAGAACTTAAAAATTTTTTTTGGTTCAGTTCTATGCATAACTTCATACACTTTTCGATGGTACAATATTCAAAATCGCACAAAAATCGCTATTACAGCGCTCCCTAACGGCGATTTTTTTTGCAAATTCAGGGAGGACCTGCTTGCCATATCCAAAAACTTAAAATAAAAATTTGGTTTAATTCTATGCATAACTTCATACACTTTTGGACGGTACAACATTCAAAATCGCACAAAAATCGCTATTACAGCGCCCCCTACCGGTGAATTTTTTCCAAATTCAGGGAGGACCAGCTTGCCATATCCAAAAACTTAAAATAAAAATTTGGTTCAATTCCATGCATAACTCCATACACTTTTGGATGGTACAATATTCAAAATCGCACAAAAATTGCTATATCAGCGCCCCCTACCGGCGAATTATTTCCAAATTCAGGGAGGACCTGCTTGCCATATCCAAAAACTTAAAATAAAAAATTTGGTTCAATTCCATGCATAACTCCATATACTTTTGGATTGTTCAATATTCAAAATCGCACAAAAATTGCTATATCAGCGCCCCCTACAGGCAATTTTTTTCCAAATTCCAGGAGGACCTGCTTGCCATAGCCAAAAACTTAAAATAAAATTTTGGTTTAATTCTATGCATAACTTCATACACTTTTTGATGGTACAATGGCGACAGACAGACGGACACACAGACAGACAGACATTTTCTATAAACATGTTTTTTGGAATCTCTGACCTCTAAAACATGTAAATCCGTCGAAAACCGGAAGTCGAAAAAAATTTCGATTACAATACTTTCTTCTATTGAAGATAGAAGAAAGTAATAATAAAAACGTTGAGAAAAATTAATTTAAGTATTGTAACTCTGAACTGTGAATGAGAAAAGGTTGCCGTAAGAAGTCATTTTAAGTATCGGATAAAACTTCATAAGAATACAAGATAAAGTAAAAAAACTAAAACCCAACTACGACAAAAAACTACGCTGAAAAAGTATAAAAGTACCCCATGAATACAGGTAAAGTCACAAGCAAATGCTAGTAATATATAGATATATTCAAAATGTACAAGTAAAGCGCTTTTGAATGATACCAAACACGGCATATTTATCTTAACTTTATTTTTTGACGTATGACGCTTCCAGTATTTGGTAGTAGTGACGCACATATCCGTCGATGGCAGCAAATGGGTAATGGACCGATTAGTGGATGAGGTCGTTAGTGTAATGTGTAAATGTGTAATGTAGATTGAAGGTTTCATGTATTAAGATGACCTAGGAAGATTTCTTAATCTATCTAATTCTGCTAACGATTGACTGTCATGTGGATTTTTAAGCAACTTATTATGATCCAAGGCACTTATAAACAAACCCTCTATGGTTTTGACTCTACTGAGAGCGACATAGGCCTGTCCTTTAGCAAACAATGACTTTCCTAGATCGATAACTGCTTTATCCAGAGTACAACCTTGTAATTTATGTACAGTACAACCCCAAGAAAGAATCAGCGGGAGCATTTTACGCTGAATTTTCCCAGACCCCCTCAAGCCGTCAAATTCAGTGAGGCAAGGCTCGATTCTGACAAGTCCGTTAATATCGGCTTTTATGGATGCGTCGTCAAATTGTATGAGAACAGCGCTTGGCTGTTCTCCCTGTTCCAACTGATCGCGCCGAAGAGCAGGCCATTCAAAGGCCTTCACCACTCCCATCGCTCCGTTTACTAAACCCTGGTTTACATTCAAATTTCTACGAAGCATTACTCTGGAGCCGATTCCCAGTTCGATACTGTTTATTATACCCCCAGTCTTATTGGGGTCACTAGGTAAATGCTCAGGTTTCGGGGTCTGTCCGTATGTCTTCGATTCAGTAGATGTATCTATTGCTGTGACACTTGTATTTGAGGATAGTCTTCGAATTTGTTCAACCAGCAGTTTTAGAGTGAAACTTTTGCCGCTTCCAGCTCCGCCAGTAATGAACATTAGGAGTGATCTTTGTTGGTCATCAGTATTTGTTCGTAATTTGTCACATACTTTGGTGAACAACTGTTTTTGATCGTAGTTTAAGGAATTGACTCCCCTCAAAAAATCCTCATCAGACATAATGTTTACTACCATATTGTCTTCAAAATCATCTTCTTGAATATTAATGTGATGAAATGGATTTTGTAATATTGAAGTCTGATTCGTGGCGCTATTATTGGCACACATGTCGACTGCTTGTTCAGCAGCTAGTCGTCGAAGGGCATCTTGTATTTCGTTTTCCCAACGAGATAATAGCTCATTATCATACCCAGAATGAAGTGGTCTTAAAAGACCACGTTTCGCCAAGAAAGCATCTTTAGCATTGTCGTACCCCTCTAACAGCTCACATTCACTACGGAAGGGACAATGCGTAACTAGCAAACTGTAATAGTACGCTTCAGGGTCGGAGTCAGCGGTGTAATATCGAGTTCGTAGAACTGCTGGCCGTGATCGTTTCTTCATTCTACCCATTCTATTCAGCAAATTTATTATTGGCTCTTGGTTTTCAGTTTCTTGCTCATAGGCATCAGCATCTCCATCGTCATCGTCTTGATAAGTAATAGAACTTATCGGCTCATAATTGACAGCGAACTCACCGAGACTCAATTCTTCTAAGTTCCGTGGTCGACTTTCATATCGTTCGAATATATTTTTGCAAGGCTCAACTGTATCCGAATCAAAACGTAACATCCTGTACCTGAGCTCAGGCTTGCATGTGTTAACGAATGTTGACTTCCTGGAGCTGTCGCGTAACTTCAGGTGGCACAGCCTGTATGCACACTCCGGCGCACACAAACACATTACATATATTTTTATTTTATACTTTTTGTCCGCTAGAGGGCATAATAGTAAATTTGGTGACAAACTTTATAGCTCACAACCAACAGAATATCAAGATCAAGACCCTTCTAATGGCACTGCAGTGGTCTTATTCTGATTACTAAGTACCAAAGAAATTAAGAACGAAAAGATGTGAATTATATGCAATTAGCCCATAAATGCAAGTAAAGTCACAAGCAAATGCTAGTAATATATATATATTCGAAATGTACAAGTGAAGCGCTTTAAAATGATACCAAACACGGCATATCTAGCTTAACTTTATTTTTTTACTCTGTATATTTTGTCCGCTAGAAGGCGCCACATTGAATTTGGTGAAAATCTATATAGCCTATAACCAGCGGACAATTAAGACGCTTCTAATGATATGTCATTTGTCGAATTCTGATTAGTGGTTTAGAAGTTACGAGGGAACAGATGAACATACATACATACATACATACATACATACATACATACATACATACATAGCCTGTCAAAATCATAACCCTCCTTTGGCTTTGCCGTAGTCGGGTAATTATATACCACGAACGTCTAAATTCAGTTTAATTAAAATATTGTTAAATGGTATTTTCGTTATTTTTCGCAAAATGATAGGCACCAAATCCCCTTAAATTTTCAACATACTAACAAATATAAAGCGAAATTTAGCTTAAATGAATATATTCTAACAAAAATAATATGTGTTTGCTTGAAAAAATATATTCTGCGGCCATTTCCACACTTCAGTGATTATACCATGCGCTCCTGGAAACAACAGAGTAAAGTTGGAGCGATATGTCGGAGATCTATATCTATATCGAAACATTCGCCAATGTAACAGACAGATGGGTGCGAATTATTCGACTGATATAATTTTTAAAAAGCGTGAATGTCTTCGCACAATCAAACGGTCCAATAACTTTCGACGTTATACAGCAAACATTGTAGCATGATTCCTGCTTCTATTTCTTCATTTCTTTTCTTTCGAGTTATTTTTCATGTTGCTTATCGTGGTAAAGTCTCTCATTATTTTGGAACAGTGATGATCATCGTGTCTTCAACAAATTTTATTTAGTGTTAAGACAAAATACTGGAAATGTTAAAAATTATTTTTCTCACGTGAAATGACGTTATTTTAAGAAGATTCTCAAATCCCCTGGTCAACAACAGCGCGAAACTTTTCAACGCATTTTCTGACTCATTTTTAAACGTAAAGTCATAAAATCGGCAAGCATGACTGAAATTTCGAATTGAAATTAGTTTTCCCTTTTTTGATAAATAAATTATGGTTACGTGACGACCGGTTTTTCTCCAGTTTCGAGGTGTCGCGCGTAGAAATGTAGTTCAAAATGCTAACTTTGACTGTATTTTCTGGAAAAATTTTTACGTGTACCAAAAAAAAAAAAAAAAAAAAAAAAAGAAAAACGTTATTTAATTTCTGAATAACAATACCTGCCAATTTCATTTGTTTCCGAACAAAAATGATTAAAAAAATTTGTCAGAAACTTACCTCTTTGGCTTTAAACCAGCCATTAATCAAATTATATATACTTAACTAGAAAACAGGAATTCTTCTTTTTCAGAATTTAGTGTCTCCCCCGATGAAAAAGAAATATATATATATGTATATAGATATAGACAGTACAAAACATGTTTCAGTTTTCAGACTTAAAACACACACTTTTGTTTTATATAAAGCGACGTCATCCGCATCCGCTGAAGAATTCCTCATTTACGATCAAATAACATCTGCAGTGAAGTACGCATAAAAACGTCACTATCGCTGAGTAATACACAAATCCACAAAAAAAGATATATTGTCATTCAAGAAACTCGACAAAAAAATCGGCTATCGACAAATAAAATCGGACTTACGTAATCGTTTATGCAGATGATCTCCTCATAGCTGGGGAAGATGAGAACATTAATAAACTTGTAAACGAATTAAACAAAGAATACCCTGTAACTGACTTAGGTGAAGCAAAATATTATCTAGGGATAAATATAAATCGGCCGGATAAAAATACCATGACGCTTGATCAAATTAATAAAATTAATGATTTGATAATCAAATTCGACTTAGAAAATTCGAAACCAACTAATATACCAATGGAACCGGGATACGTTAAATTAGCGGATAATGAAAATCTCCTTCCGAATAATGCGAATTACAGACAAGCCGTAGGAGCTCTACTATACATCGCGTCTGTATCTAGGCCAGATATTAGTGCCGCCGTAAATATTTTAAGTCGCAGAAACGAGCGTTCAAGGGCTAAGGATTGGGAAGCTGTTAAGCGAACAATCAGATATCTTAAAACTACAATTGACTTAAAATTAACATATACTAGTTTAGAGAAACCTGTCTTGAGGGCATATTTTGATCCAGACTGGGCAAATGATCCTACTGACAGAAAGTCAGTATCAGGAAATCTACTTAGGATCGGAAATAACCCACTTCTGTGGACATATTGCATTGCCATGTCTTCAGCTGAGTTAGAGTACGTGGCTGCCGCTTGCTCAGCACAAGAGACAATTTGGATTCTACAACTCCTGAAGGAACTGGACCTTGAGCAAGAACTACCTATACAACTGTTTGAGGACAACTAGTCCTCCATTAAACTTGCCGAAAGCGACAAGCATCATCAAAGAACCAAGCATATATCTCTTCGTTATCATTTATTGAGAAACCTTGTCGAGGAAGGGTAATAACCATGACTTACCTTGAAACTGCATCAATGACAGTCGACCTGCTGACAAAACCCCTACCCCAGATCGATTCGTGCTTCACAGAAAGACTATATTAAACTTATAAACTTTCTTTGTTCCGGAGATTCAGTGGGGGTGTTACGTATTAGAATCTTCGAAACAAGAAACTGTCATAATATCCCAGACTCTTATTTTAAATGACTATCTTTTTCTTTTAATTCATTTCTATTACTTTCATTTCAGGGTTCTTTGATGTACGTGTTTGTGCCCAACTCAGAAATTCTGCGGTTGATGTTCCTACATTGGGCATGTATGTGGACTTTGCCCAATGTACCTTTATCGCCTTTTCGCGCGTTCTTCTATCATGCATCTTTAGGAAGGGAAGAAGTGTTTTTTTCCCTCTCCCTCCATTTCTGTTATTAATTACATTTAACCAAGAAATTTATTAAATCATTTAAAGGAAAATAAATCAGCTTTTATGGTTCAACCACGCACACTATGGATTCAAAGAAAAAAAATTAAGTAATACATAATCCAACTTTCTATTTATAACACTATAGGTATTTGTCTTCTGATCTATGCTGAAGATTTCGCTGACGATACCAAGGATCTGGGCGGACCCTGCGACATTCTGAGGTAAGAGAAATTCCTTATCTCTTTTACCTACAATCTAAATAAAAAAGAGTGACTATTCACTCCGGAGGAGTGAATAGTCATTCTATCGCAGAGTCAAAATATGCCTAACCTCTTTAGAGTGACTATTCACTCTGAGCCAAAGTGAAATTTTTGACTCTCTGAAAGAATGAATAGTCACTCCCTGGAAGTGAATATCCACTCTAAACAGGGGTGGATAATCAATCTTTCGGAGGAGTGACTATTCACTCTTCCTAAAGGAGTGCAGTTTTTCACCTCTGGTAGGAGTGAACAGTCACTCTTTCATAGGAGTGAATGTTCATTTTTACTTTCTTCTATCTTTACAAGAAGAAAGTATTGGTTTCATGAAAATTTTCGAATTCCAGTTTTCGACGGATTTACACGTTTTATGAGTCAGAGATTCCAAAAAACATGTTTTTACAAAATGTCTGTCTGTGAGTCTGTCTGTCTGTCTGTCTGTCTGTCCGTCTGTCCGTCTGTCTGTCTGTCTGTCCGTCTGTCTGTCTGTCCGTCTGTCTGTCTGTATGTGACACAAATTTTGTGGGCGGTCTATCTCAAGAACTAATGCACGAAATTTCACAAAACTTCATATTTAGTTAGACCTTGATATAAACTGGAACTGATTAGTTTTTGGTGAAAATCGCCCAACAGGTGGCGCTGCTATGCGGCATTTTTAACGATTTCTGCAATAGCTGTATCTCAAGAACTACCGCACGGATTTTCCTAAAACTTCAGATTCTGTTAGTCCAGGATATAGTTTGGTGCTGATTACTTTTTTGTGAAAATCGCCCAACAGGTGGTGCTGGTATGCTGCATTGTTCATGATTATCGCAATAGCTCTAACTCAAGAAAAAATGCACGAATTTTCATCAAACTTCAGATTCAGTTAGTCCCCGATATAAATTAGTGCTGTTTCATTTTTGGTGTAAATCGCTCAACAGGTGGCGCTGCTGTGCTGCATTTTTCACGATTTCCACAAGAGCTGTATCTCAAGAACTATTGCACGGATTTTCCTCAAACTCCAGATTTAGTTAGTCCTTGACATGAATTTATGTATAAATTAGTGCTGTTTAATTTTTGGTGTAAATCGCTCAACAGGTGGCGCTGCTATGCTGTATTTTTTGCGATTTCCGCAATAGCTTTATCTCAAGAACTAATGCTTGGATTTTCAACAAACTTCAGATTCAGGTATACCTTGATATCGTTTAGTGCTGTTTACTTTTGGTGTAAATCGCTCAACAGGTGGCGCTGCTATGTTACATTTTTTTCAGAATTTCCGCTATAGCTCTATCTCAAGAACTAATGCACGAATTTTCATCCAACTTCAAATTCAGATACACTTTGATATGAATTGGTGCTAAATCGTTGTCATTTCTTGTACTATTTAAATGATTTAATTGACGTGATTTATATAGAAGAAAGTTTTGTGATGGCCACAACATACTAGTTTTTTTTGTAGTGGGTTGTTTTTTTATTTTGCTTTTATGGTCATTTTAAAAGAATCGCATCTTTTACGGCATGCAATGGAAGTAGATACAAGCGTGGTAAAGATTGGAATAAAATACTCTATTAGCAATATTTATTTAATTCATAGTTTGTAACACAAATTGAACTTTTAAGGAAAAATTCAGTTAAAGTTACATACGAATTTAAATTAGATTACCGACAGAAATAAACTAAATAATTTTATTCCAATCTTATCCTTTGTCTTTGCTTTTATTGCATGCCCTATAAAGATATTACTTTTAAACTTTTATTAATAACTTTTAATAGGCGGATGTTATATGTTTAACAATGTTTGATCTCATTTTAATTTTTGTTTTAAATATAAAACCGTACTTTTTCCTTAAATTATTGCTATTTTTGCAAAGTGCTATTGTTCTAAAATATTTTAAATCGTTCCATTTAAACGCAATACTTATAAACTCACTTCTTTTTTTAAAAAGTTCTAAGCATGATTTAAATGTTAAGAATGTGTAATTTTTTTTTTTTTTTTTTTTTTTTTTTTTTTTTTTTTTATCCGCTGTGATTTCCTTTTGTTTTATTTAATATGAACATGGAGTCTAAATTTTGAGTTCTGTGGAATATGTATATATTTTTACTTTCTTCTATCTTTACAAGAAGAAAGTATTGGATTCATGAAAATTTTCGAATTCCGGTTTTCGACGGATTTACACGTTTTAGGGGTCAGAGATTCCAAAAAACATGTTTTTACAAAATGTCTGTCTGTGACTCTGTGAGTCTGTCTGTCTGTTTGTGTGTATGTGACACAAATTTTGTGGGCGCTCTATCTCAAGAACTAATGCACGGAATTTAACAAAAATTCATATTCAGTTAGTCCCTGATACAAATTGATGCTGATTAGGTTTTGGTGAAAATCGCTCAACAGGTGGCGCTGCTATGCTGCTTTTTTTACGATTTCCGAAATGGCTCTATCTCAAGAACTAATGCACGAATTTTCATGAAACTTCAGAGTCAGTTAGTCCTTGATATGGCTTGATGCTTATTACGTGTTGGTGTAAATCGCTCAACAGGTGGCGCTGCTATGCTGGATTTTTTACAATTTCCGCAATGGCTCTATCTCAAGAACTAATGCACGGATTTTCATGAAACTTCAGATTCAGTTAGTCCTTGACATGAATAGACATTTTATATATTTTGGTGTAAATCGCTCAACAGGTGGCGCTGCTATTGGGCATTTTTTGCAATTTCCGCAATAGCTCTATCTCAAGAACTAATGCTTGGATTTTCAACAAACTTCAGATTCAGGTATACCATGATATGAATTAGTGCTGTTAATGTTTTGGTGCAAATCGCTCAACAGGTGGCGCTGCTATGCTGCATTTTTCAGAATTTCCGCCACAGCTGTATCTCAATAACTAATGCATGAATTTTCATCAAACTTCAGATTCAGGTATACCTTAATATCAATTAGTGCTGTTTATGTTTTGGTGTAAATCGCTCAACAGGTGGCGCTGCTATACTACATTTTTCAGAATTTCCGCTATAGCTCTATACAAGAACTAATGCACGAATTTTCACCAAACTTCAAATTCAGATATATTGTGATATGAATTGGTACTATTTAAACGATTTAATTGACGTGATTTATATAGAAGAAAGTTTTGTGATGGCCACAACATACTAGTTTCTTTTAAACATATTCCTTAACTTAATCATGATTTTTAATTTTCGTCCGTTACTTCCATAACCCACGATAAGACATATTTAATTTAATTTTTTTATACGCGTAGATATTGTATTTTGTGACTATGAGCAAAATAAATTTTATATGTTTTATAGGAAAAGATTGACCTCGGAAATAGAAAAAAAGAAAACTTAAAAATAAAGTAAATAGAAATATTCTTATTGTTTTTAAAACATTTTAGTGTCAAAAAGTGGTTATTAATTTCTTTAAAAAAATATTCAGTCCTGTATTATGAAAGTAAATATGACCATTTTTAAAAATATACTAAAGCAGTCTTATCCATAAACTTCAAAACAGGCATAAAAAATCATTTTATTCCAATGCTTAAATATCATGTTTTATTGTTTAGCGCCAAAAATTACGTGTACCAAAAACGTAGAAACGTAGAAAATGTCTTTATAATAGAAGGATATTTAATAACTGATGCAGAATATCTATAATTATTATTTTTTTATATGTCTCAGTCTCGAAATTTTAAAATCATAACCCGCAGAAAAATGTTTACATACAGTTTAAGAAAATTAATATACAGCTAAACCTCCCTAAGGCGATCACGTACCGTTCCAATAAAATTGGGTCATTCCGAGAGGTGGTCTCATAATGCAGGTCATGTTTAAATTTAGATTTTAATTATTTAAAAATGGTAAAAATGTTACTAAAATTTATTTTTCACATTTGGAAAATATATAAAAAATTATGTATCAAAATAAAAGTTAATTACATAAGTTAATTACTACAGAGTTTTAAAAATGAAGACATCGAGCTTTGCTTTAATTTTACCGTTTTATATTTTAAAATTTTTATCTCCAATTCCTTTCGAAGTTCAGTAAATAAATGCATTCTTTTTATGGACGGGAACAAATAATGACGATTTCATTACTTTATCTATTTCTTTGAGAGTTTCCCGACAGAATAGGGCAGAGGAGTTTATTGATCGTCATTTTTAATTTGTAATCAGAGTTAAATGCATTGCCTAAAAAGCACAAAGGGACTTAAAAACTCTTAAAAACACTTAAAAGTTACTGGGATGAAAAAAAAAAAAAAATCTAAACTTAGTTTAGAAGTTTGATGAATAATGCAATCTCCGGAATTAATTTTTAATAAAACCTTCCCCAAGCGAACAGGAAAAAACGGAATTTATTTCATTTTCTTCAAAGAAATCCGTCTCTCATGGAGGGAGTTCAACTGGGAGGGTCTCTGAATGGAGGTAAAATTAGCATTGAGCCTATGGGAATAAATTTCGTTCCATGAAAAAATGGTCGTTCAGGGAGGTGCTTGCCTAATGGAGTTGGTCGCACAGTGAGGTTTCACTGTATCAACCTTTTCGTAATATCATAAACATCAAATATCATATTTAACTCCGAAACAGTAATAAATACTCTTAACTGAATATAATCCGAAATCAGTAAAAAACAAACAAACAAACAAAAAAAAAATCTCATGTAACGGCAAAATAATGTTTTCGATGAGTCAGTCACCCTTTCAAATGAAAGAGATAAAAGTTTTTTGTTTTCATCGTTGGCAAAAATAATTTGCAACGCAGCTTTGAAAGGGAAGAATAAAGTATGTACACACATTTTTTTTATTCACATTTCCCGAACTAATGATTTGCTAAGCATTGTGCGTATTAGAGATCTGCACGGGCTGAAATTTCCAAGCCCGGGCCCGGCCCGACTCATAGAAAAAAAATTCGGCCCGGCCCGGTAAAAAACTTAAAAGTTTGGCCCGAGACCGGCCCGGCACGGAAAAAAAGTTAAAATCTTAGCCCGAGGCCGGCACGGCCCGAGTAAATTTCAACAAAACATTGATTTTATTAAAAATCTGAAAAATGCTTTACAGTAAGACGGAATTGCATAGAAAAAAAATGCGTTATAGACAAGTTCCCTTCTTAGCGAGTGTAAATGTATTATATATTATTTTCTTATGTATTAGTATATTAATTATGCATGGATCAACACGTTAGTAAGTTTAAAACTGGGTTCCGTCATAGGCAGGTTCTTTTTCACACGTTTTATTATGTTTTAACTAGGGGGCTCTGCCCCCTGCAAGCTACGCTCGCCAACCCCCCCGTTCAGACACAGCAGAATCTAAAAATCAAAAAACATGCTAATCTGATGGGTTTTAAAAATATTGGAGACGATTAAATTATACTGAAACTAGTTGGATGTGCCAATCCCAAAACTTTCTTCTATCTTATACATCTTAATATTTCAAAAACTAGTTACACATGTTAATACTTCAATATTATTAGTTCATTACTATACCAACTTTGATTTTCATCTTAAATTTCTGCTACAGTCAATTAAATGAACTAAAAACGAGTTAATCTATATCATGATATTTGTTAAAATTAATAGTTTTTCCTTATTCTGTTGTTATCAGATGTTTGTGAATAGCCGGCTTAGCAGGAAGTGAGTTCCCGCCTTTGCACGAGCCGCCGATGGACAATAGAACTACGAAAAATCAAGTATACAAAAATCGCCATTACAGAGCCCCATTACCGCGCGATATTTCCAAATTCAAGGAGGACCTGTTGGCCAAATCCAAAAACATGCACAAAAAATTTTGGCTCAATTTTATGCATATTTTATACAATTTTCGATTGTACAATAAAGAAAATGGTACAGACATCGTAATTATAGCGCACCCTTCCAGCGGAATTTTTCCAAATTCAGGAAGGACCTTCATGCCATGAACAAAAAGAAACACAAAAAATTTGGCTCAATTCTCTGCATAACTTCATACACTTTTCGATGGTATAATATTCAAAATGGCACGAAAATCGCTATTACAGCGCCCCCTACCCGCAAATTTTTTCCAAATTAAGGAAGGACCTGCTTGCCATAGCCAAGAACTTAAAATAAAAATTTGGTTCAATTCTATGCATAACTTCATACACTTTTCGATGGTACAATATGCAAAATCGCTATTACAGCGCCCCCTAGTGACAAATTTTTCCAAATCCAGGGAGGTGCTGCTTGTCATAGCCATAAACTTAAAATAAAAATTTGGTTCAATTCTATGCATAACTTCATACACTTTTGGATGGTACAATATTCAAAATCGCACAAAAATCGCTGTTAAAGCGCCCTCTACCGGCGAATTTTTTCCAAATTCAGGGAGGACCTACCTGCCATATCCGAAAACTTAAAATAAAAATTTGGTTCAATTCTATGCATAACTTCATACACTTTTTGATGGTACAATATTCAAAATCGCACAAAAATCGCTGTTACAGCGCTCCCTAGCGGCGAATTTTTTCCAAATTCAGGGAGGATTTACCTGCCATATCCAAAAACTTAAAATAAAAATTTGGTTCAATTCTATGCATAACTTCATATACTTTTGGATGGTAAAATATTCAAAATCGCACAAAAATCGCTATATCAGCGCCCCCTACCGGCGAATTTTTTCCAAATTCAGGGATGATCTGCTTGCCATAGCCAAAAACTTAACATAAAAATTTGGTTCAATTCTATGCATAACTTCATACACTTTTTGATGGTATAATGGCGACAGACACACGGACACACGGACAGACAGACATTTTCTATAAACATGTTTTTTGGGATCTCTGACCCCTAAAACCTGTAAATCCGTCGAAAACCGGAAGTCGAAAAAAATTTCGATTACAATACTTTCTTCTATTGAAGATAGAAGAAAGTAAAAAGCTGTGCAGATCTCCCTGTAAACGGGTTTCCATTCGATTATCTTTGATTGTAAAAATTTAAAAGGGCGAATCAGTTGCTGTTAAGGTTGTATTCCGATCCAAATTGCTTATTTTCTGATTCATTTTAAAATTCGTTTTTGCTCTCAAACGCATCAAACTGGGAAATTCTCTTATTTAGAAACTACATAATGTGCCGTGTTTCTCGATTTTTTGATAAATGCAGAAAATACTGTATTAAACGCTGTCAAAGTTGACGTTTTGAACCGAATTTTCCGAAGCGGGCGATGTGGGAATGAAAAAAATGGTCATAATGAGAAAATAATTGTTTAAAAATCAAATTCTAATTAATTGAGCTGAAAATGAAATCACACGGCATGTTAAACATGTCTTCAAAAATCACCCCCAGCAAGTTTCATCTTTTTACTTTTAAAAATGAGTCTGAAAATGTCTCAGGAAATTTCGAGCTGTTGAGGGTGGAAAAACATTTTTTCGAATACACCCTTAAGACATCCAATCGTTGTTTTCGTTTTTGATTAAAGAGGATCAGTTAAACATTTGAAAAGAAGCTAAAATAAAAAGATTTAAGTATTCAGAGTCTTTGTCTCCCGATATTTTAAAACAATCTCTATAACAATAGCCTAAATCATGTGACTATCATCAACAGTTCCCGGCGGGAACACTTCGTTTTTTGTACTCTAGGTGCCATTTTGATACTTTAACGTTATCCAGGCACAGGTGATAAGTCGCCAAATATTATTCTATCCGCATCATTTCATCTGTATTATAATAGTTCAAGTCATCAAATGCCATAAACAAATACGGTCTGATCCCTTCGCCTTTCATATGAAGGTTTGGCACAAATGTCATATTGGCGCCATTTTTTTCCCAACGCCAATTTGGGGAACGCACCAACAGCATAAACAACAACATCCGGCTTACCATATCAAGCAAAATAACGATACTTTGGCGCCAGTTAACCTTTTCACCGCCACGAACTGATATATCCGTTCACTAAGTTGCAGGTTTCACTGCAATAGAAGCATTATTTAAATTAATATAATTTGTCAGATATGATCTAGTTTTAAAAAATTAAATTATGATTAATATTCTCAAGAGTTATATGCCTCTACGTCATAAAAAAATCATAGAATGTTGGAAAAAACATCTGATTTTAGCATTTAAAGAAACTTGCAGTGAATACAACATTACAATTTTGCCCTTTTGCTCGGCGATCAGGGGGTTAAGTACCCGTTGCGTATATGACATTGGCGTCCGAAAAAAATCGCGCCAATATGGGGCCGTATATGACATCTGTGCCGAAAGAAAAGAAAGCAGTGTGCAAATCTCGCCAATATCTTTTTTGCAACTCGTCAGTTAGAATTTTTTTATTCTTCGAGTGGTAAATTAAAACATTGATTTGAAGTTGAAATTAAATGTCATGGTTTGTTACATAATTTAATATTTCGCCAGATGTCATATACGCACCGCATGTTTGGCATCATTTTTTTTTTTTTTTTTTTTTTTTTTTTACGAAAATTTGGCGAAAACTTCGTTTTCGAATACCAGTTACATATGTATTTTTGGTACTACTTAGTTATCCCGTCCACCAAAAATCTATCGCGAACTATAAGATTAAATGCCAATAACGGTTGATCGAAAATGTCACATTCACTTGACTTTTAGCAAGTTACACATGTTTACGTCATCAAGTGATTTTTATTTCGACGTTTTATTTTTATATTATTAATGTTATACTAATTTATTTGTTCTTTCGTTATTTAAAATAAAAATGTTGTCAATCTGTACAATTTGGCGAGTGGTTTGGCGATTTATATAATTTGCGAAATTGGTTGACGGAATAACTATGTTGTACCGTATTTTTTAATTATTTTCTATTATTTTCAAAAGGAAATAGCAAAAAAAATAATTAATAACTATAGAACAAAATAATTTATATAAATAAAAAAATAAATAAAAGTAAATAAACATTTATTATTAAATAAACGAAAATAGCCATGTGAATCAAAATAATGCCATTTTTGCGCCAATTAGGTACCTCAGTGCGTACATGACATCTGTGCCTAATATTTTTCTTTTAATTTTGTTTAAAAAAAAAAAAAAAGATGTGAAAGCCATCAATTTAAATGTTTCATTTTTAAATGAAAGTTTTGTATTAAATAAAATGATAACGAAATATAAAAAAAGCATTGTTCTTAGCATAGATTTAAAGGAGGCCAAACTGGTCGCCAAATTAATTTAAAATAGTAAACTTTTCTGAAGAGCCAGTAAAAAAATTGGTTAACCTGTATTTACTACTAACTTACGGTCAAAATCTTTTAAAATAAATGAAAGTTCGTAGTAAATACAGAATATATCTGTAAAATATACAGTTTTTTACTGGCGTGCGGCTCACAGTTTTTTCTGTAAAGTTAATCATTTTTTTTTTCAGTGCACGTTAAAAAAAAACCAGTTTCGTAAATTTAATTAGCATGTAACCAAAGCAAGAAAAATTAAATTTAAAAGATCAAAAAACCCGACTGCGTAAAAATCGAACGTAATTAATTATTTCTCATCAATGTGAAACTATTTTTTATATCACTTACCTATTTGTTTTATCTACTTGTATTGACGACTTTTAAGTTGTGTTTAATTGTTGGTTCCTATCTATAAACACTGTTTTGATGAGTCTTATAGATGCCTATGATGGTTAGAGTTGCAGTAAAGCTAGAGATCCTACACTGTAAACTAAAATGTCTGAAATTCAGACACTTAAGTGTCTGAAACGTAGTGTTCAATTTTCAGACGTTTTAAAATGTCTGAAAATTTTCAGACACTTCTTGCGTCTGAATTTCAGACACTTAAGTGTCTGAAACAGCAGTGTTCGATTTTCAGACGTTTTAAAATGTCTTAAAATTTTTAGACACTTCTTGCGTCTGAATTTCAGACATTCCAAATGTCTTAATTACGGCCATCTTTGTCCCGTTATTTTTTGCCAATATGAAGCCATCTTTGACCACTTTTCTTTCTAAACCATATACGCAGCCATGTTTGACCACATTGAATCATTTTTTACAAATGGGAATCATTTGTTACCATAAAGCAAAGCTGATTGCAGCGTGAGAAAACTGGGATATTTCTGTGCCCCCTGATTTTAGGGCACCCCAAATTGGGTATGAAATTTTCATAAAGCTGATATTTTAAATATGTTTTGACCTTGGGATGATTATAATCAGTATATTCACCTAAATATGTATTTACGTGATATCATATATGCCCTATGGCGTCAAAAATGTTAATTACTTTTAAAGACAACTTCAAATGAATTCTAGGCCAGAGACTTGGTATTCCTTCTCCCCCCACCGCCTTCATATACTGTTACAAAAAAAAAAAAAAATAATAATAAGCCTATTCGATGTCATCAAATACATATTTGGACAAATATATCCTTTTCATTAACCTAATAATGATCTAAAAGTACAAAATATTTATTAAAATATGTATAAGGTCAAAACAAATTTAAAATATCAGCTTTATGGAAATTTAATACCAAATTTTGGGGCCCGTAAAGCAAAAGACCCATAGAAACAGCCCACTTTGTCCACGCTGCAATCAGCTCTGCTTTATGGTAACAAATTATTCCCATTTATAAAAAATGATTCACCCCTTTCGGAATGAAACCCATCCTTGTTTTGTTGAACAATTTTCTTCCCATTTAAATACATTTTCATATCTGTGTTAAATAAAATCTAACACTAGATTCCACAAAATTGGAAGTATATGAGATTCCCCCCCCCCCCCCCCCCAAAAAAAAAAAAAAAAAAATTGAGGAAGAAACTCTTACTTTTTTTATGTCTCTTCGTTTTTATTATTATACTATTTATCATACAAATAATTGCAGAAACATTTGATAACCGCATATCGGCGGCTAAGGCAAACAGTAGTTTTAGGATTCTGGATGGACAGCATGCCTATTTGACACTTTTTAAGCGATAAATAATATAGTAAATATCACTGTACAAATCTATTTTCGATAGTCTTAAGTTTTTTTTTAATTTGACGAAATTTACGAAGTTAATTTTAGTAATATGTGAAACTGCTCAAAAGATAAAGAAAATCCTTGATATAAAAAATTAACTCATTATCTCTGTCTGTTAAAATTCTCTGGTTAATTTATATTCTGCTGTATTGGGAAATAGGAACAATAAATGAAATTGTATTTTAAAGCTTACTGTGTAAGTAACATTGACTTTTGGGTATGTTGCAGATGTGCAACACGATGATACTAAGGGTTAACCTTGTAGCATCTCAATGCAAGTTTATTTATTATTTTATTTATTTTTGGTCATAAAAACATACTAAATTTAAATGTAACTAACATAACGTGCATTGAGTTGCTACATTATCAAATACGAAGCAAAATAATCCTAAAAATCCGATCCCCCCCCCCTCCCCCCCAACCTCACCAAAAAAAAAAAGTCATTCTTTATTGTTATGGGTCTCTCTTCCTCTCCCCATATTAAATGCATAAAAAGTAACTTGAGATTGAAGTCAAAAACATTTTCTTTCTGTTAACATGACGTTAAAAATAACTTACTTCGCTAGAAAATAAAAAAACAAATGATGATAATATAAAAATATATGTGCAGATCAAACATAATTATAAGAATATTTATATTTTCAAACCTCATTACCTTACCAAAATATTAAATATCAGCACATTTTTTTAATAGGATTTTATTCAACTTGATTTTTTAAAATAATTTTTTAGCACAGCTTGGAATAATTACGATGTTTTTTAGCATAGCTTGGATTAATTACAACGATTTATATTCCTTGTTTAAAGTATATTTTCAAGATGACTTTGTGGCTTGAAAATTAAATATGTTGTTGAGATGGAACACAGAAAATCAAAGCAGATTTTGTATCTTTTAAGCAAGCTTTCAGTAGGATATGAAAAAAAAAAAATGAATACTATATAGGTAGGATTTATTTTCCATCGGAAAAACTCAAAGTATTTATAAAATATTCAGATATTGGAAATAATTTCACTCTGGTGCTTTCACGATTTCCTTTCATGTTCTATAACCATCATATAACGCAATCATAACATTTATCATATGTAAGTTTAAATTTGATAATATTGAAACATTTACTTCGAAAATATACTCTGTAAGAGAATTAAATGTAATGATACTCTTGTCATTGTTGCAAAAAATGAAAATTAATATGTAAAATTATATCATAAATATAAAGTACTGAAAATTGAAAGGAAAGAAAAAACAAAAAAAAACAAACGATGATAATATAAAAATATGTTTCAGATCAAACATAATTATAAGAATATTTATATTTTCAAACCTCATTACCTTCCTAAAATATTAAATATCAGCACATTTTTCTTAATAGAATTTTATTCAACTTGATTTTTTAAAATAATTTTTTAGCACAGCTGTTTTTTAGCATAGCTTGGATTAATTACAACGATTTCTATTCCTTGTTTAAAGTATATTTTCAAGATGACTCTGCGGCTTGAAAATTAAGAATGTTGTTGAGATGGAACACAGAAAATCAAAGCAGATTTTTGTACCTTTTAAGCAAGCTTTCAGTAGAATTATTAAAAAAAAAAATGAATACTATATAGATAAGATTTATTTTCCATTGGAAAAACTAAAAAATATTTATAAAATATTCAGATATTCCAAATAACTTCACTCTGGTGCTTTCACGATTTCTTTTTATGTTCTACATTCATCATATAAAGCAATCACAACATTTATCATATATAAGTTTAGATTTGATAATATTGAAAAATTTACTTCGAAAATATACTCTGTAAGAGAATTAAATGAAATGATACTCTTGTCATTGTTGCAAAAAATGAAAATTAATATGTAAAATTATATCATAAATACAAAGTGTACTGAAAATTGAAAGGAAAGAAAAAGAAAAACAAATCATGATAATATAAAATTATATTTGCAGATCAAACATAATTATAAGAATATTTATATTTTCAAACCTCATTACCTTCCCAAAATATTAAATATCAGCACATTTTTGTTAATAGGATTTTATTCAACTTGATTTTTTAAAATAATTTTTTAGCACAGCTTTGATTAATTACAACGATTTCTATTCCTTGTTTAAAGTATATTTTCAAGATGACTCTGCGGCTTGAAAATTAAATATGTTGTTGAGATGGAACACAGAAAATCAAAGCCGATTTTGTACCTTTTAAGTAAACTTTCGGTAGAATTATTAAAAAAAAAAAAAAATGAATACTATAGAGGTAGGATTTATTTTCCACTGGAAAAACTAAAAAATATTTATAAAATATTCAGATATTCCAAATAACTTCACTCTGGTGCTTTCACGATTTCCTTTCATGTTCTACATCCATCATATAAAGCAATCACAACATTTATCATATATAAGTTTAAATTTGATAATATTGAAACATTTACTTCGAAAATATACTCTGTAAGAGACTTAAATGAAATGATACTCTTGTCATTGTTGCAAAAAATGAAAAGTAATATGTAAAATTATATCATAAATACAAAATGTTCTGAAAATTGAAAGGAAAAAAAAAATGATGAAAATATAAAAATATATGAGCAGATCAAACATAATTATAAGAATATTTATATTTTCAAACCTCATTACCTTCCCAAAATATTAAATATCAGCACATTTTTCAATAGGATTTTATTCAACTTTATTTTTTAAAATAATTTTTTAGCACAGCTTGGAATAAATCATATATAAGGTTAAATTTGATAATATTGAAACATTTACTTCGAAAATATACTCTGTAAGAGAATGAAATGAAATGATACTCTTGTCATTGTTGCAAAAAATGAAAATTAATATGTAAAATTAAGTATAATATAAAGTATTGAAAGGTGAAAAAAAAGAACTTAATAATGAAATATCATTTGAAATTAGATTGTTTTTATTTATGTATGGGCATTTGTTTATATAGATTAAATGATAATTGCAATTTGATCAAGCTATTTAGCAAGCATTAATATCTAAATATATGCATTGTTTTTTTTAATAACAAGCAGGGAAAATTACTTCTGGACTACAAAATATTTATTTATAAAATAGAGGTCTAAAGAAATATTAAACAAATTCATTATTTTGAAAATGTTATGCATTTATTGAAAACACACAAATGAACACACAAACCTTTTAAAACAAAACTAATTTTATTGGATGTAAAAAAGAACCAAATATGCAAATTATTAAAATAAAAATAATTTAGATTTTAAATAGCATTATATGTTTAATTATCTAATAAAAGTCACTATTTTCCTATAAAATTGCAGCTTGAAATAGAGTTCACATAATCATACAAAAGGGTTCTTTCTTACCTTTTACCAGTGTAATCCATTTTTACAAATATGAAATAAAGTATTTCACGAAGTAGCGATAAAACACTATTTTTAAAAAAGTTATATGCACTTTAAAAAATATTCTTGATACTGCATACTTCTATCGTGATACAACATATTTTTTTAATGCGCTACATAATAAAAATCATTACGAATGCGAGATTTAAAAATCCGCATGCATTTCTGAACACACAGTCAAAAATAACTAAACATTTCTTTCTTTAAGAAGAACGTAATACGTAGTGTACATCCAAATACATGGTGTTTCAATATTGTAATAATATTTCTGTCAAGCACTGCACAACTAAAGAAAACTGCATTTAACTAAAGAAATCAGGAGCTTATCACAAAGCTAATGGTCCTTTAAAATCACCGTCACTTGAAATATTAAAAATACATGGTGTTTCAATATTGTAATAATATTTCTGTCAAGCACTGCACAACTAAAGAAAACTGCATTTAACTAAAGAAATCAGGAGCTTATCACAAAGCTAATGGTCGTTTAAAATCACCGTCACTTGAAATATTAAAAATACATGGTGTTTCAATATTGTAATAATATTTCTGTCAAGCACTGCACAACTAAAGAAAACTGCATTTAACTAAAGAAATCAGGAGCTTATCACAAAGCTAATGGTCGTTTAAAATCACCGTCACTTGAAATATTAAAAATACATGGTGTTTCAATATTGTAATAATATTTCTGTCAAACACTGCACAACTAAAGAAAACTGCATTTAACTAAAGAAATCAGGAGCTTATCACAAAGCTAATGGTCGTTTAAAATCACCGTCACTTGAAATATTAAAAATACATGGTGTTTCAATATTGTAATAATATTTCTGTCAAGCACTGCACAACTAAAGAAAACTGCATTTAACTAAAGAAATCAGGAGCTTATCACAAAGCTAATGGTCGTTTAAAATCACCGTCACTTGAAATATTAATCGGCCAACAATCTTACATTAGACACATCTTCACAATAGAAATACCCTGTCAGCATATTTTTCCGCGCCCATTATTTCCGTTAATGACGCAATCGTTGGCTGAGAGACTGGCAGCTCAAACTCGGTCCTGATTTGCAGAATGAATTTCAGTTGATTTTTATCATCGGGAAATGAAATAATGTAGGAATAACGAATACAATTTTTTTTTCTTCATTAGTATATTTTTTAATGCGTTACAATTATCTATTATAAGATATAATTATTACAGTTAGGACGCTTTCAGACAAAGGCATAAAATAAATATTTTGTCGTCAAACTTTCAAATAACTTATCAAATTTTAATAAATTAGTAATGAATTGCTACATTTCAAATTAAACTTAGTAAATCCAGGGATTATTTTAATATAGCGACTTTTTATACCATACTTTTTATTATCTAATTATAAAACAGTAATGTGTAAATATGGCAGAAGATTTTTATTAAGGGACATTGACTTAGCATATGGGAAGCAGAGGAGAATTACCCCGATAGAAACTAGTTAAGGCGGGCAGCAACTGTTGCATAAAAATTATAGCATGAAACTATAATAGCCACTAAGGTAGGGTCGCAGTATTTTAAATTGCTTCTGGTGCACAAAAACCTACGCTAAGCCATTAGGTGAGCATGTGTGTTGGGGGGAGGGGTTGGTGCCTAGCTGGTACGTTATTTTAATACAATTATTTGGAGAACTTTATATTTCGTGAAAGGCAATTCGTTAATTACTTTATTCACTAAAAATAACTTAGTTCCAAAACTTAGTAAACGAACTAGTATTGCAATTTTGACAAACGCCCCATGGTCTAATCACGTTGCTTGTTTTATAAAGTAATACCAAATTTAATGCATGGAATTTTAAACGTCTTTCAACCATTCGAAAGCGTTTTCTAATTCTGCTTACATTTATATTGCAATTGTATATACAGTCATCATACATATGATACAATTGTATTACATTCAGACACTTAAGTGTCTGATTTCTAAATGTCTTAATTTCAGACGTATTATCATTTTTAAGACACTTTATTTAGTTCATCCATACCATGATCACAGTAAGACACTTACGTGTCTTAAATTTAGACATCTATGATGTCTGAAATTTCATATTCAGACACTTAAGTGTCTGAAATACTTTTTCAGTCACATATGTGTCGGAATTTAAGACGCCTCTATTTGCAGTGTACCTATACACAACTTGCAAGTTGTGTAATATTTAAACGGAGCTTCTGACTGTAAAATAGTCAATGAAACATCGTCTTCAGTTTGAAAGACCTATCCAATAATATGCCACTCAATAGGGTGCTTACAAATTTTTTTTCGTCTCTACCGCCATTTTGAATTTATAAGAACAAAACATAGCCTATAACTAACGGACGGTTAAGACGAATCCATAGAGACCTCATTCATTAAAATCCATCGAGCCGTTGAGTTGTTTCGAGGGTATAAAGAAATCCACATACTTAGATACGCGTCAAACACATAACCCTTTCTTGGCAGTCGGGTAACTAGCATGAACTTACAAATTAAAAAGAAAAAACAGTAATTTTTTCACAATATTAAACTTTTAAATAAAAAGTCAAATTTACTGAATGAATTTAAAATTATCGAAACTGACAATGGTTAATATGAGTTTTCAATCGTTTAAAGACTTAAATACTATTTTAGTATATATTTGCTTTAAAAATTACTTAAGATTCAATATTTTTTTTTAATTATTTATTTATTTTTTTTTTACCATTTGTCTTTAAGTTATATAAATATGGAATCTAAAGAATTAATTTTTAACTGTTCTGTGAAAAATGCGCTCTGTGCACTTCCATCTGATATTGTATCGAAATGCCACGGAAAATTTGTAAAATTTTCTATCGTGACATTCGATATAAAAATGTCACATGTAGCAGTTTTAAGAAATGTTAATTAATGTTCATGAGATAATTGCTTTAATTTCTGCGAAATCTTAATTCATATTCGATTATTAAAGGAGAAATATATGGCCTCATTAATTTGTGAATAAAGGGAATAATGTGTAATTAAAGACATCACTTAAATGTGGCTTAATTTGCGATTAATGCTATCAGTCATACAGTGGCCGATCTCTTAAAAAATTGAGATATGTGTAACAATTCAACTAAAATGTATCTTTAATAATTGCAAGTTAATTACATATTACAAGATATAAATTTAGGACTGTTATACTCTGTCACAGGTTCATCCTCTCGATAAGGATAAGGGAATGGTAATTAAGCGATTAATTACTATCAGCTTACGGGCAAGTATAATTGTGCCATTTCTAACCAATTAAGCTGTTACAACGTATAATTAAAGATTACCGATGCAATATTAGTGGCCATAAGTTAATTTTGAAACGGACGTCACTATCGAGTTTTAGATTAGTCAATTTCTTCATTGTTATATCAATCATTTCTCGTTGATCATGCTAAACAATATCGAATCGAAAGTAATTATTATGAAGGAGTTATATTTATACTTATATATTATACCATACCATATTTTCAGGCATTATTACTATAGTAGAGAACTATCACAGTATAGACATTTTTTAATTATATGTTATTCAAGTTATTATAAACATAACACATTATTTTTTCATTCAAAAAATTCCTTATATTGTTTGTATACATTTACATTTAAAACAAATTAATAAAACATATTTCGTTATTTTCCATAAAAAAAATGTACCCTATAACAGTTTCAAAGTATGCTATTATATATCAATATTATATAGTACCTGGCACATTATGTACAATGCAGCGTCCATACAGCCCAGTTCAATTTCAAAAAACGTTTACGCCACCTTCACTGGAGGCTTCCTCAGTTTGAAATTATGATATTTTTGCTTATTTGCAGTTCGGCATGAGATCTTTCAGCTTTTCCCTCTCCTGTCTTCTATTTTTCCTTTTCCCTTTCCCTTCAATCTTTTCCAAATTTTGGTAAATCGCCAAAAACTCCTGACGGCCGGCGTCCATTAGTTTTCATTATAAACCAAGATTTTGAAATGGCAGAAATACATGATAAAACTAGATTTTTTGCAGATTTTTATTATAATTATAATTATTATTGTTAAATGAAATTTATTATTGAAATTATTTATTATTGAATTTATTATTGTTATTATTGAAATGGCAGAAATACATGATAAAACTAGATTTTTTGCAGATTTTAATTATAATTATAATTATTATTGTTATTTGAAATCCGGGAACAAAAACATTAAACAAAATGAAGACGCGAGTTTCAAAACTCGCGTTATCCAGAAAATCAAATTTTGGGAAATCGCGAAAAACCTCTGACTGCATCCATCGGGTCTCATTGTAAACCAAGATTTTACAATGGCAGAAATACAGTTGTGGATAAAACTAGTTTTTATTTGCAGATTGTAGTGATTTTTCGGTGCACTACCAATAGAATAGATTGATAGAGAAAACTCGATTTTTAAATTTTAGATAAGGTGAGTTTTGATACTCATGTCCTCAAATGAAGAAACAAAATGTAGAATTTTGAATTGTAGCGAATTGCAATGCTGCAACAAATTGCAGAACACTTTCCTAATATAGCAGAAATATTTTCGAAAATTCAATGTAAACCTCATGATTCTGGGCACGTTATCTTAAAAACCATTTGGAAAATTATAACCCACCCTCATAAAAAAGAGAGATATCCGAGCTTTTTTGCAATGTTTCTGAAATAAGAGTATCTCTTTTCATAAACAAAAATCTATATTATGAAGCAAAACAAATATGTGTCTGTGAGAGAAAAACGTACTATCAAACGCATTTTGTTTGAAAACTGTATCTCAAGTTAACTAACTTCTTTTGTAGTTTTAAAATAATTTTCAAACATGAATATTTTTAAGAATGCAACACTGAAAAAAATGAAGTATCCAAAAATGAGTAAATCGATGTACTGATATCGAATTGAGTATGCTTGGATCAAAAATGAACTATGCTTTCTCTATTTTGATACATCACACGTTATCGAACCCAAACGAAACTATCATTTTGTACCATGTACTACCTTATTTCGTTTATGGTGGCATAAAAGATGTTTATTAATGTAAATATTAAATTATGCACAGTACATAAAAATAATTTAAAAGCGCTTGCAAAATGCTCTTGTCATAAAAATATTCGATTTAGGTATCTCGCTAATATTTTTGCTATTTTTCTTAGTAAATAATCAATTAAACGCTTCTTCTTAATAATTTTGGTGTTTTTTAAGTTTTAGCTTTTGTGAACAATGCCCCTTAATCTCTACTTCCTAAAACAACGTGTATCAACTCAATCATAACTCTCCCTTTGCTGTGATAGGTTGTCAAAAATTTACGTTCTTTTTTTTTTAACAACGTCTATATGGTTGAACTTCCTCTGCTGATTATTAAAATACTGTAAGTACTTTTATTAAACAATCATTTTTTTTTTTTTTTTAAGATTAGACATATAACTACACTAGGACTTCCCTCAGAGGGATTAGTCTGAGCGATATTGCCAAGAACATAGATTTAATAATAACTGGTAGCGTAAAGAAAATGAGATACTATCTTTAATTGGCCATATACTGGTTACTAATTCAAATGATGAAATATCTAAATTAGTGAACCTGAAAAAAAAATCCATATCAATTTTTAAAAAGTTCTTCCCTCTGTTAAGGGCCCTGGCAAGAGATAGAATAGCTTAGAAAAGGAATACATTTACAAGTACTTTCGAGCAACCTATTCGCTGTTTCATACCCACATTTTTGCATTTTTTAAAATACATACATAAACCAGTATAATACTTTTTCAGTTTTATTTTCATAGTCGTTTATATCATTTGACAAAAAATCTCACTTTCTTAAACTCGAATAGCGTCAAGCTTTTTTAAAAAAGCAAAGTCCATATAACAATGAAATTCCATGAAGGGAATTAAATACATGGTAATAAAGGATTTAGGTGAGCGCAATTGATAAATCCTCAAATTATTGCTCTTATCGCCATCTTTCGTAATGCATTCTTTTAATTTAAAATACACACATTAAATAAATTTATAAACAAGATTTGACTCATTTAATTAAAAATAATAATAAGTAAATAAATAAAAATAATAAGAAGAGGTAATAGCATAAGTCAAAACATTTATTACTTCCTTCTATCTTCAATAGAAGAAAGTATTGTAATCGAAATTTTTTTCGACTTCCGGTTTTCGACGGATTTGCATGTTTTAGGGGTCAGAGATTCCAAAAAACATGTTTATAGAAAATGTCTGTCTGTCTGTGTGTCCGTCTGTCCGTCTGTCCGTCTGTCTGTCGCCATTGTACCATCAAAAAGTGTATGAAGTTATCTATAGAATTAAACCAAAATTTTATTATAAGTTTTTGACTATGGCAAGCAGGTCCTCCCTGAATTTGGAAAAAATTCGCCGGTAGGGGGCGCAGTAATAGCGATTTTTGTGCGATTTTGAATATTGTACCGTCCAAAAGTGTATGGAGTTATGCATAGAATTGAACCAAATTTTTATTTTAAGTTTTTGGCTATGGCAAGCAGGTCCTCCCTGAATTTGGAAAAAATTCGCCGGTAGGGGGCGCTGTTATAGCGATTTTTGTGCGATTTTGAATATTGTACCGTCCAAAAGTGTATGAATTTTTGCATAGAATTAAACCAAATTTTTATTTTAAATTTTTGGCTATGCCAAGCAGGTCCTCCATGAATTTGCAAAAAATTCGCCATTAGGGGGCGCTGTAATAGCAATTTTTGTGCGATTTTGAATATTGCACCATCGAAAAGTGTATGAAGTTATGCATAGAATTGAACCAAAAAAAAATTTTAAGTTCTTGGTTATGGCAAGGAGGTCCTCCCTTAATTTGTAAAAAAAATCGCTCGTAGAGGGCGCTGTAATAGCAATTTTTGTACAATTTTTGTGCATTTTGAATATTGTACCGCCGAAAAGTGTATGAAGTTATGCATAGAATTGAACCAAATTTTATGTGTTTATTTTTGGTCATGTCACGAAGGTCCTCCCTGAATTTGGAAAAATTCTGCCGGAAGGGGGCACTATAATTGCGATGTCTGTACCATTTTCATTATTGTACCATCGAAAAGTGTATGAAGTTATCCATATAATTGAACCAAATTTTTTGTGCATGTTTCTGGCTATGGCAAACAAGTCCTCCCTGAACTTGAAAAAATTCCGAAAGAAGGGGGCGCTATAATTCCGATCTCTGTGCCATTTTCATTATTGTACCATCGAACAGCGTATAAAATTATGCATACAATTGAACCAAAATGTTTGTGCTTGTTTTTGGCTTTGGCCAACAGGTTCTCCTTGAATTTGGAAATATTGCGCGGTAAAGGGGCTTCGTGCTAGCGATTTTTGTATACTTTTCTTGATTTTTCGTAGTTCTATTGTGCATCGGCGGCTCATGCAGCGGCGGGAACTCGCTTCCTGCTATGCCGGCTATTCGCAAACAGCTGATAACGACAGAATAAGGAAAAATTAATAATTTTAACAAATATCATGATATAGATTAACTCGTTTTTAGTCCGTTTAATTGACGAGCAGAAATTTAAGAAGAAAATCAAAGTTGGTATAGTATTGAACTAATAATATTGAAGTATTAACATGTGTAACTAGGTTTTGAAATATTAAGATGTATAAGATAGAAGAAAGTTTTGGGATTGGCACATCCAACTAGTTTCAACATCAACACAAGTTACACTTGCGGGGGAAAAAGGCGGCTTTTGACAAAAAATAAAAATAAAATACTCTTGGCAATATCTGAAACGGGCTAAATAAATGTGCCGTGATTAATTCAAATATTATAGGAATATTCCGTAATCTGGTTTTCAACCAATATCGTATTTTAAAAAGCTTCGCTTAATTCCAATTAAATTTTATTGCTGTAACATTTTATTTTTATTTATTTTATTTTTTTTTTTTGGGGGGGGGGGGGAGAGAATGCGAGATTGCATATATTTACATTTAAATTTTAAACTTTCGTTTATGTAACGGTTGCTTGTATGAATAATTAGCACCTTGATGATCGAGCTTCACTCGAAACATACGTAAAAAACTGCTTGTGTGGTATGTGTGCTTAAAGCCATTATTACTTAGCTATTATAACTCCCGTCCGTTATAACAATGTTGCTGTTAGTATTACTCTTGTTTGACGTCAACCTTGCCTGTGTATCTGAATAAGAATTATTGGCCATTTTTCTTGCACGAAGAGTGGTTATAACACAATTGTTTCATTTTGCAGCGTGTACCAATTGAAATATTGATACTTTTAAGTTAGTCAAGCGCAGGTGATAAATTGACAATATTTTTTCCATACTATATTCATCTTGCATTCATTTCATTTAAAATACTAGTTGGATGTGATAATCCCAAAACTTTCTTCTATCTTATGCATCTTAATATTTCAAAACCTAGTTACACATGTTAATACTTCAATATTATTAGTTCAATACTATACCAACTTTGATTTTCATCTTAAATTTCTGCTCAAGTCAATTAAACGGACTAAAAACGAGTTAATCTATATCATGATATTTGTTAAAACTATTAATTTTTCCTTATTCTGTTGTTATCAGCTGTTTGCGAATAGCCGGCTTAGCAGGAAGCGAGTTCCCGCCGCTGCATAAGCCCCGATGCACAATAGAACTACGAAAAATCAAGAAAAGTATACAAAAATCGCTAGCACGGAGCCCCTTTACCGCGCAATATTTCCAAATTCAAGGAGGACCTGTTGGCCAAAGCCAAAAACAAGCACACACATTTTGGTTCAATTGTATGCATAATTTTATACGCTGTTCGATGGTACAATAATGAAAATGGCACAGAGATCGGAATTATAGCGCCCCCTTCTTTCGGAATTTTTTTCAAGTTCAGGGAGGACTTGTTGCCATAGCCAGAAACATGCACAAAAAATTTGGTTCAATTATATGGATAACTTCATACACTTTTCGATGGTACAATAATGAAAATGGTACAGACATCGCAATTATAGTGCCCCTTACCGGCAGAATTTTTCCAAATTCAGGGAGGATCTTCGTGACATGACCAAAAAAAAAAACACACATAAAATTTGGTTCAATTCTATGCATAACTTCATACACTTTTCGACGGTACAATATTCAAAATGGCACAAAAATAGTACAAAAATCGCTATTACAGCGCCCTCTACGAGAAAATTTTTTACAAATTAAGGGAGGACCTCCTTGCCATAGCCAAGAACTTAAAAATTTTTTTTGGTTCAATTCTATGCGTAACTTCATACACTTTTCGATGGTACAATATTCAAATCGCACAAAAATCACTATTACAGCGCCCCCTAACGGCGAATTTTTTGCAAATTCAGGGAGGACCTGCTTGCCATATCCAAAAACTTAAAATAAAAATTTGGTTTAATTCTATGCATAACTTCTTACACTTTTGGACGGTAAAATATTCAAAATCGCACAAAAATCGCTATTACAGCGCCCCCTACCGGCGAATTTTTTCCAAATTCAGGGAGGACCTGCTTGCCATAGCCAAAACTTAAAATAAAAATTTGGTTCAATTCTATGCATAACTTCATACACTTTCCGATGGTACAATATTCAAAATCGCACAAAAATCGCATTTACAGCGCCCCCTACCGGCGAATTTTTCCAAATTCAGGGAGGACCTGCTTGTCATATCCAAAAACTTAAAATAAAAATTTGGTTCAATTCTATGCATAACTCCATACACTTTTGGATGGTACAATATTCAAAATCGCACAAAAATTGTTTATCAGCGCCCCCTACCGGCGAATTTTTCCAAATTCCGGGAGGACTTGCTTGCCATAGCCTAAAACTTCTAATAAAATTTTGTTTAATTCTATACATAACTTCATACACTTTTTGATGGTACAATGGCGACAGACAGACGGACAGACGGACAGACGGACACACAGACAGACAGACATTTTCTATAAACATGTTTTTTTGAATCTCTGACCCCTAAAACATGCAAATCCGTCGAAAACCGGAAGTCGAAAAAAATTTCGATTACAATACTTTCTTCTATTGAAGATAGAAGAAAGTAATAAAGCTTTCATTCACATCATTTAAAATACATGTTTTTAACTAATTTCACTGTACTTGAACAACATTACTTTGCATTGGCGTTTTTTAAAGCTTTATGCAGTTTTGGCTTCAGAAAGTGAGATTTGTTACAAAAAGATACAAACCTGACAATTTATTACAAACCCGATGAACGTTTATGTTTATATTTTACAAATAAATATAAACCTTTTTGGCACCAGACGTCACATACGCACCACGTTGGCGCGATTTTTTTCAGACGCCAATTTGGCGAAAACCTCGTTTTCGAATACCAGTTTCATATATATTTTAAAAAAGGGAATAACAATAAATAAAAATGTTTAATTAATAACTATAGAACAAAACAATTTATATAATTTAAAAAAATAAAATAAAAGTAAATAAACAATTTATTAATAAATAAACAACAACATCTAGGTTACCATCAAGCAAAATAACGATGCTTTGGCGCCAGTTAAGTACCCCGGTGCGTATATGACATTGGCGTCAGAAAAAAATCGCGCCAACATCCCATATAGCACGAAAGCTCCCGAAAACTTCCCCAGGATCTCCAAGTCATCCCGAATTCCTCCTGATACTAAAATGACAAAATGGGGATGTCCTGAGGAATAGACGTTTAAGATCTCCTCAGGAGTGAGCTCCCAGTGACGTCCTATGGAGTAACGTCCAAGGACGTCAGTCCTGGGGAGATACCTGGGAAGCTATTCCTGGGGAAGTACCTGGGAAGCCATGCCTAGGGAGGTACCTAGGCAGTCGTTCTTGGGGAAGTACCTGGGAAATCATTCCTGCGGAAGTATTTAGGAAGTCTCAGTGCTGGCGCCATCTCATGAGTGATTCTGGAGTACAATACTCAATTGCTTTTTATTAAAATAAAGTGAATTCAATTTAATCGGGATCGATTTTTAATGAGTTTGTTTCATATTGTTACTTATTCGATTTATTATTTTTTAACAAATTAGATAATTGTCAATAAATTGTAATTATTTTTAATTATTGCAATAGTTTTTAATCATTTTAGTTAAATTAAAATGTTTAATTCAATATTTCAGTTAATTCATATTTTAAATAATAATTACTATATGTCTTTTAAAGCACATTTTGTCCATTTATCGTTATTTTATTAATTTTCAATAAATAACATGACACATTTTTCTTTTTTATTATTATTAATTTTTTATTAATTAAGGAATTAATTTAATTTGTTTAAATTAACCAAATATTAAGTTTCTAAATCAATACACTAAAACCTCTAAATGAAAGACAGTTCTGGACCATATATTTTTCCGGTATTTAGAGGTAAAGATATCTATACAAAGAAAATAATATGTCCTTACCGTGTGTTTGTTTGTAAGCAGCCGTCAAAATTTTTTTTGTGAAAATAGTCTAAATCGAGTCCTGCTGCACCTGAGGCTAAGATTTTTCATATTTTGAAAATTAGCTAACATACTTATAAAACGCCGCATATAAAACAAAAAATAGACAAAACTGTCGCGATGAGAAAAGGGCATTTTTATTTCAGCATATAACACCAACTTAAAGTGAATACAATTCACGTTAAAATGGCACATTTCATTTAAAAATATATAAATATTGAGCCGCAACCCCCCCCCCCCCCCCGATACGAGGTTTTTTTGCAAAGGTTTTATGTTATAAAAAATACATTCTTTCAAAATCGGTTAAAAGATATAAATTCATGCAAAATTAAGGTTTAATTCAGATTATTATCCCAGGCCTGGGAAGTACTGCTAAGCTAAGCTCATCTGGTATACTTTATACAGGTGTTGGGAATGAGAAAATGTTAAATAAATAGAAGTGTCAGTTCTAGAGGTTTAACGATATTTTGTTTTATTTTATCTTTAATTTATTTTTTTAAATATAAGTTTGACATATTAATTAATCATTTTTCTATTATCTTTTTAAAATTACCATACATAATGTTATTTTTCCCTCAATAATAAAAGTGAAGTCTCCATTTAAAGAACTTCAGAAATATAAATAACATTATTAGATTCAGAAAATATAGATAAATATTCACCTGTTCTTCCTAAATAACAAATATTTCTGCAGAATTTTAAACTGAGAGGTATTTTGCGTTATATATAGAGAGTTAAAACTTCTATTTAAGAAACATATTTCCTATTTAGCAAATTTTTAGTTTCGGGTATCTATGAAACATTAATTTTGACGGAACTTCTTTTCTCTTTTAGCCATGGAACTAACTCATTCTTTTAGCATGCATATGCCCAACAGACTTCTCATATCTCTTCAAGTAGCTTTTCTCTGAGATAATCCATAGCTAAGGGTCGGGGAGAATATTATAACTGGATTACCAGTTGACTCTGAATAGAGCGAATCCGCCCCCAATCACTTTTGTCAGCTGAAATGTGCGTGCATGCTTGCTGCAAGTACATAATACCTGTGAAAGAAAGTTTTTGAAAGGAGAAAAAAAAAAAGTGTTATTCCAAGAATTTGAACAAAACCCATTTCTGAAATAACTAAGCGAAGGCGTTTGTCCATATTTGTGAGAATTGTTTAATTCAAAGGTTTCTAAAAAAAAGAAAAAAAAAATATTTATTTAGTTTGGGATTTATACAAACTAATTTGCTTATAAAATAAAGATCTGATATTTTAAATCAAAGCATTCGTACTTTTGGGCATTTTAAGCCTGAATGTAACTTTTATTAACTAAAATTAAATTACATTTCAAGAAATCACTAAAAATATTTTACATCGTTAATTAAATGAAAAATGTTCATAATGAATGTCTTATGCACAGAAAGCTTTCACACGATTTTAAAGGTCGTTAAATAGAGATTTAACTGCAAATTAGTTTTCTTTATTACAGTAAGAAAATAAAATAGTTTTGTAACAGGCATAAATTTCATTAATAGTTTCTATTTTTATGTAACATTTTTTGTAACTATTTATGTAACTATTTTTATGTAACCTGTTTGTTCATTGTAATGATGGAATATTGCAATCTATTTTCATCCCAGATCCTGATATGATACAATTTTACAAGTTTGCACGAAAAAATGTGTTTTTGATGACAATATAGCATTTAAAAATTTTTATAACGTTATTATAAAATAATAAATTGATTTTAAAGCCTTTTTCAATTCACCCGCGACAGGTGGTAAATCACCAAACATCTGCAACTCCTACAATCGTATGGGAGTTCGAAAAACAATGAAATTAATGATGCGTCAATAAATGCTCACAAAAATATGCCAAATCGCAATGAAATATTTTAAAGAATAAAAAGTAGAAAAAAGATTGTAAATAGAAAAATGAATTCTAAAATATAATTTTTAAAATACGCCCTTAATAGTTAATAATTTCTTATTAATTGATTTGTGATTATGCATTCAGAAATCAGTGTAGAAATTCCAAACACATGGTTTAAATAATGTTTAACCCCCCCCCCCCCCCATCTTAAAAAAGAAAGAGAAAAAAGTAATGTTTTTTTCATAAATTTACTTAATAAGTGCGCTTTTTACCAAGCGTAAAGCAAACTTTTCCTGTAAAAAAAAAAAAAAAAAAGAGGGAGAAATAAAAAAGTATTTGCTTTGAACTGAACGGATTCTTTGAATTGGAATTTTAAAGTTTAGTAACCATAAAAAGAATTCATATTTTAAATCAAAGCATCCATATTTTGCTTTTTAAATCTCTGGAAATATTATTTTTATTAACTAAAATTAAATTATATCGCAAGATACTCAGAAACGTTTAGCATCATTAATTGTATGAAAAATAGTACAGAATGAATTTTCTAAGTATAGAATGATTTCAATGGATTTTAAATAAGAAAAGCTAAGACAATATTATTGTCATTTAAAAATATAATTTCATGTAGGAATTTGAAAATTCAAAGATCTTTATGTTATCTTAAAGAATTATTGATAAGCCCTTTTTTTTACTTATGAATTTAAATTTATATTGAATATATACAAAAGGATACGCATTTAAATTTGCAATAAAAGTTAGATAATTCCGGCTTATATGAAGCACATAAAATATGGATATTTTCTAATTTTGAGTTTCAAAAGAGGGGGAAAATACATGAATACCTTAGAACTTTTCTTATTCAACGGCCCTGTAGCATAATGGATAGAGCGCGCGTCTCGTGTTCGTAAGTACCCTAGATCAAACCCGGAAGGTAGAATGAAGGTAAGAAATTTGTTCCGAACAGTCTTTCATATAATTTCGTGTACGTGCTTGGTAATTGTAATGTCTGTTACATGTGAAACTGTCTGATAATTAGTTAAAAAATAATTAAATTGTTTTACATTAATTACTTTAATCTATAGCTTCAAAATTTTTTGTGGCATATTAAGTGACCTTGAAGTTTCCCAAAGTCCTCCACTATCACTTCCTAACATCTTCCCCAGAACCTCCCAGGGAGGATCCTAAAGGAGGTCCTGGGGAGCTCTCCAGGATGCTGCAGGGCGGACATTTTCTGTTCCTGAGGACCTCCTGGTGACAAATTTCTGCATCCTCAGGGATGCCCGTGGGATGATGGTGTTTTATTGTAAATCTTCCTGGGGATGTCCTGGGGAGGCAAATGTGCTATATGGGATGGTGCGCATGTGACATCTGTGCGTAAATGTCTTGTTTACACTAAATTAATTGTTTAAATCTTTAAAAAATTGCTTGGTACATGAAAGAATGAGTAGGTTACCGGAAAATATGCATGAAAAGTTTACTTCTCTCGCCAAACCTATTTTCTTTACCTATAAGACGCCTATTCTGAAAAAGTACAAATTTCGGTACTTGTTAGTTATCCCGTCGACCAAATTACTGTCGCCAAATTGCAAGATTAAATGCCAATAATGGTTGATCGTAAATGTCACATTCACTTGACAACACGTGTTTACGTCATCAAGTGATTTTAATTTCGACGTTTTATTTGTATTTTTATTAATGTTATACTGATTTATTTGTTCTTTAAAATATTTAAGTTATTTAGTATTAATATTAAGTTATTTAAATAAAAAGTTATTTAAAATAAAAATTATGTAAATTTGTATAATTTGGCGGGTGGTTTGGCGATTTATATAATTTGGCGAAATTGGTCGACGGGTTAACTAACAAGCACCCAAATTTCATTTAAAATACTAAAAAGACAAAAATAATTAAATTAAGAATAAATGATGCCACAAATAAAAATTCTTTATTTAAACATAAAATAACTGTTTCAAATTTTCACACGCAAAATATAAATGTTGGTTGCTTTTGGCGATTAAAAAATGCTATTGGGTAGATTATCGTAAAATCTGAAATCCTACGTTATTATGGCTTTTTTCTTTGAAATAGAAAAAAAATCCAGATTTATTTTTCTGTTTGATTAAATTTAAATATGTTTTTTTGCACTTTAATATTAGAGCGGACATATTTTCTTTGCTCCATGTGCTATAATTCGATTTTCTACGGAAACATCCAGCCAGTGAAAATGACATACACTAAATTTCCGTGACGTATGTAGATAAATTGTGCTTTTTTTTTTTTCAGTTTTTTTAACATAATTTTTTAACGAATTGGAACTTATTTTTCATAGGTAGTAGGTTTTCATAGGTAGTTTCAGTAGGTTACCCTCATAGGTACCTTCTGGTAAAACCAGAACCGAAATCCGACAAATATTTTTTGAGTTATGCTTGACGAAAGGTTTTAATATCCATCGTAGCTGTTTTTGACCGGAAAGTAATACTGCGCTGTGTATTAGCCTTCGCTTCGCTCAGACAATTAATATTATTAGGTATCTATACATATTTACTTCATGTTTCAAATGTAAGCCCGGTGTCCCAGTCCGGACCATGATCCAGTTACCCCAATAGTTATAAATAATTTTTTTGTGTTTCTCTTACTACGGGAAGTAAATTTCTTCATTATTTTTTGCTCACAATAAAGAAAATGATAGAATACCTTATTAAAATTATGTAATGAAATTTAAACTAGTCGGATGTACCAATCCCAAAACTTTCTTCTATCTCATACATGTTAATACTTCAAAATTCGCTATAACACTGCCAAAATTAAATGGCAATCTATGCATCTCATGAGGATTCTAACGATATGAAATTCCGTGCATTAGTTCTTGAGATATGACTATCATTGAAATCGTCTAAATTCAGCAAAATTCTACCTAGCAGCGCCACCTATTGGGTGATTTATACCAAATCCTAATCAGCAACAATTTATGTCAACGTCTGACTGAATATGAAGTTTGGAGAAAATCCGTACATTAGTTTTTGAGATAGAGCAATAGCAAAAATCGTGAAAATTTCTGCATAGCAGCGCCACCTATTGGGTGATTAACATCAAAACCTAATTAACAACAACCTGTGTCAACATACAACTACATCTGAAGTTAGATGAAAATTGGTCCATTAGTTCTATTGATAGAGCTATTGAGGCAATCGTGGAAAAGGCAGCAGAGAAGCGCCACCTGTTGGGCGATTTACACCAACACCTAATCAGTAGCAAGTAATATCAAGGACTAACTTAATCTGAAGTTTGATGAAAATCCGTGCATTAGTTCTTAAGATAGAGCTATTGGGGAAATCGTGTAAATCCTGCAAAATTCATCATAACAGCGTCATCTGTTGGGCGATTTACACCAAAACGTAATCATCATCAATTCATATCAAGGAATAACTAAATCTGAAGTTTGATCAAAATCCGTGCATTAGTTCTTGAGATAGAGCTATTGCGAAAATCGTGGAAAATGCAGCATTGCAGCGCCACCTGTTGAGCGATTTACACCAAAAACTAATCAGCATCAATTTGTATTAGGCACTAACGGAATATCAATTTTTATTAAATTCCGTGCATTAGTTCTTGAGATAGAGCGCCCACAAAATTTGTGTCACATACACACAGACAGACAGACAGACAGACAGACAGACAGACAGACTCACAGAGTCACAGACAGACATTTTGTAAAAACATGTTTTTTGGAATCTCTGACCCCTAAAACGTGTAAATCCGTCGAAAACCGGAATTCGAAAATTTTCATGAATCCAATACTTTCTTCTTGTAAAGATAGAAGAAAGTAAAAAGCATATTGAGTTGTATCAAACCAAATTTCTTGGCCCCTTGAGAGGAGGTGATGCCGTTATGGCATCACTTAATTTTAATTCCTAATTGCCACATTGGCACCTGAATTTTATAATGAAAATTTCACCTTTATTAAGTACGCAAAAATATACTTTTACTTGTTTTCAGATAGATTCTCTTGTAAATATTGGTGTCATTAAATTATTTCAACATTTCACGAATGCAAGTACCTTGCCCCTGAAAGCGAGATAGGCCGACCTTGAAATTGTACTATACACAGGGGTCGCATTCTATAGGGAAACTTCTATCGTTCTTACCACTATTTTGAAAATAATATCTTCATCACAGCTTTCTGTAAGGGTTCTGGTAGGAACAATAAAATTTTCCCCATATAATACGACCCCTGGATAAAGTACTTAAGTACTTACGTAGCCGTTTGTTCATAGATTTACCTTATTATTTTTTTCTTTAAAATACCCATGTGACTTTTATACTTATTATCTATACTAAAGTACATAAGTACTTCCTTAAGTTTTATGTTTTTGGTATAAATAAATTTAATATTTTCACTTTTAGTGCTTTTTTTAGACACATTGACAGCAAAGGTTTCCTTTACAACGCTGTTTATTGACATATAATTTACATGATCTGCCTGGTTTAAATTTTTTTCAGTTGTTTACATTTTTTCAAACAGGACCTGATATCCGATATGAAAAAAATATGAACCCGTGGGGAACATAGGTTGGGCCATAGAACCCCCTGGTCCAGTTACCCCATTTTGGGGGGCAACTGGACCCATGAGGAAAGAAAGATGAAATATGCATATTTTTATATTTTTACTTTCTTCTATCTTTTGTAAAGATAGAAGAAAGTATTGGATTCATGAAAATTTTCGAATTCCGGTTTTCGACGGATTTACACGTTTTAGAGGTCAGAGAACCCGAAAAACATGTTTTTACAAAATGTCTGTCTGTGACTCTGTGAGTCTGTCTGTCTGTCTGTCTGTGTGTATGTGACACAAATTTTGTGGGCGCTCTATCTCAAGAACTAATGCACGGAATTTAATAAAAATTGATATTCAGTTAGTCCCTAATACAAATTGATGCTGATTAGTTTTTGGTGCAAATCGCTCAACAGGTGGCGCTGCTATGCTGCATTTTGTATGATTTCCGAAATGGCTCTATCTCAAGAACTAATGCACGGATTTTCATGAAACTTCAGATTCTGTTAGTCCTTGATATGACTTGATGCTGATTACGTGTTGGTGCAAATCGCTCAACAGGTGGCGCTGCTATGCTGCATTTTTATGATTTCCGAAATGGCTCTATCTCAAGAACTAAAGCACGGATTTTCATGAAACTTCAGATTCAGTTAGTCCTTGATAAGACTTGATGCTGATTACATGTTGGTGCAAATTCCTCAACAGGTGGCACTGCTATGCTGCATTTTTTACATTTCCCGCAGTGGCTCTATCTCAAGAATTAATGCGCGGATTTTCATCAAACTTCAGATTCAGTTAATCCTTGACATGAATTGAAGTTTTGTACAGTTTGGTGTAAATCGCTCAACAGGTGGCACTGCTATACTGCATTTGTTTCAATTTCCGCAATAGCTCTATCTCAACAACTAATGCTTGGATTTTCAAAAAACTTCAGATTCATATATACTTTGATATGAATTAGTGCTGTTTGTGTTTTGGTGCAAATCGCTCAACAGGTGGCGCTGCTATGCTGCACTTTTCAGAATTTCCATTATAGCGGTATCTGAAGAACTAATGCAACAATTTTCACTAAACTTCAGAATCAGTTAATCCTTGATATGAATTGACATTTCGTACATTTTGGTGTAAATCGCTCAACAGGTGGCGCTGCTATACAGCATTTTTCAAGATTTCTTCAATCGCTTTATCTCAAGAACTAATGGACATATTTTCATCAAACTTCAGATTCAGTTACTCTTTGATATGAAATGATGCTGACTACGTGTTGGTGAATATCGCCCAATAGGTGGCACTGCTATGCTGCATTTTGCACTATTTCCTCAATAGCTCTATCTCAAGAACTAATGCACGAATTTTCATCAAACTTCAGATTCAAGTACACCTTGATAAATGTTGATACTGATTATGTGGTTGTGTAAATCGCTCAACAGGTGGCGCTGTTATGCTGCATTTGTCATGATTTGCGCAATAGCTCTATCTTAGGAACTAATGCACGGATTTTCCCCAAACTTCATATTCAGTTAGACATTGACACATGTGGATGATAATTAGGGTCTGGTGTAAATCACCCAATAGGTGGCGCTGCTATGCTGCATTTTGATGGATTTACACGATTTCATGGACAGTAATATCTCAAGAACTAATGCACGGAATTTCATCTTTTTAGAATCCTCATGATGAGCATAGATGTACTGTGATAATGAATTTTGAAGTATTGACAAGTGTGAGATAGAAGAAAGTTTTGTGATGGCCACAACATACTAGTTAAATATTAAAATGTAATTTTGAGCATTTCTGTCTGATAGAGGGAACCTAACTGAACACATTTATAGAAGTTCAGACTTTAATTCAAATGAACATTAGTTTTTTGAAGCTCAATTGTCAGAAGCTCCAGAGTCACATTGTAAAATCATGTCCCAGTTGCCCCAACTAACCTTACCCATTTTTTTCAGTGTATCAAATTCAAAGGGGGTTGCTTTCTGAAATATTTTAATTCCTTTTTTTGTTCGGAAACGCATGAAATGGGCAGGTGTCCTTATATATAAGAAATGATGTAATTGAAAGATGTTTTACATTTTTCCGTATGCGCAATAGATCTTTCAGAAATTACTGTCAAAAGCGTGCGTTTTGAACCAAGTTTCCAGACTTGACAACGCAAGAAAAGAAAAATCCCTGCCGGCGGACGCGGAGGTAGATTTCGAAGTTAAGTATACTAATTTCACCAACAAAAACTAAATCATGATTAGATATAAATCCGCTTTAACAGTTTTATCTGGCAACTTTTCACGAGTTTTTATTTCATTTTTATATAATAGCTGGCTTTATCAGAATCATGTTAAGGCGGCATTAAAAAAAAAATACTTTTCCATGCTCAACAACTCAAAATTTTCTGGCACATTTTCAGATTCATTTTTAATAGAAAAAATATGAAACTTGCTGACCTGATTTTTGAAAAGATTTATAAGTGTTACATGTGTTTTTATTTTACTTTCAATTAATTAAAACTTGATTAATAAACAATTATTTTCTCAGTAAGGGCAATATTTTTCGTTTCTAACACAATCTCTTCAGGAAATTCTGTTCAAAATGCCCACTTTGACATCATTTTTTGAAATATATTCTGCCTCTAATCAAAAAATCGATCATTACGGTACATTATATAGTTTCTGAATAAGAGAATCTACCAATTGGATGCGTTTGAGAGCAAAAATGATTTTAAAAATGAGTAAGAAAGTAAGCAGTTCGGATTTGAGTCACCCTTAATAAGATGATTTTTTTCTTCAACCGCTCTGTATTTTTAATTTGTTTTTGCTGTAAGAATTAATCCTATCAAAAACTTGTCTATATAAATGTTGAAGACAATATTAAGAAAATATATGATAAATTCATGGGCATTTTATATCTTGTGAATTGACGGAGTTATGGAAATTTTTCTTCTTCAACCCCCTTTTTTGTTTTCGTTTTTAATTTTTTTTTTCGGTACGAATTGGTCCTATAAAAAACTTGTGAATATAAAAGTTGTAGATAATATTAAGGAGATGTATAATAAAATTAATTGGATTTGATATCTTGAGAATCGACGAAGTTAGGAATTTTTTCTCCCAAAAACCCTTTTTTGCGCCCCTTGAGCCCATTTTTAATTTTATCAAAAATCTGTGATACATAAATTTTTAGCCTTTTTTCCTGGAAGTAATAATAACTTTAAACTGATTTGATATGTATTACAATTAAGAAGTTATTGTTTTTTTTTTTTCGGTTTTCGCAAAATTCCTCCATATTTCCATCCCCTTGGTCCGATTTTGCCCATTAACGAACTTGACCGAGATTTTATGCCCCTTGATTTTATGTATCAGTTTCGTAAAGATTTGTGCAGAAATGTGGAAGTTGTCGTGTCCCGAAGAAAGTGATATATAATATATATATATATATATAACCATTATTTAAACATATCCTACCACCATCAAAAACCGTAAATATTATGAATTAAAGCTGTAAGTATAAAAAAAGTGCCAAATAATTTATTATAAGAATTATTATGGAAGAAAAAATAAGAAAGTGGACACCGACAAATAACGGAAAAGCTTATATATTGAATTATGTTTTCAAGGGCACAGGATTCAATGATATAAGCAATATGGTTGTTTTCTGTGAGAAAAATAAGCTAAAGCTAAAAATTATTTTTCTCTGTGCCCGAACAACCATTATAATCAAGTGAATAGATTAAAAATGAAAACAGAATAGAAACAAATAATATGAAATGAAAAAATCAATAAAACCTGTTTAAATATTTATAGGATATAAAATAGAAATAATACACAACGTACCGATTAATATTTCAGTATTTTTCAATATATCCACTCGCACATGGCTACCAAAATATCGTAAAGATTAAGGTGAATAAAACAGTTAAGAAATCACAGTAATTGATACCAAAGGATGCAGTTAATACATTTTGAAATAAGATGATAAATGGAATTAATATAATATAAAATAAAATAAATAGGAAGTAATTACATTATTTAAAATAACTAAAATGCACAATTAAATTAATTAATTACTATTTAACAATATCGTCAAAATTTAGCTAAAAAATCCGCCTGGTGAAGGAAATTATAACTGAAAAGGAGCTGCAAAAGACAAAATTTATAACTTATCGTCAAAAGACAAATTATGGTGCTGCCATCTAGTAGTATTTTTATTATTCAAATGCCACAAGATGAACAATTGATAGCCTTTGAATGTAAAAAAAAAAATATTAACAGCAAAACCAAACAAATCCTTATATATAGATAATTATAAACCTAATATAAACCACGCTATATATATTTTTTAAAACTATTGTTAATAAAATTTTTAAAAAAGCATTCAAAATATTCTATTATCTTACTCATTTAAACTACACTAAGAATTTAAATAATTCTATAACATTGATAATACATAGCATATAGCTATATGCTATAAAACAAAATAAATTCAATAATAATTAATATAAATATATATTAAAAATACTATAAAAATCGTTAATAATAACTATTATATATAAGATAATTATAAAATGAACAGGAAATAAAAAAACATATGGAAGTAAATAGAAGATTATCAGATACTTAAATTCCCATTACCTAAAAATCTCAAATATAGTGTGTGGATTATTTTCATACAGCCATAAAAATACACTGCTCAAAACAATTAAAGGATATTTGAAGTTTTATATAAAATAAAGATATAAACGAAATTTTTTTTGCCGAAAATAGAAGAAGAGAATCACAAATGCAAATTTTTCTGGTTTTCAAACTGTGGAGTATGCAAATTTTGAGTTCGACGTCAAAAACGTCGCTTCAGCGGCAGCGAATGAAATTTGACTTTCAACTGGATAAAAGAGAATGAAGACAAGGATGATCGGCATTCAGTGATTGCTTTGTTTCGATGAGTACGATGTCTCAGCGAAGTCATTTGACAGATTCAGAAGCTTTGAGAATTGTTGGTAGGTTAGAAGGGGGCTAAACTCAAGCCGAAGTAGCGCAAGCCATTGGAGTGTCACAAAGTGTCATTTCCAGGATCTGGAACCGTTTTTTGGAGAGTGGATGTGCAGGCCGAAAACCAGGGCAAGGTCGTAGACGGGCAACAACGCCCAATGAAGATCGGTATTTAGCGTTAACAGCTCGGAGACACCGAACCATGAACGCTACTCTTCTCCAACAACACCTTCGCTCGGCTACAGGCACCACGATTTCAACTCAGACTGTCCGAAACCGGCTCCATGCTGTAGGTCTGTATGCTCGCCGACCGATGGTATGTGTTAGATTAACATGAAGGCATCGTCGCGACCGCAGGGAGTGGGCAACCGAGCATGTCAACTGGAGGAGAAATGAATGGAGCAATATTCTGTTTTCTGACGAGTCCCGTTTTTCTGTGCATCCGGATAATAGGCGTATTTTCATCTGGAGGGACCGTGGCAGTAGGAATAATCCTGCGTTCGTGCACGAAAGTGCCAGATTTGGCGGTGGAGGAGTGTTGGTGTATGGTGGCATCTCCATTGACGGGCGCACTGACCTCTACATCATTCGAGAGGGAGCTCTGACTGGTCGCCGATATAGGGATGAGATCCTCAGACCTATTGTAGTCCCTTACGCTGCAGCAATCGGAGATAACTTCATTTTAATGGACGATAACTGCGGGCCACATCGTGCAAACCTGGTGGAGGATTTCCTTTTCGAGGAAGGAATCGTTCGAATGGAATGGCCAGCGTGTTCTCCAGACATGAATCCAATCGAGCACGTTTGGGGCGCTCTAGGAAGATGAGTTTCTGGCCGCCAACAACCCCCACAAACTCGTGGGGCAGAATACCCCAACTCGTCATTAATAGCCTCATTGAGTCCATGCCTCAAAGGTGTTCAACGTTGCTGGCCACCCGTGGAAACCATACCCCCTACTGAAAATGATTTTCTTTGAAGAAAACACCTTTTCTTATTCTTTTTTTCTCATATGCACAAATTGTGTTTTTTTCCTTTAGTACACAAATGCGCAATAAAATGCATTTTTTCTGCCAAACATGTGTAATTTATTCTCATGTAACCTACTATGTCTGTCGACCATGTATCAATCAGCTAAACAGTTTACCAGATACAAAATCCACCTAAAACTGCAATATCCTTTAATTGTTTTGAGCAGTGTATCAAAAGTATGAATGTGGGACATTCAAACACATTAAACCGATAATAAATTTTATAACACAAAGTGAAAATAGATCAATATTAAAAAGAATAGAGGAATAATAATAAAAATAATTACCCAATTTTAATACATACAGTATAACTCTATATATTAAATATACTTATATGTATATTAATCACTATAAAAATGGCATACTATTAGTAATTAATATGATATTGTCCTTAGTAAATTAAAATTTAATAACAAATGATTGTAAATAAGATAAACCTTTAATTAAGCTAAATATAATATTAATGAAAGTCACCAATTACAAATAAAATATCAAATCAACATGCTTATAAAATACGTATCAAAAATATAGTAATAATACAAAAGCCCCATTTTTTTTTAATTAACCATTGCGTATTATCCAGACAACACCACCCTCCTCCGTACTCTAACATCTACCCACCCAACCAACCTATAATAATTTTTTATATTATTTTACAATTTTTAATTTTTTATAGATATTTTTTTTATATACATTTTTGTAATTTTGTTTACGCATGTGTTAATTTGTTTTAAAAGATCATGTAAGTAAAGTACTAATTGTATATTAATGAATATATGAATTTTTTTGAAAAACCATGATTTAATGCATCATAAATTAGTTTTTTAATATTATTGTTAATTAGAGGAGAAGAACATAAACATTTTATTCTATATAAATGATTAAGTATTATATTTCGAAAAACAGAATGATGTAGACAAGATTTAAAATTTGTAAATGTATTAACTTTGAATTTAAATTCTTTACGTTTGCATATAAATCTGTGATTGTTTTGCTGTCTTTTATTGTAATTTTAAGATCTAAGAAGTTAATTGTATTGTTAGATAAAAGGTTTTCCGTTAATTCCAAATTAGTGGGATGATCTACTGGAAATTGAGTAATTACAGATTGATCAGTTTCAATTAAAATTATGTCATCAATATAACGATATAAATGTAGATTATTATTAGTAAAAGTACGTTCATAATGATATAAGTATAAGTCTAATAGTAAACTGGATGTACAACCGCCTTGTGGTATACCGACATGCTGTAAATATAAAGTGTTATCTTGCAATATATAATTATTATAGATAATGAAGTTTGTTAAAGATTTAAAATATGCAATATCTATATTAGATGGTAATTCCAGTTTTTTATAATACTTTTTAAATAATGCATTTATAATTTTATGTAAATCTAATAGGTCTATATTATTAAAAAGATCTTTGAAGTTATATTATATACACAATGAAGATTTTTTTTAAATATTGACAAGTTGATAGCTATTTTTTTATACAATGTGTATTATCATTGTTTGTAGTAAGTACATATAATTGATTAAGAATTTTTAAGAGAAGTTTATTGGCTTTATTATTATATGTATTGCAACCAATAGTTACAGTCCTAAATTTAATTGGAGTTTTATGAAATTTGGGAATAAGAACTAAATATGGATAATTAAAGTTAGTAGATAAAATATTTAATAGTTTATAATAACTTCGAATTTTACGATTATTTACAATTACATTTTCATTAGTTTTTTGAAATGGCTTATTAGAAGAAATACAATTTGTAAGAAGTTGGTGATAATAAGATTTACATATAATAGAATAATTATTAGGAGATTTGTCTACATATGTAATAACGTAGTTTTTTTTTTTTTTTTTTTTTTGTAATTTAGTAATTTGTTGGAAAAAATGCTTTGTATTAATAGAAACCAAATCAGCAATATTATTTTTTAAAGTCATAGTTAATTTTCCAATTACTAATATTTTTCCATTGATTAAAATATTCAATAGGCTTATTATAAGAGATTGAAATTTTATAAATAAAAATATCAATCTCATATGTAAACTGTTTGATAATAGATTTAACATTAAATTTAGATGGAAGTCTATATTTAGTACCATAACCCATTAGTTGTTTCAGTTTAAAATCACTAACAATATCAAGATTTCCAGTGATTATATGTCCATGATCATTGTTTATGTATTTTTTTAGAGTGGGGTCATTGCATTTACACGGAAAATTACTTGCAGCAGATGTATTTTTTGAAAATGTATTGTAGTTAAAAATCTTTCTACCAATTGTATTCGGATATTTAAAGGTTTTTGATATATGAAGATTATTAATGGGAAAAAAACAATTTTTATCATTAATTATAGAATTGATATTAATTTTATTAAATATGTGATTTGAAAAAGTAATTATCATTTGAGTATTCATGTTTTGAATTTTATGGGTTTTTTTTTTTTTGTAAATTAATATTTAAAATATTAACCCTAGTCATAATGAGGTCAAAATAAATATTAGAGAAATGTTTAGAGAAAGATTTACTTAGAAATACATTTAAATGTTGTACAATCTGTTTACTTTTAATAGCAAAGATGTTTTTTCGAATTAACAACCAGTTATAATTCTCTAAATATTTACTTTGAAGATCATTTATTTGTTTAGCGATAGATTTTTTGGAAACTACAACTGATGATGAACCCTTTCCACGTTTGTTACGTGTTGTTTTACAATTTAAATTATGATTAAGAGTAGGATAAATTGGAGAATAATCAATATTGTTATTTATAGATGTGAAGACTTTGACAGGTCTGTTAAATACTCCACTGTTAAGTCCATAAGGATAAATTGTGTTGTAATATTTCATATATGATGATTCCATATAAAGACGTTCTGATTTATTTTTTAGAATTTGAAGGATTTCAATTGTCGTATTTTTAAATTGATGTTTATGAAAATGTTGAATTTCAGCTGTAGATTGTATATTTTTTGCTTTGTTATTATTAGAGTCTGAACGATGATGATTGATACGTTTATGAACTGGACCTGATGTTTCACCAATATATTTCATGTTACATAAGTTGCACTTTATACAATATATAACATTAAATGCTTTACAAAAACTTGAATAATTAGGATCTGAGACAATTTGTGTCTGAGAAGCGTATGGACATGTCTTGCAGCGAGCATCATAAGACTTACGAAAAAATAAAGAACGAGGGGGGGAGTATAAATGGTCGCTGGATGACGATCCAGGAACAACCCAATTATTGTTCCTGTACCGGGCACTACACTGCATAGATGCTAAGTGTATCTTGCCAGGATCGAGATGTTTACTAAGAACTGCCATATAAAAATTATGTTTGGAAAATGCAATAATTGCAAAAAAGGAATAAGAAAATTTAATAATATAAAAATTAATAATTTAATTAAATTAGTCTTGATTAAACAATAAATCTTGAGTATGAAAAAATATATATATATATACATTATTTACAATAATAGAAGCAGAACTCAAAAACGATCTTCAAAATTTCCATAACCAAATAATGATAACCCTAATTACGTAGACTAAAAAAAATGCAAGAAACCACTGGACTTTTTTTATAACAAATAAGTCAAAAATAACCGCATCTAACATCCAAAACCTAGATCAACTATAACCATGCAAAGACAACCAAAACGCTTTCGCAATTAACTTCTCAGATCAAAGTAATATGAATTTAAACTGCTAAGCATATTAATATTAAATCTATGAATAGAAGTAATTATTGCTACCATATTGATGTATATATATAAAATGATTATCTCTACAGAATAAATTATGTAAAGCTATAGCAAAAATAAATAGAGAATATATAGGACAATATCATACACTAACAACAAGAAAATACATATAAAATTATAACTAGAAAATTAAATAACATTAAATAAATCTTTGCAATGATAGGAATGAAAAAAATTAATGGAATCCTAAAATAGGTATCAGTATATAAAGTTTTTTACTGAGGGTGGTTTTGGGTTGTAGGGGTCATGATCGGTGTAGATCTGCAAAAAAATTTTCAGAAATTCCAACATAGGAACGATCCAATAGGTTTTTATACGAAATCTACCTAAAAACCCGTCCTCATAAAGTACAAATCGCTTATAAATCTATAAATAATTTATTTATCAGAAAATGGAAAACGCAATTCGATGTCATATTCACTTCAATAGTCGGGGCTTGCCAATTTTGTGCCTTTGCGTTTAAAAATGATTCAGAAAGTTTCGCTTTTGTTTAACAGGGAATTTGAGAAACACCTTAAATCTGAGTTACAAACCAATTAGAGAAAATTAACACGGTTTCGTTTAAAACAATGTAATTAATTCAGCATCTGTTTGTTTCCGTGTAATATTCCATATCTGAATTGTTAAACGAAATTAAAACTGCACAAATCTATCTATCTATATTATAAAGAACAAACATATCTGTGCGTAACGCATACGTCATTTTGCGAATGGCAACACTTTGAAATTTGAAATAAAATTTTGGTTTTGCAATTTTCTCTACTACAAATTTTTAAACTTCTAAACATCGCACATTTTAAATTTTTACACCGTTGTATGAGGGAAAAAATGCTCTTTTAAATGCAATTTGTTTGAAAGCTGTATCTCAATTTATTTTTCAGATATTAATATTTTTGTAGTTTTTAATACCATTTTTCTAATCGTGGCAAAAAAAGTACTCCATTTCTATTGAAAGTAAACGGAAAATAGACGAAAATAGGAGATACTGTATCTTTTTGTTGCCATTTTGTCATAAAACCTGAAAAAAAGTTGAAATTAATATACGGGTCATGTCAAGAATATTGCCTGTTATTCCGTGATAATGACGTCATATGCATACTTTTCTATAGACGAAGTTTACGACTGAATTGTAAAAGTGAATTGCTTTAGCGGATGTAAAGGACGTCATTTTATAAAAAAACGGGTAATTTAATTCTTAAACGTAAATTATGTTTTGTAAAAGTGCGTCATTTTCACTGCCCAGCTACTTTGAAATTCTTCACAGGTGAAAATGCTTCACTTTTGAAAATAATGTATTCGAAATCACACACTGATAAAACGCAATGATTTACAAAAAATTAGTGTCTTTATAAAAGAGAGGTGACATGCAAATAATAGCGATTTAAAATTATATTACATAAATTGATGATTCTCGCCTGGATGGATTTACTTCGCCGAGTTAGACAAGCAAACAAATAATTCGAGGTTTAAAATAATATCATGTTCCTGAAGTTTTTGTCCAAAATTCTCTCGAACAATAAAATTTTAATGCTATTCTTTAGGACATTCTACTATAATTTTATCAAAATAACATAATTTGCTTAATTTAATTTTTCATAATTTTATATAATCTATATATTTAAAACACAAGTGTGTTTTTTAGTCATCTGCCCTGATCTTTTTGCTGAACCAATTTTACTAATTTTTTTTTAAACTGAAAGCTGTTCATTTGTAGATGTGATCGCACTATCTTTTTTTTTTTTTTTTTTTTTTTTTTTTTTTTTTTTTTTTAAATATCTTCACTTTTATATTTTAATTTTAAAAGCATTTTATGAAATTTCTTCAAAATGATGAAATTTAGATAGCTTTCATTATTGCAGACAAGAGAGAAATAATGAGGTACTTTTAACTTTATTCATGCCATTTTCTGATAAAAATTCAAAATTGTTGCACAGGGTTTAGTGGAGGAAAATCCCATTAGGAGCAGAATATTATATTAGGCGCATAATAACGGAAAATGACATACTGCTTTTGAAAACATGCAGTTTTCCTCATAAATTTTCTGTATTGTTTTTCCGTCTGCATTTGTACTGATACTAAGTTTCAGACACTAGGCGAAATGCTTATTTAAGTGAAAATGAAGTCATATTTAAAAGAAAACGATCATTTTCTCAGATAAAACTAAACATTTTAACATAAATGCGCCTAAAATACATAAATTACGGAAATTTTTACTCTCCGGAATTGAGATTTGAATCTCAAGTAAAGAGTGCGTCTGTTCACATAAAAGATGTTGCCGACAATCGTGATTTCAAGTTTTGAGTTAAAAGGATTTTAAAATGATCAATCAAAATACAATTTCTTTAAAAATGATGAATATGGATATGAGAAGTGCGTATACAAATTTTGAGAAGGTGAAAATTGCTGTTTTTCATGCCGGAATACCAAGCATAAGATCCTCAATTCTAAAACTGCATCCTAATAACTGATCTTTATTATATTTTACTGATTATGTATCTATATTATAATAACAAACGTATCTGTGCGTAACGCTGACGTCATTTTGCGAATGGCAACACTTCACGATCAAATTTCAGTTTTGATATTTTCGCTACTGCAATTTTTTAATCTTCTGACCATCGTACATTTTCAATTTTCGTCGCAGAGGGAAAAAATTTACTTTAAAATGCAATTTGTTTAAAAACTGTATCTTAATTGACTGTTGTATTATGTTTTCTAAAATAATTTTTAAGCATGATTTTTTAAAAAGTTTATCTTATCACGTGCCGGTTTCAATACATAATAATAATAAATATTTTACACATAAAGCAACAAACATTGTTCAGCATTTGTTTCTGACTATTTTTGCATAACGAAATTAATACTTTCTTTATAAGCAAAATAAAAGAATAATATTAAAAGCACACCAATCTAACATACTTTTGAAAGTCAAATTAGCATATTTGTAATCGTAAAATTTAAATTTTTAGATCACTAAATGGGATTTTTTTTTTCAAAATGAAATTTGTTTGCAAAGTTCATCTCAGTTTACTGATTGTCTATGGTTTTAAAAACAATTTTAAGGTACGAAAATTGTTGAATATTTTTTAATTTATCTATAGCACGCGGAACTCAATTACGAAAGATTAATCCGTTTGCCATTAAAAGAAAATAAAGAGTTCATCATTTTCTTACGGCTAATATCCATTAAAATAAAACTTCCCTATGAATAAATAAATAAAATAATATAAATAAAATACAAATTTAACAGACATGTAAGCTCTGAAATTATCAGAATATAAAAAGATGCCGTAAGTAGCCAATATCTTGGTCTCTTAGCATGCGGCTAATAAGAAAATATTGCTTTTGATAAATTTCAAAAATTTATTTTATTGTGTAATTCGTATTTTTCATATAAAAAATGCTTTTTTAATGTAAGTGGGCAGTCTAAAAAATTTATTGCATACAAAAAAAATTATTAGTTTTCAATTAAAAAAAATGTTTTCACCTATATTTTGTAATCCGGGAAGCCCGGGTATGATCACCTAGTATATATAAAAGCCGTTCTCTGTGTGTATATCCGGTATACAGATCTTCAATTTTTGACCAATTTGCACGAAACTTCATGTACATATGCTTTAGAATGTGGAAAAGATCACTGTCAACTTTAAAAAAATCATCATATCACTATTTATCCTTTTTTTCTACCAACTTACATAATTTAACCTTACAGAAATATCTCTTTTTAAAATTTCTAATTAAATAGTTTCTTTTCTGTTACCACATCCACATGACACAAAAATGTGAAAAAACTAACGATAATGCGTGTAATTTTTTTTATTTGCCAATAAAAATTCAGATTTTCTTGCTATATTTTTGCCTTTTTGAAATTGACGTCGTTCTTAACAGGAAATGCAATTTTTTTTAATATATAAAATAAAAACTTTAACTATAAGAGCGGTAAAATAACGTAGCACCTTAATTTGAATGTTTTTTTAGATTAAAACATCTATTTTTAATACAGACAGTAAAATTTCATGAAAAAAAAATTAAGGAAAAAGAAAATAAAGGCTAGATATGACGTCACATTCTATCAAATCTTTTCAACGTGTAGTCAAAATCACTGTAAAAATAAATGGCTCCTACATTTTGTTTACTACTTCGATTGTATACTACAGCCATATCTTATAGCTATACGTTATAGCTAAGTGTTGTATAGATTTAGATTCAGTAATTACCTTTTCTGTGATTTATAGTAAAAAGATAAAAGTTAGTTCCCTTTTTAAAAAAATTCTTGGCTGATGTCACGACTTAAAATTTACGGAAAATGACATCATTTCATCTAATCATTGTATATTTAATTTCTATTAATGAAAAATTTCAGTTTACGTTTAAGAGTGATGTTTTGTTTAGAGTGGAAACCCTCTTTATTAATACTTTAATCAAAGCTTATAATTGATGCATGTATTGTATTTTTCTCCGTACTGTGAGAAATCGCATATTTCTGTTATGCGTGACAAAGAAAATATATATTTGAATTTTAAAAGTAAATAAAGCAATTTATCAAATTACAACGACCATTTGGAAAATGATTTTTTCAAAGACTAAAATTTAAGACATAAAAAATAGCACGGAGTTGATCATACATTACGTACGCCATAAATTAAACATAGTGTTATTACACGTAAAAATTCCAAGCGACCAAAATCGCCTGCGACTCGTACGTATTATCCACCTGAAACTTATGTATTATCCAAGCATTTCATTGGCTGTTCGGGAAAAGACTTTTCCATCGTCAGATTTCCAAGAAATCTGACGAGCCATTTTAAATGAAATTTCATTCTTAAACTTCTAAACATCCCACAATATTACTTTTTACACCGTCGGATAGAGAAAAAAAATGTACTTTTAAATGCAATTTGTTTGAAATTGTATCTCAATTTATTTCTGAGTTATTAATTTTTTTTTGTAGTTTTTATTACTTTTTTGTTATAGTGGCAACAGAAGGTATCCATCTCTGTTGAAAGTAAAGGAAATACAGATTACTGTATAGACCAATCATAAAACAAATAAAATGCGGATTAAACCAATAAAAACCTTCAGCTATGCTTTTGATTTCCCATCCTTATGAGAACAATAACCATTTTTCCAAATGGTTAAAAAATTATACTTATTAGATTATTTTGAGTAGTTTGATTTGGTATCTGTTAAATTCGTGTTTTATTTTATTTTATATTTGGTGTTTTATTTTCGTTTGCCAATTCGGTTATTGAATATTACACGAAAACAAAAAAATTCTGAATTATTTACAATGTTTTTGAATAATTGAGTAAATGATTTGTAATTGGGTTTCAAGCATATTTAAAAAATATTCATGCTTGAAAATTACTTTAAAATCCATAAAAAATCTGTTAATCCATAAAAAATTTCGATAAATATTACTGAAAGTACTTTTATTTTCTATAAGAAGGGTGGAACAATCGAATGTGCGAAATTTAGAGGTTGAATTGCAGTAAAAAAGGAATGTATTGTTGTGTTAGGTTGTTGCCACCAAAAATATGATACTAGCGTTACTCATAGACATGTTTTTTCTTTATACTATTGCATTAAGAGTAAATGGGTTCATCTTGCGTAATCGGGTTGCACGCACCTTTAAAAATATCCATGCTTGAAAATTACTTTAAAATCCATTAAAATCAGAAAGTTGAGATAGGATTTTCAAACAAATTTTATTTGAAAGAACTTTTTTCAGTTCGACACTGTAAAAAATGAAATTGTGTTGTGTTTAGAAGTCAGTAAAGGCACAATTTATAGGTTGCAATTTATGGGGCACAATTTATGGGCACTGACATAGTGTTTTTACTTTATAATGTGTATATCTACCCTATCTATATTATAAAGGACAAACATATCTGTGCGTAACGCATACGTCATTCTGCGAATGGCAACACTTTGAAATTTGAAATAAAAATTTGGTTTTGCAATTTTCGCTACTGCAAAATTTTAAACTTCTAAGCATACCACGTTTTAAATGTTTACACCGTCGTATGCAGAAAAAAATGCACATTTAAATGCAATTTGTTTGAAAGCTGTACCTCAATTTATTTTTGAGATATTAATTTTTTTTATAGTTTTTAATACCAATTTTCTAATCGTGGCAACTGAAGTACTTCATTTCTATTAAAAGTGGTTTATTTATCTTTATTGATTATATTCTTACTGATGCCATTTTCTCATTACCCATTAAAAATATATTTTTTAAAAATTTGAACAGAAAATGACGTTACGCTTTAAAAAAGACACAATTTCCCTGATGATGCTGTTATATTTCACTATTTTTTCATTTCGCTGACTTTGAGTTTGAGACAATAGGCAAAATATTTCAGCGACTGAAAATGACGTCATATTTAAAAGAAACCGATAATTTTATTTGATAAAACGAGATATTTCCCCATGAATACGTCTAAAAGTTATAAATTTCTGGAATTTTTACGCGCAGGTACAGAGATTGTTATAAGAACTCAAATCACGAGTGGGAATTTTAACATGGCAAGTTGTAATAGTTGACAAACGTGACTTAAAGCTTGAAAATATATTTATCAATAACCTATTGCGCGTTAAAATGTTTTTAAATGGTTAATATTGATGTGAAACGTTGAAAATGACTTGATTTGTTTAGATTTAAAGGGAAGGGGGGATTCTATGATTATGTCAAGGTGAAATCTTTTTGCTGATTTTTTCATTCCGTAATACCAAGCATCAATTGAAAACTTATTCAAAATTACTTACCTTGATTATATGTTACTGATTACGTATATGAATAAAGTTTAATTTTCCAATAATTTTAACAGTTGAAGTTTATGAAAAAAGTATTTTGTTAATCTTAGGTTAAAATATGTCTTTGGAGAGTTAAATTAACAAGTGTAAGATGGATTTTTTATTGTAATTATTGTTGTCGATGTATTATAAATTTGATGCAACAGTTCCTTAGTAAACATTTTCTTTCGTCGAAATTCGACGGGTTCCACCTCGTATATATAAAATCCTAACGAAACGAATTTATGAAACGAATATATGAAACGCCTGAAATGTATCGATTCATTGAATCGACTGATTAAACAACTGATTTTGTTTCACGGCGATTTCTCCTAAAATATGGAATACTTTGCGATGAAATCAACACCAAAAATCCGTGTTGATCCACAGATCTCAAAACTGGCATTAGAATTTTTAACTTCGAATTAGTTTTCGAAATATTAATTTTTTTCTAATTTTAAATACATTTTTTCTAATGATGGCAACTCAAATTTTAATCATAACAGAATTTTTTTTTTTTTTTTCAGAATTCAGAAAAGGTTACTATTTTAAATTAATTTGGCGACAGTTTGGACTCTTTTAAATCTATGCTAAGAAAAATGCTTTTTTTGTATTTCGTTATCATTTTATTAAATACAAAACTTTCATTTAAAAATGAAACATTTAAATTGGGTGAGACTACGCCGGGCACGGGTCACACGAACAATAGAATTCTCCCCAGCTTTAAATGCCCTCTAAGCTACGGCGCACGAGTAGGGTTACTGTATTAAGCAGTTTATCCCTCGTTTGGCTAACTGAATATTATTTATTATATAGAAAATAATCAACATATAGGATTGGTCCGGCCAGAAAACGAATTAGAAAAGAAAATCGCGTACAAAATAAATATTTATTTTTAAAATTGTACCTTCTCTCTATTAATAAATATTTCATGTTTATTAATATACTGGGCAAGAACAAGTTCCAAAAAAGATTTTTTTAAGATAATCTGAAATTAAAAATATATTATTGTTTAGATGTGCTTGGGTGACATGATATAGAATTGTATGCAATAAGTAAAATGCAATTATTTTGATTATGATTTTATTAAAATGAATATTAGAGTTTTCTATTTTGAAAATTTGATGCATCTCAAATTTATAATATGTGTGTATATATATATGCGTGTGTGTGTGTGTGTGTGTTTACAATTGTCAAGAGAATAAAAAAATATGCTTAAATTATTTAGAAAACATAACTTTTTATTAGTTTTGTTTCTGAGAAAAAAATTTCAACGTCTGGTTTTTGTAACATATAGTTATGTAGATTTTTTGTAAATAATTCAAAGAGAATTATTCATAAAATTTGAATATGTCAAATAATTTGTATATTTTAATAACTTTTTTAGCAATTTCGTTTTTAAAATTTTCTTTTAACTCATTTAATATGTTTTATAATGCGCTATATGAATCCCCTTTATTTTCCCCTTACTCCACATTTAGTAAGAAAATAAGTAAAAACTAAATGCGTTAAGTAATTTGTAAATTTTAATAATTTTTTAGCAATTTTTTTTTAATATTTCCTTTAACTCATTTAATATGTTATATGTATACCCTTTTTGCCACATTTAGTACGAGAATAAGTAAAAACTAAGTGCGTTAAGTAATTTAGAAACATTAATATTTCTTTAATATTTCTAGGGTTAAAATCAGGCATTTTTCTCCAGGAGGAATTTTTAAAGCTCCTGTGGTTACAGGGAGGATTTGCACTTAAACTACATTAATAAGCATTAAACTCAAGCAAAACTTAGAAAAATATCCCCCCCCCCCTAAAAAAAAAAAAACACGCACATGCACACACCAAAGCCATCTCCTGAATTTATCATTGAGAATTTTTGTTTTGAAATATTTTTTAAATATGCTTTACATCAAGGAAACAAAGTACTGTGATCTATAATAAAACAGTTGAAAAGTTACATTGCAGCAATGCAGGTTTTACTCTGGGAGTGCGGCTTGTGGAGATGACTGTTTATAATATTTTTTATTTATATTTGACATATTGGGGATGGTTATTTAGTAGAAATTTGGATTTAAAGAAAATGCACATTTTTTTAAACCTTGGTATGTGTCTTATGCCATTACAAAAATATTGATTAATAAAAAAAAAATGTGTGTGTCTGGGGAGGGGGGAGGCTGCAATAAATTTACGTGTACTGTGTGTACTGTATTATGTCTGTTCCGTATTATTGATTGTTCAATATATCAATTTATATAAATATATTCTTTTTATCAGTCGTATAGGAATATATTTTATAAGGACCCCCTCTTTTTTAGAGTTTAGAAAAACAGAACATAATTTTTATTTATTTCATCAGGTTAAAAATTAACAACTATTACTGAAATAAAATATTGCAGTTTTAAAAAACTTGTAAACTATTCATGGAAATAATTTTATTGAGGTTGCAAGTAATCTTTAAAAATTCTAAGAAAATGGATGTTTAAAACTAATTTTTTAGATATGTTTGTCATGAAAAGGCAACTTTACTCTATGTTCTGGGCCTTATTCTAGGTATATGTAATACTTCTTTTTCCTAAATGAAATAATAAAAATGATTCATGGCTGAATCATGAAAACTTTTGTTCATAAAAAATATATAGAAATTAAATTAATACTTATTTTAATAAAATTGCTTTGATTGTTTTTCATCATATAAGACATTCATCTTCATTTAAATTATCTTTGAATTAATTTCAGATTAGTAAGTCAGAAATAATAAACATAAAGAAATTAAGGAAGCAAACAAACAAAAAAGGGAGGATTGAGGAGGTATAAAAAGTTCCAATATAGCAGAATACGCGAGTAACTTTTATATAATTAAAAATTAATTTAATTTCAAAATATTATGTTATATAAGCAATTTGCATTAATAATTTAATGAGAATAGTAATTTAGTAACATAAAATAAAGTAATAAACTACTGCTTTAAAAATCGTTATTTAAATTACAATGCATTATTAACATTTAAATAATAAAAGTTAACTTACCTTAATATGTACAATGTATGATAAACGAATATATTATATTGCATGAAAAGAACTTTTTTTTTTTTTTTTGTACAATAAACATCAATCTATATTTATAAAATATTATGTAAAAGTTAACAGGAAATTTTCACTTAAAATTTCAATTACATCCAGCGGCAAATAATTGCATATTGTATTTAATAATTATTGTTTGCAAAGTTTTAATGAAATAAAAATATTATAATAAAAATTATATTAATTATATTCTACATGCATATTTTTATACCTTTCTGAACAAAAATGAATCGAAACTTGTGTCATAAAGTTGCCCCTTTTAGATTTGAGAACAGTCATATACATGTCATATCATATCATGTCCATGTCATATTAGTCATATGATATCCAAGTCATATCCATGACAAAAGTTTCATATTTTCAGTATTGTCAGTATATTCATATGTTCAGTTTCATATTTTCCGACTTATGCAGGGGCATGCGGGGCTGCCGCCAAGGGGCCCATGAGAGTAATCAGGATTTTCATTAAAAGGTGTCAAATTATATAAATTAGCCAAAAGTGACCAAAATTCATATATTTCAAACATTTAGGAAGGGAGTGTGGTCCCCCTTCTGCTTCCAGTACACGCCCCCCCCCCGCCCCACACACACACACAACACCCATGCAAAAAACAAACTACATCATTAGAAAACTAATGATTAATATTTATTAGTATGTCATCGTTTTCAAAAGAAATTCTACATTAAGGCTGTTCTTAACTGCTCTGCTCAACAAGCGCAAAACGTTTAACTCATTTACAAATTCATTTTTTAACGGAAAGACTGACCATGGAAGCGATTTGGAATTGAACTGTGTTTTCCATTTTTTTTAATCGATAAATTACCTATTGATTTATAAGCTATTTTGATCACGTGACAAACCCATTTTTGGCCCGCTCTTGAGTGTTTTTTCTCCTTTCGCGCGGAAATTCGGTTCAAAACGGCCACTTTGACTCTATTTTCTGAAAAATGTATTGCGTTTCAAAAAAAAAAAAAAAAAAAAAAAAAAAAAAAAAAAAAAAACAGCTCGATTACATAGTTTCTGAACAACAGCACCAGCTAGTTTCATGCATTTTCGAACAAAGATAAATTAAAACTTATGTCAGAAAGTTGCCATTTCGGATTTGAGAACATTCTTAACGTTTTCCTCTTAATGTGACATGTTAAATCATTAATGATGACCAATTTGTGGTTTTCTCTTTTAGACATCTTATAACATACAAATTAAAAGTTTGCAAACAAATATTCGTGTCAACCAATTTATCATTTATTCTACTATTGTCCGACTAGTATTTTTTCTTAAGGCTGTTCTCAAATCCAAAAGGACAACACTGACATAAGTTTTAACTTATTTTTGTTCGGAAAAGCATGAATCGAGCAGATATTGTTGCTCAGAAACTATGTAATTAAGCTGTTTTGTCCGTTTTTTTTTTTTTTTTTTTCTTTTTTTGCAAACGCAATAGATCTTTCAGAAAGTAGTGTCAAAGTGCGCCAGTAGGCGTTTTGAACCGAATTTCCGGGCGAAAGAAGAATAATCACCCATGAAAGGATGAAAAGCGTGTTTGTCACGTGATCAAAATCGCTTATAATTCAATAGGTAATTTATTTATCAAGAAATCGAAAACACAGTTCGATTCTAAACCGCTTCCACAGTCAGGTCTTCCAATTTTATATCTTTCCTTTAAAAAATGAATCTATAAATGTGTCAAAACGTTTTGCGCTTGTTGAGCAGAACAATTGAGAACAGCCTTAAAGTTGTGACCATCTTTTTGTGATACCCTGTATGTAGATGTGAGAAGTACCGGGTACAAAATTTATGCATACATATATGTATGAAGTTTAGTACTAGCCACTTCCACATTATTCACAAGAAAATTCTATAGATAGATAGAAGCCCCCCCCCCCCCAACCACCAACACCAGCAGAATGATGGGGGTCCCGGGGTCTTCTATACTCTTAGTCGGGCAATGCATATTTTGTCGGTTTCTTTTAAATTTTTATGTCGGCCCGGCTCGTTTAAAAAATTGTTCTAATTCTGCTTTACGGCCTTTGGAAAGTTCAGTGCTTTGGCGAAGCCCCGTTCCCTGACCGCCAAAGAAAAAAAAGGCAGCAAGACGCAAATGCGCCATATCTGTCATTTCAACTTTCACACCCCACCCCTCTTGACCTTTGGGGAGGAAAAGGTAATTAAAGAGTGCAGAGCGAGATTACCCCTTTAAATTGATGGCTTTCACTTCTTAAAAAAAAAAAAAAAAAAAAAAAAAAAAAAAAAAGAAAAAAGAAAGAAAAGAAAAGAAAATATTAGGCACAGATGTCATATACGCAGCGGGGTACCTAATTGGCGCACAAATGGCATTATTTTGATAGACATGGTAACCCGGCTATTGTTGTTTATTTAATAATAAATGTTTATTTACTTTATTTCCTTCTTAAATTTATATAAATTATTTTGTTCTATAGTTATTAATTATTTTTTTGTTATTTCGTTTTGAAGAGAACAGAAAATAATTAAAAAATACGGTACAATGTGGTAGTTATTCCGTCAAACAATTTCGCAAATTATATAACTCGCCAAATTGTACAGATTATCAAATTTTTTATTTTAAATAACGAAAGAACAAATAAATTAGTATAACATTAATAAATATAAATATAAAACGTCCAAATAAAAATCACTTGATGACGTAAACACGTGTAACTTGCTAAAAGTCAAGTGAATGTGACATTTACGATCAAGCATTATTGACATTTAATCTTATAGTTCGCGATAGATTTTTTGTCGACGGGATAACTAAGTAGTACCAAAAATACATATGTAACTGGTATTCGAAAACGAGGCTTTTGCCAAATTTTCGTAAAAAATCATGCCAAACATGCGGTGCGTATATGACATTTGGCGAAATATTAAATTATGTAACAAACCATGTCATTTAATTTCAACTTCAAATCAATGTTTTAATTTACCACTCGAACAATAAAAAAAATGCTAACTGGCGAGTTGAAAAAAAGATATTGGCGAGATTTGCACCCGGCTTTTTTTCTTTCGGCACAGATGTCATATACGGCCCCATATTGGGCGCGATTTTTTTCTGACGCCAATGTCATAAACGCAACGGGTACTTAACTGGTGCCAAAGTATCGTTATTTTGCTTGATCTGGTAAGCCGAATGTTGTCGTTTATGCTGTTGATGCGTTCACCAAATTGGCGATGGAAAAAAATCGCGCCAATATGGGTCGTATATGATATTTGTTCCAAACCTTCATATGAGAGGCGAAGGGATCAGATCGTATTTGTTTATGGCATTTGATGACTTGAACTATTATAATATAGATGAAATGATGGGGATAGAATAATATTTGGCGACTTATCACCTGTGCCTGGATAACATTAAAGTATCAAAATGGCACCTAGAGTATAAAAAGCAAAGTGTTCCGCCCGGAACTGTTGATGATAGTCACATGATTTAGGGTATTGTTATAGAGATTGTTTTAAAATATCGGTTGACAAAGACTCTGAATACTTAATTCATTTTATTTTAGCTTCTTTTCAAATGTTTAACTGATCCTCTTTAATCAAAAACAAAAAAAAAAAAAAAAAAAGCCATTGGATATCTTAACAGCAACTGATTCTCCGTTAAATTTTTGCAATCAAAGGGAATTGAATGGAAACCCGTTTACAGGGAGATCTGCACAGCTTTTTCAGTATAATTTAATCTTCTCTATTATTTTTAAAACCCATAAGATTAGCATGTTTTTAGATTTTTAGATTCTGCAGTGTCTGGATGGGGGTTGGCGAGCGTAGCTTGCAGGGGGCAGAGCCCCCTAGTATACTATACAAACGAGAATTTCACTATATGCTGCGCGATTTGGTGGATTTTTTTTTTTTAATCATATTTTTTTTTTTGCACCCACCAAAGAAAACGCGTATACTGTTATTAAAACTCAGGGATTTTACTATGGCTGCGAGACAATAACGTCATGTTTTCTGATTGTCTTTTTAATGATTTGTGAATAGAGAATGTACATATTCCAGTTAACTGCGAATGCCGTATTATTTCGTTTTAATTTATTTTACCTGGAGGGCGCCTTAAAATTGACACGGGCGAAGCCGGGTAGTTCTGCTAGTAAATAAACAAAACACGAATTCATATCACATGTGTAATCGATTTACACGTTTAAACACTAAAATAATCAGAATTATAAAGGTTTCTTTATAGGGAAGTGTTTCGCGATTGATCGCTGACGATCATATAGAATGCAGGCTTAATACGCAAATATCAAAAATGCTTTTTGGTGTGTTGGCAGTGTTGAATTCAGGGGGTGGCCAAGGGAGGGACACTTCTCCCACCCTCCCATCCGAAGCAATGAGATGTCCCACCACCGGAACCCTATAATATCTCCCCCGGAGCCACAGAAATCCCTCCCGAAGAAAAGTGTCTGAATTCAAAACTAATTGTAGGGCACACTAAGAAAATAAACTAAATGTAAGATACTTGTTAGAGATTTAAGGCTGTTCTAAAGTCGAATTGACAGGTGTTCTTATTCATATACTTATGTAATAGAATGGTGCTTTCCATTTGTTGCTAAAGGCAGAAGATCTATGATAAAATACTGTTGAAGTGAGCGTTTTCAACTGAATTCACGACGATGCAGCCCGAGAAAAAAAAAAAAAAAAAAAAAAAAAAAAAAAACAGAAAACGCCACTTGAGTACATAGTTTTTGAAGATACTTGCCATTTCCATGCGTTTACGAACAAAAATAAAGTGTCAAGGAATATGTCAGAAAGTTGCTATTTGGATTTGAGATTAAATAGCCTTAAGCAAAGTCGACAGTACATTACAAAAACAGAGCAAAATTCGATGCGAGAAACGTATCCGTGGATGAACTACGCACATCTTTCAGCAGATTAACTAATTAGCATCGAAAAAAAGAAATGATACGAAAATGAAACAGAAAGCTAAACCTTTGGAGAAGTAAGAAAAGCAAACGGGTGACACCGGACACGGAGTGAGGGTGGTCCTCCGGCAGTCAACAAGGGGTAAAGGGGAGAGTATATCATCTCTATCGAGCATGATGATAGTCCGTGACTGTTTGTCCCTTCACCTACGATAAGTTTGTGCATGCCTGTCTCTCTCTTTACGTCCTAGCCCCGAATGTGTTTGGACGGTTTTCTGTTTCATCGCAACGTGTGTCAGGACGCGGGGAATGTCGCTGAAAGCCAGTTTCACGGACGAATGCTTTGTTGAGCTTACATTCATGACTTGTTGTCCGCTTAAAATGACAATCATCTGATAGGCCACTGAAAGGAACCCCGCCGACTTATTTTTCGGAATGAGTAACTACCGTACTTGTGTACAAACACCGAGCCTCGGAAGAATTTTAATGAATCTAAATATGAGAGCCTGGTCTAAATATATTCATTTCCAACTGATTCCAACTCAGAGATAATTCGTTCGCTCCCATCCCCCATTATAAATAAAAGCTGTGATTCTTAGTCCGAACAACGATTGCATTGTTCTAATTTAATCAAAACGTCCCATGATGCAAATTAAGATTTTAATCGGAACATAACAAACACACCACACACGTTCACACACATGCGTTTAACTCAGTTGTTTAACGACTTTAAAAATACAGAGTGCAAAGGAAAGTCCCTTTAACCTGAAAATACTTGCGAACGGAGAGCTATGCAAGTGAGGTAACGGTATATTAAGGCCCTACTTCAGTCACGCGAAAAGACCCTTTCGTTAATGCTATTTTTATGGAAGAATATATCTCGAAAAAATATATAAAGATATCTCGGTCGCATTTCACTATTTTTAAAAGATTTTTTTTTTTTTTTTTTTTTTTTTTTTTTTTTTGCAGTGGCTAGATCTGTATGCAGGACATTTTCTACTTTTTCAATTTCGTTTACAAGTATTTTTAATCAGACACTTTAATTTTTAGAACCGGTTCCTAAAATGAAAGCATCCTCTTGAAAAAAATCCCCAATGAAAATCGAAAAAGTAAAAAACGACCTTTTTACAGATCGATCTCAGCTAGCCACTGCAAAAAAAAAAAAAAAAAATCATCTAAAAATATTGAAATGCGACCGAGATATGTTTATAAATTTCTTCCATAGGAATAGCATTAGCGAAGGTTATTTCCGAATTTCTCGTTTCAGTTTGAATATTTTTAAACGATTTTTTTTGCATAGGATAGCTGAGCTCAATCCTTAATATGACTGTTTTTTACTTTTTCGATTTTGGTTGCAGATTTTTTTTTTTTAAAGGTACTTTCAGTTTTGCAACCGGTTCCGAAAGTGAAAGTAACTTTAAAAAAAAAAAAAATTGTAGCCGAAATCGAAAAAGTAAAAAAGGGTCATATTAAAGATTGAGCTCAACTATCCTATGAAAAAAAAAAAAAAAAAAAAAAAAAAAAAATCGTTTAAAAATATTCAAATTGAAACGAGAAATTCGAAAATAACCTGCTCATAGGATTAACATTACGGAGCATGTGTTTTCAAGTGTGTGAAGAATTCCCTTAAAGCAATTTAATTCCCTTTAATTCGACGGGGAAATCTAGGAACGAACCATGCCAAGCTCTGTTTTAAGTCGAAGCTATTTGCAAGTAGATATTATTCTATTACTTGAATATAAATGAATTTGTATTAAAAATGTAGATGTAAAAATTAGAGTTTGAAGAAATAAGGTAGTTAAGGGGAAACAAAAGTTTCATAAAAAAATCAAACTCATAATTAATTTTAGACTAAAAGAATTCCTGCCGGTCCGGCCTACAGGCGGAGGAAATTTCGAAGTTAAGTATACTAATTTCACCAACAAAAACTAAATCATGATTAGAGATAAACCCACTTTAACAATTTTATCTGGCTGCTTTTGACGAGTTTTTTTTTTTTTTTTTTCTTTTTTTTTTTCATTTTTATATAATAGCTGGTTTCATCAGAATCATGTTAAGGCGGTATTAAAAAAAAAATCTTTTCTATGCTCAACAACTCGAAATTTTATGGCCCATTTTCAGATTCATTTTAAAAAGAAAGAATATTAAACTTGCTGACGTGATTTTTGAAGAGATTTATAAGCGATCTGTGTTTTTATTTTTCGTTCAATTAATTAAAACTTGATTTATAAACAATTATTTTCTCAGTAGGACAATGTTTTTCGTTTGTGACACAATTGCTTCGGCAAATTCTGTTCAAAATGCTCACTTTGACATCATTTTTTGGAATACATCTTTGCCTCTATGAAAAAATCGATCATTACGGTACATTATATAGTTTCTGAATAAGAGAATCTACCAATTGGATGCGTTTGAGAGCAAAAATGATTTTAAAAATGAGTAAGAAAGTAAGCAGTTTGGATTTGAGTACACCCTTAATAAGATGATTTTTTTTCTTCAACCGCTATGCATTTTTAATTTGTTTTTGCTGTAAGAATTGGTCCTATCCAAAACTTGTCTATATAGATGTTATAGACAGTATTAAGAAGATATATGATAAATTCATGGGGATTTTATATCTTGTGAATTGACGGAGTTATGGAAATTTTTCTTCTTCAACCCCACCTTTTTGTTTTCGTTTTTATTTTTATTTTATTTATTTTTATTTTTTGCGCTAAGAATTCGTCCTATCAAAAACTTGTGAATATAAAAGTTATTAAGGAGATTTATAATAAAATTAATTAGATTTGATATCTTGAGAATTGACGAAGTTATGATTTTTTTTCTCCCAAAAATCCTATTTTTTGCGCCCCTTGAGTCCAATTTTAATTTTATCAAAGTCTGTGATGCATACATTTTTTGCCTTATTTTTAGAAGTAATAAAAACTTTAAACTGATTTGATATATGTACGAAATTTAAGAAGTTGTCGGCTTTTTTCGTTTTTCACAAAACCCCTCCCTATTTCCATCCCCTTAGTCCGATTTTGCCCATTAACGAACTTGACCGAGATTTTTTTGCCCCTTGATTTTATGTATCAGTTTGGAAGAGATTTGTTCAGAGTTGTGGAAGTTATCGTGTCCAGAAAAAAGTGATATATATATAACCATTAATTAAACATTACCGACCGTCATCAAAAAACGCAATATTGTGAATGATTGACAACAAAGTGCCACAAACCAACAATATAGAACTGTATGTATAAAATACATATAAATTACATAACTAGAAAGGTAAAAATCATAAATTAAAACTTTGCGTTGATTAGAATGAAAAAATTAATGGAATTTCCTAAGGGAGGTATCAGATAACTACAAGTAGAAATCATATAGATAATATATATATATATATATATATATATATATATAACCATTAATTAAACATTACCGACCACCCACAAAAATTGTGATAGTATGAATGAATTGACAATACTACAGTTTCCCCCAAACACACTGAATGGATCCCAAAAACATAATATACAAGCTGCTATGTATAAAATAATGTCCCTTGTACTATATAACAAGAATTAATATGGAAAAAAAAAGAAGAATATGGAAACCGATAAAAAAAATTGAAAAGCTTATATATTGAATTACGTTATCAAGTGTACAGAATTCAATTATGTAAGCAAATTAGTCGTTTTTTGTAAGAAAAAAGCTAAAAGCTGAAATTTTTTTCCTCCTGTACTCAAACGATTAAAATAACAAAAGAAAATAGTTTCAAGATGAAAACAGGATAATATTAAATGCTATGAAATGGAAAAAGCAAAACAACCTTTTAAATATTTAATTTATAGCAAGGAAAAATAGTAATATTACACAACGTACCTAATAAAATCCCAGTTTTTTTTTTATCCAAATTAGGGGATCATACCCGGGTTTCCCGGGTTAAAGAATATAGGTGAAAACATTTTTTTTTTTATTATTGAAACTAATAATTTTTTTATATGCAATAAATTTTTTAGATTAACCACTTACATTAAAAAAGCATTTTTCATATGGAAAATACGAATTATACAATCAAATAATTTTTTGAAATTTATCAAAAGCGATATTTTCTTATTAGCCGCATGCTAAGAGTTATTTGCCTAGATTTTGCTACTTATGGCATCCTTTTATATTCTCATAATTTCAGAGCTTATACATGTCTGGTAAATTTGTGTTTTATTTTTATTATTTTATTTATTTATTCATAGGGAATTTTTTTTTAATGGATATTAGCCGTAAGAAAATGATGAACTCTTTATTTTGTTTTAAGGGCAAACGTATTAATCTTTCGTAATCGAGCTCCGCGCGATATACATAAATTAAAAAATATTTCATGCTTTAAAATTGTTTTCAAAACTATAGACAATCAGTAAAATGAGATGAACTTTGCAAAGAAATTCCATTTGAAAAAAAAAATCTTATTTGGTGATCTAAAAATTTAAATTGTACGATTACAAATATGTTAGATTTATGTTTTTTCAATATTATTCTTTTATTTGATTATAAAAGAAGTATTAATTTCGTTAATTTGTCTTTCACAAATATGTTAGATTGATGGTTTTTTAAATATTATTCTTTTATTTGCTTATAAAGGAAGTATTAATTTCGTTATGCAAAAATAGTCAGAAACATATGCTAAGAAATGTTTGTTGCTTTATGAGCAAAATGTTTATTATTATTTTTTATTGAAACCGGCACGTGATAGGATAAACTTAAAAAAATCATATTTAAAAATTATTTTAGAAAATGTAATACATCAGTCAATGAATACAGTTTTTAAACAAATTGCATTTGAAAGTAATTTTTTTCCCTATACGACGAAAATTATGTACGATAGTCAGAAGATTAAAAAATTGCAGTAGCAAAAATTTCAAGAGCGAAATTTTATCATGAAGTGTTGCCATTTTTCACCTTCTCAAAATTTGCATACGCACTTCTCATATCCATATTCATGATTTAAAAAAAAAATCTTATTTTGTTTGATCATTTAAAAATCATTTTAACTCAAAACTTGAAGTCACGATTGTCAGCAACATTTTTTATGTGAACAGACGCACTCTTTACTTGAGATTCTAATCTCAATTCCATAGAATAAAAATTTCCGTAATTTATGCTTTTCAGACGCATTTGTGTTAAAATGTTTAGTTTTATTTAAGAAAATGAACTATTTCTTTTAAATATGAATTCATTTTCACTTAAATAAGCATTTCGCCTAGTGTCTGAAACTTAGTATCAGTACAAATGCAGACGGAAAAACAATACAGAAAATTTATGAGGAAAAATGCGTGTTTTCAAAAGCAGTATGTCATTTTCCGTTATTATGTGCCTAATATAATATTCTGCTCCTAATGGGATTTTCCTCCACTAAACCCTATGCAACAATTTTGAATTTTTATCAGAAAATGGCATGAATAAAGTTAAAAGTACTCATTATATCTCTCTTGTCTGCAATAATGATAGCTATCTAATTTTCATCATTATGAAGAAATGTCATAAAATGCTTTTAAAATGAAAGTATAAAAGTGGGGATAAAAAAAAAAAAAAAAAAAAAAAAAACAGATAGTGCGATCTCAGCTACAAAGATAGAGCTTTCAGTTAAAAAAAAATATATATTAGTAAAATTGGTTCAGCAGAAAGATCAGGGCAGATGACTAAAAACACACTTGTGTTAATACAGTCAAACCTCGTTAACATGAACCTCAAGGGGAATGAAATTTTTGTTCATGTTATCCGTAGTTCATGCTATCAGTAACAAAAAATCCTGATTAAAAGAAAAAAAAATCGAGAAAAATACATATAGGGGAGACTGGGGGCTAATGGGACATGGGAGCTAATGGGACAACATGGTTTTCTCGTGAAATATAACAGTCAAAATTTATCAGTAAATGTCATTTCTAGTATTATACAAGAACATGCATTAAACATTTTTTGTTTTTTTTTTAATTATTATTAGCTATTTGCAAAGCTGGAAACAAGATACATTTAAGCATCAAGATGAGTTTTTTATATTTAATAAATATTTGTTTTGATCAACGATTAAATCAGTTTTTAATAATAATACCTTTTATAATGAAGCTTTTATACAATGTTCATTTTTAATCACTTTTCGTACCAGAGATAAACAATTAATTTACAATAAGCTTAATTGCAGTGGTAAAGGATTCATGGACAAATGTGGATTTCACATAGGATCTAATGGAAGAAAACTTTGTTTTAGAATTGAGACTTATTTCTATTTTAATAATTAAACTATTATATATCTTTTTATTCATTTATTCATCACATGCTACATTTCATATAAAAGTTGCAATACTAAACTGTAAATTTTCCACGCGTGAAGAAAGAGACAATACATAAAAATACTCCCTTTAGGTAGCAACTTTCCCTGATACTGCCATATAGCTGGTGACACGTATTGTATTGTCCAAAATTGAGAAAATTCTAATGGCAATAGTACACGTTTCCATCGCTCTAAAGAATAATCCTTTTCATGAAGTTAAAGTATAACCCATTGTTTCCCCAGGTAAAAGGAAGCTTTCACATTTTTCTAGGAATTTTCGTTCACGTTAACCGTCAAAATCTGTCATGACGACATCGAGAATTGTTCATATTAAACGAAATTTCACGTTAACCGTGTTCATCTTAAAAGGAGAAAAAACACTAGAATCCGTATTCACTTTGACGGGGACAGTGGGAACTGTTCATGTTAAAAGTAATTCACGTTAAGCGTGTTCACGTTAACGAGGTTCGACTGTATATAGATTACTAGGGGGCTTTGCCCCCTGCAAGCTACGCTCGCCAACCCCCGTTCAGACACCGCAGAATCTGAAAATCTAAAAATCTAATGGGTTTTAAAAATATTAGAGAAGATTAAATTATACTGAAAAAGCTGTGCAGATCTCCCTGTAATCGGGTTTCCATTCAATTCCCTTTGATTGCAAAAATTTAACAGAGAATCAGTTGCTGTTAAGACATCCAGTGGTTGTTTTCGTTTTTGATTAAAGAGGATCAGTTAAACATTTGAAAAGAAGCTAAAATAAAATGAATTAAGCATTCAGAGTCTTTGTCAACCAATATTTTAAAACAATCTCTATTAACAACAGCCTAAATCATGTGACTATCATCAACAGTTCCGGGCGGAACACTTTGCTTTTTATGCTCTAGGTGCCATTTTGATACTTTAATGTTATCCAGGCACAGGTGATAAGTCGCCTGATATTATTCTATCCCCATCATTTCATCTATATTATAATAGTTCAAATCATCAAATGCCATAAACAAATACGATCTGATCCCTTCGCCTTTCATATGAAAGTTTGGAACAAATGTCACATACATAACGCCAATATGGGGAACGCATCAACAGCATAAACAACAACATCCGGCTTACCATACCAAGCAAAATAACGATACCTTGGCGCCAGTTAAGTACCCGTTGCGTATATGACATTTGTTCGTCAGAAAAAAATCGCGCCAATATGGGACCGTATTTGACATCCGTGTCGAAAGGAAAAAAAAAAGGCGGGTGCAAATCTCGCCAATATCTTTTTTTCAACCCGCCAGTTAGCATTTTTTTTATTGTTCGAGTGGTACATTAAAACATTGATTTGAAGTTGAAATTAAATGTCATGGTTTGTTACATAATTTAATATTTCGCCAGATGTCATATACGCACCGCATGCTTGGCATGATTTTTTACGAAAATTTGGCGAAAGCCTCGTTTTCGAATACCAGTTACATATGTATTTTTGGTACTACTTAGTTATCCCGTCGACAAAAAATCTATCGCGAACTATAAGATTAAATGTCAATAATGCTTGATCGTAAATGTCACATTCACTTGACTTTTAGCAAGTTACACGTGTTTACGTCATCAAGTGATTTTTATTTCAACGTTTTATTTTTATATTTAATAATGTTATACTAATTTATTTGTTCTTTCGTTATTTAAAATAAAAAATTTGTCAATCAATTTTGTCAATTTTTTGTCAATTAATGTCAATCTGTACAATTTGGCGAGTGGTTTATATAATTTGCGAAATTGGGTGACGGAATAGCTACTACATTGTACCGTATTTTTTAATTATTTTCTATTATTTTCAAAAGGAAATAGCAAAAAAATAATTATGTACTATAGAACAAAATAATTTATATAAATTTAACAAAGAAATAAAAGTAAATATACATTTATTATTAAATAAACAGCAATAGCCGGGTTACCATGTCTATCAAAATAATGCCATTTGTGCGCCAATTAGGTGTATATGATTGCGTTTTGCGTATATGACATCTGTGTCTAATAACTTTTTTTTTTTTTTTTTTTTTTTTTTTTTTTAAAGAAGTGAAAGCCATCAATTTAAATGTTTCATTTTTTAATGAAAGTTTTGTATTTAATAAAATGATAACGAAATACAAAAAAAGCATTGTTCTTAGCATAGATTTAAAGGAGGCTCAACTGTCGCCAAATTAATTTAAAATAGTAACCTTTTCTGAATTATGAAAAAAAAATTCTGTTATGATTAAAATTTGAGTTGCCATCATTAGAAAAAATTATTTAAAATTAGAAAAAAATTAATATTTCGAAAACTAATTCGAATTTAAAAATTCTAATACCAGTTTTGAGATCTGTGGATCAACACGGATTTTTGGTGTTAATTTCATCGCAAAGTATTCCATATTTTAGGAGAAATCGCCGTGAAACAAAATCAGTTGTTTAATCAGTCGATTCAAAGAATCGATACATTTCAGGCGTTTCATATATTCGTTTCATAAATTCGTTTTATTAGGATTTTATAATATAGGGTAGATATAAAATTAGGGAAAATTAAGCAAATTATGTTGTTTTGATAAAATTATAGTAGAATGTCCTAAAGAATAGCATTAAAATTTTATTATTCGAGAGAATTTTCGACAAAAACGTCAGGAACTCGATATTATTTTATACCACGAATTATTTGTTTGCTTGTTTAACTCGGCGGAGCAAATCCATCCAGGTGAGAATCTTCAATTTCTGTAATATAAATCGCTATTATTTGCATGTCACCTCTCTTTTATAAAGACGCTCTAAATTTTTGTAAAACATTGCGTTTTTTATCAGTGTGTGATTTCGATTACATTATTTTTAAAAGTGAAGCATTTTCACGTGTGAACAATTTCAAAGCAGCTGGGCTGTGAAAATAACACACTTCTACAAAACATAATTCAGGTTTAAGAATTAAAATACACGCTTTTTTATAAAATGACGTCATTTGCATCCGTTAAAACAATCCCCTTTTACAATCTGTCTTAAACTTCGTCTATAGAAAAGTGTGCACACGATGTCATTATCACGTAATAACAGCAATACTAGCTGACCCGCCCGGCGTTGCCCGGGCCTTAATAATATTCTTAAATGAATCTGAAATTTTTATCGCAGGTGCATTGCATACAGAGGGGAGTGGGAGTGGAGACCCCAAATTACCAGGGCCCGACTCTTGTTCAGTTCCAAAGTTGTGTACATTCACAGGTTAAGTTTTTCCATTTTTATATGTCTCATGCTCTTTTTATTCCAAATTAATTGATGAATTCAATTAAAATTTAATTATATTTTCAATAATTTAATTTTTTATTTAAAATCTGTAGATGAAAAAGCAATTACAAATACAACATAAACTGTAATAATTGGAAAAGAAATAATAAAATTGTAAGCAAATATTACTATATAGAATGTTTTAAAAAGTACCATCCAGCAAATTTATTTTCTAATAGAGTAAAGCCTGTTTCTAATGGAATCCTGCAATAAACAAAAAAAAAAAAAAAGTTACAGCTTCCCTCTCTCCCCAAAAATGTTATTATGCTTTGTTCAATTTAAATAACCTGCATAAAACGGAATTTATCACTGGTCGTTTCCGTCTAAGCAGGTTTTATTGTATCTTACTTCTGGTATGCCCATAATAATATTCTTAAATGAACCTGAAATTCGAATCGCAGATCCGTACAGAAGGAAGTAAACAAAATTACTTGACGTCATGACAACATTTTTAAATTTCTTGCTGCTGATTAATTCGCATTTCTAATATAGTGCTTTGCAGAAATTGCACGTTTTACTCAAAGTTCCACGGTTGTGCAGCCCGGAACGTTTAAATCAATAATTTGGATTTTAGAAGCAACGCGTGCACTCTGCGTTTATTAAGCCTATTTTAGCGATCGCGTATTCTCTGTGTTTAACTTTATTCCCGATTCAATCTATTTCAATTTTCTGTTCTTAATTCGGATTCGGCTTCTTCTTCACTTTCAAGTATTCACCGAGATCTTTTACGGGCATTTCAAATGATATTTTGAAGCTCTATAATTGCAGCGAAAGAGGGAAACATCATGGAGCTCTTTCCTCCTCTACGGCGAAATGTAAATAAACCCGATCGCCCTAAATCCTGCCAAAGGACTTTTCACAATAACCAATGAGATGCGTTTCTCGGGCGTTGCCATTAGACAATAACAAATAATCGCGATTTCTGTGCCACGTACGTTAGCGTAATATATATATAGATTCTTGACATAGCTCATATTTTAATTTCAATTTTTTTTTCAGATTTTATGAGAAAATGGCAACAAAAAGATACAGTATCTCCTATTTTCGACTATTTTCCGTTTACTTTCAATGACTTTCAATAGAAATGAGGTACTTTTGTTGCCACGATAAGAAAAATGGTATTAAAAACTACAAAAAAAAAATTAATATCTCAAAAATAAATTGAGATACGACTTTCAAACAAATTGCATTTAAAAGAGCATTTTTTTCCTTATACGACGGCGTAAAAATTAAAAATGTGCGATGTTTAGAAGTTTAAAAATTTGCAGTAGAGAAAATTGCAAAACCAAAATTTTATTTCAAATTTCAAAGTGTTGCCATTCGCAAAATGACGTATGCGTTACGCACAGATATGTTTGTCCTTTATAATATAGATATACTCCTGCTCGATAAGTTTAAGGTTATTTTTACAGTTAAGTTAACGCATATTTTAAAATCTAATGGATACAGTTAATCTATTTTGAAATACCGTGATAATTGCCATTAAATATATATATATATATATATATATATATATATAGGGTGTCCAGCTAATAAGACCCTGATTTCAAAATTAAATATCTCAAAAACAAAGATCAATAGAATTATGCGGTAAACGGTTTGTTTATTAGCTAAGCTGTAAAAATGTTATGGAGAAGTTGTAAAATTTAGTTGCAAAAACCGTTAACAGATGGCACTGTAATCTCAATACTTGTAAACTGCTTCGAAGTCCTGAGCAATGGCGTCTCATTCCTAGATGGCTCCCTACGTAAAAACGAATATTAGGAAAATCCATTTTTTCACTGGGGTGATGTGCAGAAGTAGAGACATCTGGTCACAGAAATATTGCATCAGCTTTAATTTTAGAAAATTTCAATTAATAGAATTTTCAATAAAATGTTTGGATATCATTATAAGAATTTTTTAAATATTTTAATAAATTCAATCTTTAATGCCATATAATTATTTAAATCAAAATGCATATATTTAGAAAAATAATTTTGTACTTTTTATTTATTTTTTTTAATATTTTTAAATCACTGCATAATATTTTGGTATTATTGTTTATACTTGAATTATTACAAATAAAAATGTAATTTTTCACTTTTAATTTATTTTTAAATCACGGCATAATACTTCGGTTTTAGCACAACAGATATATTTCTTTTCTTTGTAAACAAAGTTTTAGAGAAAGAAATTATGCATTAAATTATTTCTTTTTTTAAAAGGAATTGATGATAAGTCATATCATCAACGTCAAAGCAAAAGTATTTTGTAAGCTGCATTCCATTCGAACACTTCGGTTCATATCGCTAGAAGCTGCACCATATTTCTGTGCTCAATGATAAAAAAAAATGAAAACGAGTTTTTAAAATTAAAATTATTTTTTAACATAATTAAATTTTTAAAAATAGAAATTTTGTATTTTTTCATTCAAACTATTCGCTACAATTAAAAAAAAATGATTTATGAATCATTATTATAAATGCTCAATGATTTTTAAAAAAGGGGTTTCTTTTAATGTAATTAAATTTTAAAACCAGAAACTTTAGATTTTTTTATTCGAACTTTTTTCACAGTTTAAATAAATATTAAAAAGTAAAGATTTCCATTTTTTTCAAATCCTCCTCTACTTGGATTCGATTCCACGATCTACCAATTAGGAGAGAAAAGACATACCACAGAGATATTGGTAACTGGACCGATGTAGCTTATAACAAAATTTGAAACAAATCTCAATTCTGTCAACACATGGCTCAGCTTCCGCACATTACCCAAATAAAATATTTTTTAAGTTCTTATATAATGATTGCTAAACTTTTTATTGTAAGTTCTGTTGATTGAAATTCTCTAAAATTGAAGCTGAGGCAATAATTCTGTGACCAGATGCCTACACTTCTGCACATCAGCCCAACGAAAAAGCGGTCTTTCCCAATTTTTGTTCTTCCATAGGAAGCCATCTAGGATTGAGGCGCTAGGGTTCTCGACTTCAAAACACAATTTATAGGCATTGCGATTACAGCACCATATGTTAGCGGTTTCTGCAACTAATTTTTGAAACTTCTGTACAACATTTTTACAGCTTAGCTAATAAACAAACCGTTTACCACATAATTCTATTGATCTTTGTTTTTGAGATATTTAATTTTGAAATCAGAGTCTTATTCGCTGGACACCCTGTATATATATATATATATATATATATATATATATATAAAGTTTTTTACTGAGGGTGGTTTTGGGTTCTAGGGGTCATGATCGGTGTAGATCTGCAAAAATTTTCCAGAAATTTCAACATAGAGGAGAATGTAATAGGTAGTATTTCATACGAAATCTACCTATAAATGATTATTCTTAAGTCGACCATAGTATACAATTACCGTATTTTATGGACGAAACGCCGCACTCCTCAAATTGGCCTGAATAAGCTTAAAAATATCGTAATTGCCGCATCCATCGGAACGCTACTTTTTTCGACAGCGTCACATTGACCTAACTTTAATCAAAGTTTTCTGAGCAGTGTAAGATGCCTCGTTTTTAATATCTTAAGATGTCTGAAGTTTTATTTAAAATATTTAAATCCGATTTTAAATATTTTTATGAATTTTTAAATTAAGGAAACTCAGTTGATATTTAAAAAACATCGTAAACGCCGCACTTGGAAAAAAATTAACTTTTAAACTCGTAAACGCCACGGCGTTTCTTCCATAAAATACGGTAGTCAAATATATACACATATGTGATATATGACTATCTACTTTGTTATACATACACATTATGTGATATATAGTATGTGATATATATTATGTGATATATAAATACATACTATGTTAACATCAATAACACATATTTTCCAACATCAGAAAACTAATAGCATATATATATTTTTTTAAATTGTAAAACTAATATATATATATATATTAGAAAAACTTAATTGATTTTTTTTTTGTAAAACTTTTAAAATATTTTTTAGAAAACTCAATTGATTTTTTTTTTTTTTTTTTTTTTTTTTTTTTTGTAAAACTTATAAAATATTTTTAGAAAACTTAATTGATTTTTTTTTTTTTTTTTTTGGTAAAACTTATAAAATATTTTTTAGAAAACTTATTTTTTTATTCAAAAACTAATAAAATATTTTTCTATACTTATAAATAATTCTGAACGAGAAAAATCCTTGTTCTTATATGAAACATAGTATATACTATGTTACATAGTATACAATATATTACATTGTGGTAGTATGTAAGTTTGTTTACCGATTGGAATAATTGTGTTAATATTAATCTAGTGTAATTTCGTATCCAGCGAGTTCTGGAGTTCCATTACCTGTGATTTATTCTGTTGAGCTGAACCAGGTTTCAGACCAGATGCTGTAATCATCAAAGTTAGCTGGGTGAAAGAGTTCGACCAGAATCGTCCGGGATAGCTCAGATGGCAGAGCTCTGGCGGCTTCAGCCAGGAGGTCCCGGGTTCGAATCCTAGTCCGGACATTTTTCGCCCAGTTGGAAATTTACATCTAACATGTAAGCATGTTTACAAATTTATATAACGAATTGAAGAAAAAAAAATTTAACTAATAAAAATTTTAACTAATCAAAAATTTTTTTAAACTTTTATAATTTTATTTCTTAAATTGTAAAAAAAAAAAAAAAAAAAAAAAAAAAAAAAAAAAAAAAAACCCTTTAAACTTTTTTTTTTATAATTTTTTAAAACTGATAGAATATTTTTGTAATTTTTAGAAAACTTATATAAATTTGAAAACTAGTAAAATTTTTTTCTAACTTGTAAATATAATTGAACTAATAAAATATTTGTTCTTACATAAAACATAGTACATACTACATATATATATGTAGTATGAAAGCATAAAAGCACGAATAAAAATTTTTTACAATGAATAGTTTAATTAAAAAAAATAATTAATTAAAAACTTTTTTATTTGTGAAATTGTAAAATTTTAAATTTAATTTTAATTTGAATTGAAAAAAAATTATTTCAAAATATATTTTTAACTTGAAGTGAAAACTTTTTTTCTAAAATTGTAAAACTCGAAAAATATATTTCCACTAGATTTGAAATTTATTTCAAAAAATATTTTTAACTTGTAAATATTTTTAAAAATAATTTTATTAAATTGCAAAAGTAGATAACTTTTATTTTCATTATTAAAAAAATTAATAACTTGGAATGCATTTTAAATTCAAAAATAAAAACTTGTACACGTATATTTTGATTAGGTAACTGTTAATTTCTGTTTTCCAATACAGATTGTCATAATTAAAAGATAGCCTAAATGAATAAACATATACATTTAACAAACAACATCAACAAAATTTATTATTTAAACAATACATTTCGTATAGTTTCTACATTGATGTTACAAAAAAAGTTTTTGCTAATACATCCAGTTCTGTTTAAAAACATAGAAACAACATAGTCGAAATTCACTAACATTAATACCGCGTCCGGTAGTTGATTAAACTGTTCGCGATTATTAAATGTGAAACATATATGAAGACTCATACTTTCATGTTCAAAAATACATTCTACGCACTCATAAATTCGGTTTAAAATAGTCAATAAATTACTCTCAATACAAATGATGAACTTTGAAAATAAAGCAGATTCATTTTCGGTGGTTACGTCACCTAGTGTACATTTTTGTTTAATTAAGCGTTGTAGATAATTTACATACATGTGTTGCAAAAGCTTCTTGTTAAAATGATGAACTTTATCTTTCAAATTTTCTATCTGACAATCGTTTAAGTCAAAATGTGATAAATTCTTCAAGTTTTTAATTCGCATAGTGCTAGTATTGTGATTCATTACCAACACACTATTATTAGCAGTAAATGATGAGGATTTATCCTTCTATATATAAAAAAAAGTTTTGATTTGGAAATGGATCAATGAAAATCCGCGTAGATATTCCGGGTAGCCCCACATCCAATTTGAATGCTTAAGCATGGCCTTTCATCGTTAATATTAAAAAAACTGTTGCATACAAAAATATGAAAATCGTTGGTATTATAGAGAAATGTTTGATAAACACGCTGATGCAGACAGTTTTCAAATCGAAGAATTATTTAAAGAGATATTTAATGCTAAAGTTGGACAAAATCGTTCCATTAAAAAAGTTTTATTGGAGCAAAAACTATACATGAGAATTTAATCATTTTTAGATCATTTTATACGTTATAATTTCTCGGTGTGCAGATTGTATTTATTTTTCTTATTTGACTCATTTTTTGAGATTTTTTTTCAATTTTAAATTCAAATTTTCAGCATTTCGAGAGATATTTTTTACAAATTTTAGAAAATGTTATTAATTTAAACTGTTGCCAGTTGCATAAACAGCGCAAACAATAATGTTTACTTCAAATTAAAAATTTATTTTACACGTGACTATTATAAACAGAAAATATAAAAAGCAGGAACTCATTGAAAATTACGTCATAAAAATTATAATTACACGTGAATTTTAAAAGAGACAGAATATTGTAAAATAATAAATTCATAAACATGCGATAGAAGTCTTAAATAGGAGAATTTACGTCACATTTACGTCACATTACACTTATTATATAAAATGAACAAAAAATAATATTGCAAAACAATTTAAATTTATAAATTGCTCGAGACATTTATTTGATATTTTAAGATGATCATAATATTTCATTTCTAACAAAAGTATTTTTATGTGAATATTAAAAATAAAAAGAAAATTTTGGTGAAAATTACGTCAGATTATAATTCTCAGATTCAAATTATAATTCAATCTTCCGAAATCTTTTTAAAGCCTATTAAATTATCGTGCTGTTAGAGTCTGCGGTGTCTGAACGGGGGTTGACGAGCGTAGCTCGTAGGGGGCAGAGCCCCCTAGTACCTCAAATTAAAACCAAAAAGTTTCAATTGAAATTCATACCAGGTATTAATGTCCATCAAAAGTCTATTTTTCGTCACCATTTCTTCATCACTAATCACATTTTGTTTAAACTCCCGATATACACATAAAATGATTTTGATGTGATGTTTTAGAATTAAATAAACACAATCACTTAACTTGATTTCAATCACATTAAAATTGCGAGGTTTGCTTTTGGGAATGCCTTTGATGTGGGCACCTTGTACTGTATTCAAAACAGCATTTGTTGGTTCTTGTGATGATGAAATTGTGGTACTTGGGGAAATGAAGGATTCCAAATTTTTAAAATCTAGATCATTAAAAATAGTGTCCAAAAAAACTCTTGAGTAGAAGTTGTGCCGTCATCATTTTGAGTGAATATTGAGGTCGTCGAATCCGTATCGAACTTGGGTTCTGCAGCATGAAAATCGTTGTTTGGGAGTAATGTTGAACAGTTCTGGTTTGAATTACAAAATTCTAAACTTGGAAGATTTAATTCCTTCATATCAGTATCCAAAGATGATTTCTGACCGTTGATACTTCGTTACGCAATTAATTTCTAGGGGAGATCTTTTCATCATATTTAATTCAAAAGCCATTTTAAATAGCAAACAGTACGTGGTGTAGTCTGATCAAAAGTCAACAGTAAACTGATTGAGATGATTTCAAAAGATTATTAACATAAGTTCAAATCAATGACGGTTTCAGTTAGAAACGATCACATTAATTAAAAAATCGAGATCGACTAAATTTTCAAATACTCGACTGAGTCGAAAAGCATCATGACTATTGCTAGTATGAATATTTCATCATGTTAGATATTTTTCAAACTTGAGAAGGGCAACACGCGACGAGTGAATCACAAGTTCAGTACAAATAATAATTTTATTCACATGAAATTAATTAAAATATACAGGGTGTCCGGTCTCAACGGTGTCCAATGGCTAATTCCTAAACCGTTAGTCATAGACATATAGTTCCAATTACAAAAATGTTTAAAATCAGGTAAAGAAATATTTTAAAAGCGATTTGGGACAATAAAAACATTTCTTAAAAAATTACGAAATTAAAATTTTTATACCCCCCCCCCCGGTCCTATAAATTATATTTAGTAAAATTTTCCTTTTACGCTGACAAGTAATACACAAAAAGTCCCGTTATTCTACGATTAAAATTGACCGAGTAATAGCTGTTTAAAGTTGGAGCATATTTTTTGCTGCAAATTGGGGGTCATTCACAAATTTAGTCGAAAGATAATTTCATCAGATATATTAGAAAATGGTTGAGGGTAAAATTAACATTGCAATATAAATTTGAAATCTTTAGTCCTTCTGACATATTAATGCAAAATATACGATATGTAATACACATTTAAGAAGAAAGAAAAAACAGAATTTTTGTTAAATAAAATGATGCTAAATTAACAGCCTCAATTCTTTACAAAATGATACGTATTTTAAAATATTATTAGATTACACTAGCCTGCAAAAGTTGGGTTATGTCATGTTTTTTAGCTTTTGATAATTGATTCTTATGTATACTGTACCGCTAAATCTGAAACTGACCTTCATTTTTAACCATCACATCAGGATTTTTCTCAAATTTCAAAGTTAAAAAGTTTAAATTTAAAATTGAATCTCCTCCCTCATCTTATTGGACCACACAGCTATTTAGCTGTAAGAATCCCAGGATAGGCAAAAATATCGAATAAATTATTGAATAAAATAAAATAAAAGAAAACAAAAGAAAAAGTTTTACACACGTTTTATAGTATGAGATTTTCGCTATATTTTAACTTACACATTTACGATTTGCATAAAAATTCTAACATGATAGTTAAAAATGAAGGTCATTTTCAGATTCAGTGCTAAAAAGTACGTAAAAATCAATTATCAAAAGTTAAAAAAACACAACTATCTCCTCTACTTTATTGAATCCGATTTTTGTTATTCTTTAAATTTGACAATTTATGATTTGCGAAATATCCGGACATGATATTTAAAAATTAATGTAATTTTAAATTGATACTAAAATGAATAAATGTTAGCAAAACGTATTCATCTGAAACGCAAAGAATTTCTCGAAGTACATGTTATTAAAAATATATATAATGTTTATTTTTCATTTTTTCCAAATTCAATGACAATACTTTGTTAAAATTTCTTCTAACAAAAAATTATTAACCCACTAATTAAAAAGTCAATACAAAACTAAAAGAAAGCAAATTCAAGTGAAAAAACAGTGGGGCCCGCCCAGCCCAATGGTTAAAGAAATAGTGAAATAATTGGGAGATTAGAGGTTCGAAACCAGGCAATTAGGTAAAGAGATGTATGAACTTGCAGCAAGGGGATAATAATTAACAATCTTAAGTTCTAAATGAAATTTTCCAAGTTTCCATCTAGATTCTCTTTGAAGAAATTCGAATAATGGGAAGTTTGTGGGGTTCGAAACCTGTAAGGAAAACAGTTCTAATATGGCAAACCCGACGTATACAGAACGATACAAAATTAAACTGTGTTTAATCCTTTCCACTGCAATCAGGTCTTCATCAAATGACTTAAAACTAGATCAGTCTACTAATTTCTTTACTGTTTTTTTTAAAAACTTTTCATTAAGAATACAAATTAAATTTAAAAAAGAGCCCACATCTAATAATACAATTCCAGTTTAACCTCATCAAAACTAACCTACTATTTTTGACAAAGTTCAAAACAAACGAAAAATTAAATCTGTTACAACACGTAAAGATTTTCTCATTCAAAAGAAGAAAAAAAATCTAATTTTTCAGGGGGGGGGAGGGGGGAGGGGGGGGGTTAGTAGCCAAACCTCTAACAGTTTCCACAATTTAAAGTGGTTCCAAAACCGATTCTCTACTTCAAAAAAAATTAAGCCCCCCCCAAAATTAAGCCCCCTCAAAAATTTAATCCCACCTACTCTAACATGCCATCTCAACAACCAGGAGTCACTATTTCGTTCATCGTACTCTAGTATGATATTCAACAATAAGCAATCTAGTATGATATTCAGCACGCAGGAGCCTTGCTCCTTGCTCCTGCTTGCTGAGGTAGAGCCCCCATTCTTCCTCTACTAATATATATTTTAAGTTAAAGATATAATTTGAGTAATACTTCGTATTTTTATAATTCTTTACAATTTAAAATAGCAAGGATGCCATACAAAAGTTCACTGCCGAACATATGTAAAAATACATTTCGATAAAAATAAAAATATGCTTAAACACATATCTGGCATTTAAAAATTTAAACCATAATTTGATCACGTTTTGTTTAATCACGGGATGTATATCATTAAAAGCGAATATTAGTATTCTGAAACAGTGGTAGATATTTTGAATAAAAAATGCTTCTATTTGGTAACATTGCAGCTAAGGTTAGTGCAAGTTTGTTCGTGCTAAATGTAATACCTGCACGAAACATAAACTAATACTAAATCCAACTTAGGAAGAATGCCAAAGTGTTCGCGGGCCACAGATAAGTTGTTGGCGGCCAAATGTGGCCCGCGGGCCACGTGTTTGACATGCCTGCTGTAAAATTACTGTAAACGTTTCTGAGAATGGCAGTAAAAGAATCTTTGTTTTAATAAATTCTTTAAGTTTTGAAAATATATTGGGTTTCTGTGATTTCTAAAGTTTTTGGAATCGTGGGTAATTCGGAAGAGAGGTTATTCTATACTTTCGTTCGTGGTGCATTTTCCTAGAAAACATTCCTGAAATATTCGTCTTTTTTTATAAGTTTTCTTTTGCTTTTGTCTACTAAGGGCATGGAGAAAGTTTTCCAAAATAGAACCAAAAACCGTTAAAAAATTTCACTCTTGTAACTTTTTACAAAAATAACTATTTTGATGTAAATAATGGCATTTAATATGAAAGAAAACAACATATGTAGAATTTTCTCCAACCGGAATTATACCCATAAAATGAGCGATTTAGGAATTTCTGTTGGTCAGCGATAAGAGGAGACACCCTGTGAAATAAAAATAAATAGTCTCGCTAGTTTTTGAAACATCATGTTTGAAATATTTTAATCTCGGAATTTACTTTGAACTTTGCAAGGAGAATAAAAAATATTTGCTAAATATTTCACTTCTTTCGCACGCAACTACGCAAGCATTCACAAAGGCAAAATAATAAACAAATTCTAATTTATCAAATAATATAGCCAATTACAACCTCCGATTGCCGCACAATAATAATGGGTTTTGAATACGAAAAATTGACCTTTAGTTGGACTTGTTTGTAATGTAAATAATTTTTGGCATTTGTGATTTTTTTTAGCATTCTAGGCAAAATTTGGAGCCTATTTACGACCCCTTCACAAAATTCCTTTTAATAACAACAGGCCATTTCACAAAATTCCTTTTAATAAAAACGGACCTTTCACAAAATTCCTCTTAATAAAATAGGCCCCTTCACAAAATTCCTTTTAATAAAAACGACCCTTTCACAAAATTCCTCTTAATAAAATAGCCCCCTTCACAAAATCTCATTTCATAAAAACGTAATCTTCCTTATTTGTTCTTGTTGTTTTGTTGTTTGTTAGTTTTAAAAATGTGTCATTTGCAAACAAAACAAGTTCACAAGAAAAGAAAGCTTTAGCGGGATTTAAAACAAGTTTTAACAAATCTTTGGTTTGAATTTGAGTAAATGGATTTTAATCTTTCGTTACAAAATGCTATTTTTCACAAAAATATAATAAATTTCACAAAAATAACTTTTAGATTTCCCCAAATGGGCCCTAAAAAAAAAAAAAAAAAAAAAAAAAAAAAAAAAAAACTCTGCATCGACCTCTGCGATCCGACTATTATAAATATGGGAAAAAGCCTTTTTACTGCCTTTGTAATCAGTTTGTATTTTTCTGTAAAACAGTATATTTTGAAATCCAAACTGGCTACTTTCTGAGATATGTTTAAATTGACAGATGCTGTTATTCAGAAACTTTGTAATCAAATCGTAGTTTTTTCCATTTTTCTGCAGAGGCTGACGTTCTTTTAGAAAATGCTCTCAAAATGGACGTTTTGAACTTATTTTCCGGACGCGATAAAAGGGAAAAGAACAAAACTACCATCATCAGAGAAAAATCATTTATAATAAGAAATTCATTTATAGAGAAAAAAACTGTTCGATTATAAATCACTTCAATAATCATGCTGCAATTGTCGGAATTTTACGTTTAAAAATGTCAGAAAGTTTCATGCTATTGAGCAGAATTTTTTATCTTTTCTTGAGAACCGCTGATAAGCTTTTAGCAAATCTCATTCTTATAAGGGCGTTTTAAGAATAGTATAAAAAATTGTTGTAAAAACGTTTCAAAATTAAAAAAGTGAAATTTTCCAATTTTTCTTTAAATTTTTCATATTTTACCCATAATTTTTTTCTGTTTTCCCCAATTAAATCCTTTTCTATATAAATCCGTCTAATAATATGTCAAAAACTTAATATAAAATTGTACTCAAATAAATAAAATAGTTCGAAGTGTACCAAATCCCATTAAATTTTTGAATTACTTTATTAGTTTACAGTGCTAATTTCCCAGGGTAATTTTCTCTGTAAAATTCGAGTTATCATTAAGAACATTAAAGAAGTAGTATATATTTTTATTTATTTTCTAGTTTAATGTGCTATCGTGTCTTTCTTATATTGAGGCTAATGAAATTGCAAATTACCAACTAAAAAAAAAACTTGTTAAATAGTTTTCAAGCATAATATGAAAATGTATATGTTTTCTATATTATTTTCTGCCTATTACATATGTATTTTTTAAGTTTAAATAATACTTATACATAAAATTTAAATCCTAATATAAGAAATTAAAATTTTATGTTATTGTATTGAGTGTTTTTGAGTCTGTGTTTTAACAGAGAAAGAGATTTCAGGAAGTTGTGAAAAAAAATTGAGTTTGAGTTGTAATCTGGGCTCATTCTCAAGGATGTTTACAGTTTAACTCCACTCACGCTCACTTTTCAAAAAAGTGAAATGAATTCAGCTCAAAACTCACAGGAGCTCGTCAAATTTACGAGTTTCAACCCAATGAGTTCTATCCTTACGAAACACTGGAATTTTCCTTGTTGGTTTCAGCCGGACTGCCAATTGAATTATGATTCTATTGCTCCATGAGACCCAGTCCCAAACAGAGAGGATTTTAAGCAGAGATGTCATTTGAGGATAAAGGTAGGGCAATTGCTCCCACCTTCTTTAAGTTACAGGTTTCTTTTCTTCTCTTTTTTTTTTTTTTTTTTTTTAATCATTATCTGTTTCTTTATTTTCTTATGTGGAATATGTATGAAAAGTGAATGCAACAAAACTGTTTATTTAAAGTAGACAAAAAATTTGGGATTACTATACCCAACGAAAGAATTTATCCCCTCAAAGAAAATCTAAAATGATGCTTCTGATAAGGATCTTGCAGTAAAACATTATACAGGGATTTTGCATTAAAACTCCAAAATCCTGTTGAAATTCTATCGTATAGTGAAACCTTACACAAGGATCCCAACGAAATTCTATCAAGCAGAAGTAGATCACTATTCTTATAGAACCATGGACATTATGGTTACTGTTCATTTCGTCAGTATCGTCTATGTAGTCAATATCGTCAGTCGTCACCTGCGAATACCATTATCATCATGTGACATGGAATATGCGTCTAAATCACTGTGATGTCGGCACGTCCTATTTTTCAACGATTCAATCTGATGTTGTAAGTAGAAAGTTTATCTCAACGTTATATAATAAGTGCTTTCCTAGATTCTTATTGCTCTAAAAACCCACTTTGTTTCAAGTCAGCCTTATTCTTTAAAACTTTGTAGAATGGATACTTTGTCGGCACAGGAACATTTGCATATCCATTTCAATTTGTCCGTCTTGACCCTGTTTCAGTCTTAACCGCAATTTCGTTAGAAAAATACAGAAAAGAGTTTCTAGCTCCATATCAAAATTTCGCGTCTTGCGCAGCTACTGCTATTGTTCTAGAACATTTTTCGGAAGAGACATCGAACTGGAATATCCTGAACGTATAAAACTAAATGCAAATTGAAATTTTGAAAAATGATTATACCACGGAATTATGTTCACATACAGTAACAACATTCAGTGTCTAATAAATCCGAAACCTTAGATAAACGTCACTGGACCATTCTAAAAACGACAACATACATTTGCATAATGTCGCTCTTCACAGCCTAAAATATATACCAATAATACTGAAGGAAAACTTTTAAAATATGGATATTTATAAACATATGTTGTTAAGAAATTTTTCCCGAAGGATTTACGGCGTACTTATTTAAGTGAAAGCATTAATTTTAAACGGCATAATCGGCGGGGAGTAAGGGAGAGAAGACAGAACTCGTTCAAGAGACAAAAATTTCTTTGCAAATGAGAAATAAAATAAACGATATAAACGATAGCATATTTTCTAAAACGAATCACCATAGGCACCGTCTTCGAGAACTTCTTATTGGCCACACTGGAGCAAACCATTTACCACATGCGGTTAACATTGGACAGCGCTGCCCTAAAACGACGCATTACAAATAGCCTTATGAAAGGCAAAGACTACTAAGTCAGGGGGCAAACAGAAAAAATGAAAACAAAGAAGAAAAACACTTCAGCCGAGCGGTTTAACGATCGTAGCTCATACGCCCAATAAAAGAAACAAAATTTGTTTAGGAAACTCTGCCCAATTTTGTAGGAAAAGACGCCAATCTCACCAGAGAGGAGCATCCACCAATTACCGACGGTAATACTGCATGGCCAATAAAAAAATTAAAAAGCGGTGATCGCCGGAATGGAAAAACAATGGTCCAAAGGAGAGCTATCAAGACATAACATTAACTATTCGCGCAGAGAGAGAAAAAGAGAAGCAAAAAAAAGGCCGTCGCTCCCGTTAAAAAGAGTGCGCCCCGTACACACACCGTGACATGATTGATTTCGCACTTTCTGGGTGGTCCAGGCATCAGTCAGCTTTCTCTGCTAACAGCTTTGAAGGGTTGCTGCCGAGACGCTATATTTGCTTATTCATCACACGATTGGCGACATTATTTTTGACATAATTCGAATCGGTTTTGTTACTCTCGGTATAGAGACGAGAAGAATTAATTAAGTTGTTTTACTACTTTTTTATATAGTATATAAATGGATAATTTTCCACTTCGATAATTATGTTGGACTACATCATCATCGGCAATATCCATAAGGTAAGAGGTTTATTTTTTATTTTATTTTAGCTTTTTTTAGTAAATTTTAACATAATGTAAAATGAATCTTTTTGTGCACAAAAGTTAGTAACTAAAATAAGGCACAGCAAATAATAAAACAGAGTTTTACATTAAAAGAATATAATTTATTCTTCATTTAGCATACGCTTTAGCAAAAATTCTCGAAATATTTTCTGGATTAAAAGTAGGAAACAGTCCCACGAATACTTTTGAATTCGTTATGCTCAAAGATGTTGACGTATCATTCTAGTATAAACGGTTAAGGCTTTTTTTTTGAAATGTTAATTTTCTTTCTACATACGCGTTACTTTTTATTGCAAAAATATGATTATAATTTACAGAAGATCGAATTCATTGCGCTGAAACTCCTGAGTTTGACTCATTTTCAGTGAGTTTTGAGTTGAGTTTGATTCACTTTTTCGAAAGTGAGCGAGTGTTCAGTTAGACAAAATAAATAAATAAATAAATGAATAACAATAATAAAAAAAAATCCGCGAGTTTGAGTCAGACTTACAATTCAAACTCATTCAATTTCTTTCACAAGATCTTGAAGATTTTTATGGTCCTTCACACACATCAAATACGTTGTAAACATTCAATACAACACGATACAATTTTTATTCCGCATATTAAGATTTTGATTTTACATAAGAAAAATTAGATGTATTAAGGGAGTATTCGAAAAAAATATTTTTCCACCTTCAATAGCTCGAAATTTTCTGAGACATTTTCAGACTCATTTTTAAAAGTAAAATCATGAAACTTGCTGAAGTGATTTTTGAAGAGATGTATAAGATTTAAAAAAAATGAATAAGCCAATTTAAAAAACGCTAAAAACAAACATTAGAATTTTATAATTATACTATTAAACAGCAACATAAACTACAATGGATGAATAAAATGCATTATTAGATTTAATAATGTTTGAAAAATCTTGCATATGATATTAGAAATTCCTGTTAATTTAAGAAATTTGGTACTAAATGTTAAATAAATCTGAAAACATTGGTATGAATATTTAGGATTTTAAATAATAATTTAAAATGTTATTAGTAATAAAAAAACATCTTTCAAAAGTCTCACTTTTAAAATTAAAAACTGTAATATGTAAAGGAAAATTTTCGCAGTATAATGCTATTTTTCAATTAAAACCTTTTCGTAATATCATAATCATCGAATATCATATTTCATTTCAAAATAATAATAATGATAAATACTATTGTAAGTGTTTATAATCAGAAAACAGAAAAGCAAAAGGGAAAAATACGACATGAATAAACACAATCTCAAATCACTGCAAACATCTGGTATGAATGGAGCCATAAATCATGATTTTTCTGTGTCAGCATTTCAAAAGTAAGAGATGCCACTTTTTTTTCAAGCGATGGCAGATTAAAATATTTTACATCACAGTGTAGAATGGGAAGAATAAAATATTTACACTTATTTTTTTATTCAGAAAGACCAAACCAATGAAGTCCTGATTATTTTTTGCTAAGCATTGTTTGTTATTTAATTGTTAAAACATTTATATTACAAACAACTACATGAAAAAGTAATATAACAGACAATCACTTCTGAAATAAGGAAAACAATTCGAGATCAATATTTTTCTATATAACACAAAAACATTATTTTGTAACATTACATACAATTTTACATACAATTTTGACAAACATTAACATACAATTTTGTAACATTATCATAAGATACAAAATCTACAGGAATAAAAGATTAAAATTAAATTAGATTCCCCTTTACGTTCTATAAATAATCATTTTAATAATATCTTTCTTTTAATCCTAAAACGGCGGGCGAAAAATCAATTCTTTCTCTTACCTTATAAAAGAGTCGTAGAATTGCTGTTCTGGTTGGCTGGTGAGTAATACCAATACATGATTCAATTTATTACCAAATCAGCGTAATTTCCGGGGTTACGTTATGAAAGGGGTTTTTTGAAAATTAAGAAGTACCATATCAGGGTTGCCACGCTCCCGGGAAAAAAAATTGTTGTTAAAATATGAATCTTCATGAACAGGGTTAGTCTGTCCTGGCTCTGTATCAGAGAGAAAACCTTGTAAAGATTTGAGCTATATCAAACTCGCCATATAGAAAGAACTAATGTATTTCTAAAGCAGAGTAAAAATATGGTAAAGTCCGCTGAGCCGAACGGTAAGATGAAGTAAACTACTCAGTCACCATCGATCTTGGACTCTTGACAATCGGTGACAGTTTGCTAATGCAAAGGAACAGTTTGAACTCTTGTAATCTTTAGCGTGGGAAAATAACTCACAGACCTTTTCACGAGAACAGATGATTAGAGAGTCCGTGTGCAAAAAAGAGGAGGTTCTTAAGGTGTCCATTCAGGGGATAGCGCAAAAGGTCCCTGGGAGGTTCTTGAAAAGAACGGACAATTAGTGGCTGAGAAACTCACTATTGTTTTTAGAGGGAGATAATTGAGATATATATACGAGAGGAGGATGGAGAGGAGATTAGATTTGGCTAGAGTTGGAAGAGCGATTTTTGAGAGGAGAAAGTTCTCTCCTGAGAAAAGTTGAAGGCCGGAAAGGGCCGAGGTTTACAATTCCTAGGACCGGGGACTTATACCTGGGATCAGCGGCGACAGGGCACCGGGTGCCGTCGCGGTGTAGAGATCTTAATCGCTAAAATAAGACAAGTGTCTGCCGATAAAATAATGCATTGCCTTGTGGACTTAATCGACGAGCTGCCACCTACTCATGAACTCTGTTTTGATTAATGCATAAACTTTTTTCAACAAAATTACATTGTTGTGTATATAGCTACTTTTATTTACTCAAGAATATCTTTTATTTTGTTATAAAAATAAAAATCATGTTATCATATTCTAAGAGAATATTAGTCGTTATGCCTTCGAAGTAGAAACCCTCGACCATCGCTACCGCCTTCTTAGGACACGGCACAACTGGTGGCAGCCAACGAAACGAACTTTTATGCAAAAATAGTACAGATGAGATTGTTAGCAGACCGTGATTAAAAACAAAAGAGAGCTGAGCATCAAGCAGCAGGACAACGTCATAGCCGCAACACAGCGAGGGAGTCAACAGTCTAGCGACCCAGGAAAAAGCAAAGGGACATCCAGGAAATCCACTTAAAGCCAAATGGAGAGAACTGACAACCGACAGACTCCCTTGGAAAGGCCTGACCCTGACGCAAAGAGAGTGACTGATACTTCAACAGCAGCACACTGGGCAAAGCAACTGTGACGGGACCTCAACACAACAGAGCAGGTAGGCTCATTATATTTTTGAATGGCTCTCATTTTTTTAGTAGAATTTAAATGTTTTAAATTCGGGATCTAAAATTGTGAGATAGTAAAATTGTTGTAATTTGTAATGTAAACATTAAGATAAGGGCATCAAGCCAAGTAAAGGAGAAGCAAATTCATAGGCATTTAAGTTAGCTCAAGTTAGGGAGCAGATTAAAATCTGGTTTGTATTCGAAATGAATACAAAGGAAAATTTTGTTTCTAAGAAAGGAAGCGTAGAAAATTTTCAGGGGAGATTGCAGTAGCGAGCCGAAAAAAAAGGCTCAGGAGAAGAGTTTTTTAAATTAGAGATGCAAGTAGTGTAATATTACATGTAAATTGTGAGGAAAATTAATTTATGTTAGTTAAACTACTGAATAAAAATATTTTCTAGAAATTTATGGTCAGAAGACTGATTACACTGGTCATGGCTTGCAAAGAATTGCTCAGATTTGAAAAAATTGAAAAGTTTATTCAAAATATATGTGTGCAATTTCTATAAGATTTTACTATATATTGTGTTTTATCCTGTGTGTATAGGGACTTTAAAACAGAAAAATTTATCTTGCACATTGGTTATTTTTAGCAAAAGGGGAAGGTATCCAGAAAATTTCACAGATATTTTAAATTTATACTTTATATGCTGTATTTGTATTTAAAATTTGTTTATGTAAACATTTACAGTAAAAAGCTATATTTTGTATAAGGATGAAATTATTTTATAGTGTCAGTTGACAGGTTTTAAATTCTCCGAGGAAATTATTGGTATAATTTATTGAAATTGTGTTACACATAAGGTTTCATTATGACAAGGGTAACCGCATTAAAACATTGCAGAAAGGTTGATCTACAAAACTTAGCAGCAAAATTGGGAGTAAACCTTGAGGAGGGGGATACAATACAAAAAATCATCCAAAAATTGAGCAGTCAGATAGTTACGAGGAAGACCTTGCGCTAACGCAAGCCAGGTATATTGTACAAGATAGAGAGGGCAATTTAGCTAGGGAAAAAGACCACGAAAAGGCGGAAAGGGAACGCGAAAAGGAGGAAAGGGAACTCGAAAAGGAACAGTTAGAATTAGGAAGAGCTAAATTAGACAGCGCAGACAGACAGAAAGAAAGGGAATTCAAACTAGAAGAATTAAGATTAACGCAAGGCACAGAGAGAAGCAGTTCCAGTGCGAGTAATCGTTCTGATAAAGGCCCAAAATTAAACATAAAATCTATTATGCATACGTTCGATCCAGAAAAATCAGACATAACTCTTTTTTTAAATTTATTTGAGAGACAGGCAGAAAGGTCGGGAATCGAGTCAGATGACCTAGTAATTCATCTTTTAGCTTTATTGCCCATAGAAGTAGCAGAATTAATATTACGAGAACCGTCAGGCAGTGTGGATAATTTTTCTCACGTGAAAAGTTCTCTTAAAACGATATAGGTTAACAGCAGAGGCCTATCGTTTAAAATTAATGAGGCATAAAAAAAATACAAACACCCCATGGAAAGACCTAATCTTCGAATTAAATAGTTTTCAAGATGGGTGGTTAAATGGTTTGGGTATCAAAAGTTTAGGGGAGCTAAAAGACTTGCTCATTACGGAACAAATTAAACGAAGAGCGTCGACGGAAACTAAAAATCATTTTATCGATTCGTGGGCAGAGTATAAAAAACCAGACAAGCTCGCAAAAGATTTGGACGGGTACGAAGCAATAAAGGGCGCAATGACCTGGAAAGGGTATGCGAGACCCCCGTGGAAAGATTCGAGAGACCGAGATATGCGGAAAACGACAGCGAAAAACGGCCCGATCACCCAAGCTACGGAAAAGGTACCCGTGGAAAAATCCCGATAGTAAATATAACAGGAGGGGGAAAATGATGATAGGGAAAGGCAAAAAGTTTTCGAAAAAACAAAACAAAGCACTTGCTTTCAATGCGGAAGTCCAAAACATAGGATACGAGATTGTCCAGATTTAAAAAGATCAGAAAAGAAATAAGCACGGTACATCATGTTAGGTGTAGTACGAAATTAGATAAAGGTTTCGAACCATATTTAAGTAAGGGAAAGATAAATGGAGTAGAAATTACAATATTCCGTGATACGGGAACCATGGATGATATATGCTCGAGAAAATTCGTTAATAAAGGGCAATTAAACGGAGAAATCAAGTGGGTAAGACAACCTCTGGTCAGGGCAACAGCTTCCAATAGCCGAAATAAAGTTAGAATTAGCAGATAAAAGGGTGATAACAACTAAAGCACTTATCACGGACCACGAGTCAGATTTGGATTATTATATCCTTGGAAACAGAACACAAAAATTAATCAATTCGAATGAGCGTAATAAAACTAAACAGCCGGCCAGAGAAAACAAAACCAATAGCAATCGAAACTTTCAGCCGTGCATTCAAGGGGTGAGTCAATCACGAGATATTAGTCCGGAAAACGCCACGGCAGACGATGAGTTGGACGTGAGTGAAGGGGAGGAACCGAATTCTTTACCACCGCTCGCACAGGAGTCGAATGTGAATGGCAAAATACCGTTTGAAAATGAAACTTATAGCTTAAGGGAAAAAAGTAAGACGGATTGTAAAAATGCACAAAACATAGTCAAGTCGCGTGAGGATTCGATTTCCAGGTCAGAAAACTTTCGAGGCGATGGGGATTTGAAAAAACAAGCAGACGTTACGGAAAAGGATTATAACGGTAATCCTAAAAACAGAATAGCGACGAATTCGTCAAACTTCGAGAAAGAGGGGAGAATAAAAGACAGCGTTCGAAAACGGAAAATAGGAAATGTCTATGGGTCAGAAAACCAAAAGAAACCACAAGAGGAACAGCTGTCAGGTGAGGTCAAAAACTTAAGGATTATAAGAAAGTTAGACACACACATAACTCGCGAAGACAGGAAGTCAAAAATACCGGTAAAAATCATACAAAATAGGCAAAGTGCTGGTCAAGAAAAGCTCTTCAGAGATTCATCCCGGATAGAAGGGATTAAAATGAGGGAACAGCAGATTAAGTTGCATAACATCTGTAAAAAAGTTAGAATGAAGAATGAAAACTCACTTAAAAATAAAAAAAAGTGCGAATTACAGAATTTATGCAAAACAGTAGAAAAAGATTTTAAACCCGGGAAACAAATACTAGATTTAGGAACAAACGGTCAACAAAATGTAACTGTCAGTTGGGAGGACATTAAGGAAGGGAAAGAAAAAATAGCAAGGGTGGACGAACTTATAGAGATCCCCAAAAATAAAAAAACAGGCGAAAGCAAATAAAGCGAAACATGCTAGGAAAAATAATACGAAAATGAAAAGAAATAATGGATTAAAGGCCTTAATGGTCTCGAAAATTGCTGGTCAAGGAGGGAAGTTTAACACTCATAATTCCACAAATAGATTGAAAAGGCGAAAAGGGAAAGAAAGTGGCAACAGGAAAACGGGACAAAAAAGCACGAACACAGATTTAGAAGCTAAAATCAGGGTAAAAATAAACAAAAATCCGAGAAAGCCAACGGTAGTTAAAATAACGGAGATAAATACATTGTCAAAATCTAAAAGGGAAACAGAAAACAGGAAAGGCTCAGATAAAAACAAGGAAATTGATCAAAAAGAAATCAGTGAAAGGCGAGAGGATCGGCAAAATTCAAAGAGGCATTCCATAAGGCATTCGACAAATAAACTAAAGAATACGGGAAAAGATGGGACTACGACAATAGTTGCCACAAAAAAAATTTAAAGAGCTGCACTGATAAAAAGAGTTTTATAGAAACGGACAGCAGTGCGCATTCATCTAGGAAAAGCAAAAACAAACTGACTCGTAAACCACTCAAAAGGGCACATACTTTGCAACCTGACCAATATGTCAGAGTACAAAGGCCAGGGAAGGACATTGTCCAAGTAGGTTTTTTGAGTAGGGCAGAGTAATCTTGGGGGGAAAAAAAGAAAAGAAAATTGTATATAGTATGTTATCATTCCTTTTAATGTTTGATAATATAATACAATGTGAAGTGTTTTGAAATAGAATAAAGTGTAATTATATTATACAGAGTGTATAATGAATATATTTTTTTTTTGGAGGGGCAGACTGGAAAATAAAGTTTTTTTCTTTTTCTTCTTTTTTTTTTTGCATGTGAGCCATTCATGTAAATTTTGAGTCTTTCTCTCTTCTAGAATATTTCGTCCTGCGGCCAAAATATACTTTTAAAAGGGGGTGGGGGTTGTAAAGATTTGAGCTATATCATACTCGCAATATAGAAAGAACTAACGTATTTCTAAAGCAGAGTAAAAATATGGTAAAGTCCGCTGAGCCGAACGGTAAGATGAAGTAAACTACTCAGTCACCATCGATCTTGGACATTTGACAATCGGTGACAGTTTGCTAATGCAAAGGAACAGTCGGAACTCTTGTGATCTATAGCGTGGGAAAATAACTCACAGACCTTCTCACGAGAACAGATGATTAGAGAGTCCGTGTGCAAAAAAGAGGAGGTTCTTAAGGTGTCCATTCAGGGGATAGCGGAAAAGGTCCCTGGGAGGTTCTTGAAAAGAACGGACAGTTAGTGGCTGAGAAACTCACTATTGTTTTTTAGAGGGAGATAATTGAGATATATATATGAGAGGAGGATGGAGAGGAGATTAGATTTGGCTAGAATTGAAATAGCGACTTTTGAGAGGAGAAAGTTCTCTCCGGAGAAAAGTTGAAGGCCAAAAAGCACCGAGGTTTACAATTCCTAGGACCAGGGACTTATACCTGGGATCAGCGGCGACAGGGCACCAGGTGCCGTCGCGGTGTAGAGATCTTAATCTCTAAAATAAGACAAGTGTCTGCCGATAAAATAATGCATTGCCTTGTGGAGTTAATCGACGAGCTGCCACCTTCTCATGAACACTGTTTTGATTAATGCATAAACTTTTTTCAACAAAATTACATTGTTGTGTATATAGCTACTTTTATTTACTCAAGAATATGTTTTATTTTGTTATAAAAATAAAAATCATGTTATCATATTCTAAGAGAATATTAGTCGTTATGCCTTCGAAGTAGAAACCCTCGACCATCGCTACCGCCTTCTTAGGACACGGCACAACCTGTATGTCTTGGCTCTGTATTCAGACAGAGAAGGTTTATTATTACCATGGAAATAGCTGAATAAGTTTAATTATTAACATTTCCTGATGGCAGGAATTATGAATTATTTTATTTCATTTAATAAACTATTTAATCCACTCATGTATCTCCAAATCTCCAGAGTTTGACTTTTGTTTTAAAATGATTCACGGACAAAACAAACATTTTTTTTTTTCTGGGTGCCGAAACTCAGGATAATTTTTTTTTTTTTTTTTTTTTTTTTTTAAGAAAGCTGAAACTATTGTGAATAAAGAATTCTTATGATTTTTTAAATCAAAATGCATTAAATTGCTACATAGTGTCATTCCTGAATCTACATTACCTGGAATTAACAAGTAAAGAAATATTTAAGTATTGCGCGGCAGCGCAATACTTATTTATTTTCAGTGTCACTTCTCAATGTTAATTTAACATGGAAAAGCCAGCCTATGGAGATGATAACTTTTTAATTTTTTCCTCCCACCTTTTTGTCCCTGATGCCACTCATTTTTTATTCTTTACTAATTCTAACGATATTATAAATTTAAAGGGTAAAAACGTTTGCCTAATGTCAAGGTCAAAACGAATGGTAAAATGCCTTTGCATATGGATGAATTATAACATAGAGAGAAACATGGGCCATTTTTTTTTTTAGATTATTCAACTATTTTTCTTAATAATTCCAATTTTCGCTTTTTTTATTGAAAATCAACGGACATTTTTCATAGAAAATGTAACATTTTTTCTTCATTGTTGCAAAAATGTCAAAAGCCGTAATAATAATTTATTTCTTTTTAGTTGAAAGATTTTCACGTGAAATATTAAATTGAGGTAGTTATTTTTTTCAAAAATTAAAAAGGTGAATATGGCGTCATAGTGGAAATAAAAAGGATATTTTCAGAATAAGTGTTTGCTTTGGTCAAGTTTATACTTTTGTAAAAAGTTTCTAGTGGATAGCTATTTTTACTCAGGTAGCGAACTTAGTGGGGAATTACGTAACTTAAATTTTAAAATGTATTTTTTTTTTCCGAGATGAGAACTATTTATTTATACCCCAAGTTAAACTTAGGTAATAATTTTCTGATGTGTTTAGATCACACTTTGGGAGAGAATGAGGTTTAAAAATTTAAGTAAAACTTTTATTTTTTAATTTCTACTGTATCACAGCTATAATATTGTTAAATATTAGCAGTAAGGATTCAGCGCAATTTACATTTACAATCATAGCGTTCCTGAGTGAGAAATAGGGTATCTAAATTTAAGTGAAGTTAATTTTTCATGTTTTGATTGTAGATTTTTTACTTTCAGTTTAGAAGTTTTTGTCCAAACTACCGCAACCTGCATTACTACAGTGGTGAAATATTTTGAATTACACATTGGTAAACTGCATCCCACATTGTGAAGCAATACCGCATACATCAAAGTCTGATGCTGATACTCTCTATTAATTTTGAAATGCGTCCGTCTGAGTTCATTAGTTATTAAAAAACTTGACATATTAAGCAAAAACATAATTTGAAGAACAAATTAAAAAAACAAAATTTATTTCCTACATTGTTTAAGCCCGAGAAGGGACAGATATTAAGTTATTTCATTCAATTAGTTCTACATTTTGATAGAAGATATATTCATATAATCCCCTTATCAAGATTTTTGGATACCCATTTTCTCCCTCTTTCTACTGCAGAAAAACATCATTAGAGTTAATAGTGAAAAAGAAACACTTAGTAGTCGACAGATGTAATATCCAGAGAAACTGCATCTCTTCATCTTTCTTCGCCTTATGTGAGATATGTTTTAACCAGACTCGCAAGCACTTATGTTCTATTCTGGTTCGCGTTATAAACTTATAAACATTATAATTGACTGTTACACTGAACACTATTTTATCAGACTTTACTTCCTTGTAACTTTCATAAATATCCAATTATGTATAATTGGTTGATTACCTCAAAGTGCCGAAAATACATCCATATGGTTATCAATTTTAATGATGTAACACGCGCGGAAAAACATATGTAATATTCACTTTTAAAACGTCCTCACACAAGTGAAGACGTACAAAATGTAATCTCTTTCTTAGTATCTCTAATTAAACTTATCCTTTTTTCCTTTCCTACAATATGAGTAGTTTCAATGGAGCACAACACAATACACCGTCTGTTACATGATTCCTTTTTTAAGCCTGATGCACTGTGACCTGAAGGAGTAAGGATAAATGAATATATGATGATACGGGATACTCCATATTTCTTAGACGCCCTGACTAACCGCGAGCTGAAAAACGGATATCTATACATAGAAGGTAAGGCCTTTAATTATTCTTTTATTGTTGTGGTGAGGCATCGCGCAGTTTGCGTTTATAGTATATGAATTAGTGAGGAGCGTGTGGATTCATGCCAAAAAACTGTTAGACTCACAAATTTTTCTAACATATTTTGATTATGGAGACTAATTTAATGTCTCATTTAGTAAATTAAACAAATATAGATATCCATTTAGGCAAATTAAGCCAGATAAATAAATCCGGTAGTCAGGTGAAGGAAAAAGTATCTAATTGACTTAAAGGAAAGAAAAATTATGGCTTACGCAAAAGATAGTGCAGCCATTGAAAAACTTAACGCCAATAACTATTCTTGTTGGCGGTTTAAATTAGAAATCCTTTTAATTTGAGAGGAGCTATTTGATGTCATTACCGATCAACCTCCAGACCCTTTGACTGAAAATTGGAATAAGAAAGACAGGAAAGCACGGGCACTAATCAACCTCAGTATTGAAGATGGACAGATAATTAACATCAAACATTTAAACACGGCTCGAGAGACTTGGGACACTTTGAAAAATATTCACGAACGGTCCAATCTCTCAAGCAAATTACACCTCCTTCGAAAATTGTATAGCACAAAGCTAAACGAAGGAGGGAACTTAATCGCACACATCACGAAATTAATGGAACTTATCGACAAATTAGCTGCGATCGGAGAAAATGTTACCGACTCTCATATATCTGCACTCTTTTTGTGCTCATTACCGCCGTCATATGACACATTGATTACGGCGTTAGAGTCGAGAAATGAAGATGAATTGACGCCCAGCTTTATTAAAAGCAAATTATTTGATGAGTATACTCGTAGAGTGGAAAATTCCGAAAACTCGGAACATAGTACTAAAGCATACAAGCCTCGAGAAAAATTAGTTAACACAGACCGCAAGAGAGGTAACAAATTTTGTTCCTATTGCAAAATGAAGAACCATTCGTACAACGATTGTTGGTTCCTGAAACGGAAAAATAATAATAATCCAGTACAAAATAATAAATTTTACAAAAATAAAAATCACACCACCTCTCTATGTTTTGAAGAAAATGTCCCGGCCAAAACCGCGAAACCTCAAGATACAAGACAGATAGGAAATGAAAATGAAAATGTTGCGTTGTTAATTGAACGACCCGCAAATAAACAAACTTTTATTATCGATAGCAGAAGCTCTAGCCATATTGCCAACTCCAAAGAAATGTTTTCAAATATGACTAGCGACACAGAAACTAACGTAACAGTCGCGAATGGCAATAAACTAATTTCATATGGCTCAGAGGAAATTGTAATTCACACAGGAAAAAACATCAGGCAGATTATACTTCGTGACGTACTGTTTGTACCTGAAATCGAAACTAACCTGCTGTCAGTAAGCAGGGCAACGAAAAACGGATGTCAAGTTAAATTTGGAAAAGATACATGCGACATTATACATAACGGTGAAGTAATTCTTCAAGGTAGATTAAAGAACAATTTATATGAAGTGCAAGTAAACAATGATAATAAATTTGAAAGCAATCATGTAAACATTACGCATAAGTGTTCAAACACAAAATGTATTGAGTTGTGGCACAGGCGGTTAGGCCACAGAAGCTACGAAACAATTAAAACCATTGTACAAAAACAACTAGTGAACGGAATTACAATAAACAACTGCCGACACGACAAAGAATGTGAGGTATGCATAAAGTCCAAAACCAACGACGCCCCATTTCCCAAATCGGGCGCACATAGAGCCACAAAAAGGCTAGAATTAATCCACAGTGACGTGTGTGGGCCGATAAATACACCCACCATAGGGGGAAAGCGGTACTTCATAACATTCATTGACGAATATTCCAAATATTGTGTTATCTACTTAATGTCGAAAAAGAGCGAAGCATATGAAAAATTGAGGGAATACATCTCAACCGTCAAAAATAAGTTTGGAAAATTCCCAACTGCCATCAGATCCAACAATGGCGGGGAATATGTCAACGATGAATTAGAAAACTATCTTAAATGTAACGGAATCGAACACCAGCTCACCGCATCATACTGTCCAAGTCAAAATGGCATTGCTGAGAGGAAAACAGGACACTGTTAGACATGACTAGAAGCATGTTAAGCGAAGCTAACCTCCCACATAAATTATGGGGAGAAGCAATCTGCACCGCAAATCCTTTGCAGAATCGCTTGCCTTCCAAATCTATTAGCACTACGCCATATGAGCTTTGGCTAAACAGAAAACCAAATTTAAGATATCTTAAAGTATTCGGCTGTACCGCGTACGCATACATCCACAAATCAAAACGCGGCAAACTAGATGATAAAGCAGAGAAAGGCATTTTCGTAGGTTACGACAACCGATCGAAAGCGTACAGAATATTTACTAGTGACGGAAGAGTCATTTTAGCTAGAACCGTAAAATTCTCGGAATATAACATGGGTAATATAAATGCTGATGAAAGTTCAAACCCGAATGAGTTAATGTCAGAAACAAACAAACACACACGACAGCCTGACACAAGCGTAATCGAATGTCATCTAACACAAAACCAAAATTCTTCAGATACACCATCCGCGTCTCAACATACACAACAATTGAGAAGATCTGGAAGGCATAATAGAGGCGTGCCACCGGACAGGTTTACCTATGCAGTCCGGCATGATCCGGTATATGAACCGAAAGGTTGGCACGACATGCTAAACATTGAAAACCCACAAGAAAAATGAATTGGATTGCTAGGCCAACAATGTAAACAAACACAAACGCACGTGTTACCGATGAAAACGATATTTTAATCGACATAAACCGATTGTTGCACAAAGTAAACAAAGGAAACCAACAGAATGTAAACAAACAATGTAAACAAACAGAAACCGATTGTTGATTCGCATTCCAGTATTGTTGGAGCCCAACAAACCGATAGTCTGTTGTTATTGGATTGTTGGACAAAGTAAACAATGGAAACGCCAGGTGGCGTCACGTGTTAGGCCAACAATGTAAACAAACACAAACGCACGTGTTACCGATGAAAACGATATTTTAATCGACATAAACCGATTGTTGCACAAAGTAAACAAAGGAAACCAACAGAATGTAAACAATGTAAACAAACAGAAACCGATTGTTGATTCGCATTCCAGTATTGTTGGAGCCCAACAAACCGATAGTCTGTTGTTATTGGATTGTTGGACAAAGTAAACAATGGAAACGCCAGGGGGCGCCACGTGTTAGGCCAACAATGTAAACAAACACAAACGCACGTGTTAGCCATGAAAACGATATTTTAATCGATATAAACCGATTGTTGGACAAAGTAAACAAAGGAAACGTCAGGTGGCGTCACGTGTTAGGCCAACAATGTAAACAAACACAAACGCACGTGTTACCGATGAAAACGATATTTTAATCGACATAAACCGATTGTTGCACAAAGTAAACAAAGGAAACCAACAGAATGTAAACAAACAATGTAAACAAACAGAAACCGATTGTTGATTCGCATTCCAGTAATGTTGGAGCCCAACAAACCGATAGTCTGTTGTTATTGGATTGTTGGACAAAGTAAACAATGGAAACGCCAGGGGGCGCCACGTGTTAGGCCAACAATGTAAACAAACACAAACGCACGTGTTACCCATGAAAACGATATTTTCATCGATATAAACCGATTATTGGACAAAGTAAACAAAGGAAACTCCAGGTGGCGTCACGTGTTAGGCCAACAATGTAAACAAACACAAACGCACGTGTTACCAATGAAAACAATATTTTAATCGACATAAACCGATTGTTGCACAAAGTAAAAAAAGTAAACCAACAGAATGTAAACAAACAGAAACCGATTGTTGATTCGCATTCCAGTATTGTTAGAGCCCAACAAACCGATAGCCTGTTGTTATTGGATTGTTGGACAAAGTAAACAATGGAAACGCCAGGGGGCGCCACGTGTTAGGCCAACAATGTAAACAAACACAAACGCACGTGTTACCCATGAAAACGATATTTTCATCGATATAAACCGATTATTGGACAAAGTAAACAAAGGAAACTCCAGGTGGCGTCACGTGTTAGGCCAACAATGTAAACAAACACAAACGCACGTGTTACCAATGAAAACAATATTTTAATCGACATAAACCGATTGTTGCACAAAGTAAAAAAAGTAAACCAACAGAATGTAAACAAACAGAAACCGATTGTTGATTCGCATTCCAGTATTGTTGGAGCCCAACAAACCGATAGTCTGTTGTTATTGGATTGTTGGACAAAGTAAACAATGGAAACGCCAGGGGGCGCCACGTGTTAGGCCAACAATGTAAACAAACACAAACGCACGTGTTACCGATGAAAACGATATTTTAATCGACATAAACCGATTGTTGCACAAAGTAAACAAAGGAAACCAACAGAATGTAAACAAACAATGTAAACAAACAGAAACCGATTGTTGATTCGCATTCCAGTATTGTTGGAGCCCAACAAACCGATAGTCTCTTGTTATTGGATTGTTGGACAAAGTAAACAATGGAAACGCCAGGCGGCGCCACGTGTTAGGCCAACAATGTAAACAAACACAAACGCACGTGTTACCCATGAAAACGATATTTTAATCGATATAAACCGATTGTTGGACAAAGTAAACAAAGGAAACGCCAGGTGGCGTCACGTGTTAGGCCAACAATGTAAACAAACACAAACGCACGTGTTACCGATGAAAACGATATTTTAATCGACATAAACCGATTGTTGCACAAAGTAAACAAAGGAAACCAACAGAATGTAAACAAACAATGTAAACAAACAGAAACCGATTGTTGATTCGCATTCCAGTATTGTTGGAGCCCAACAAACCGATAGTCTGTTGCTATTGGATTGTTGGATAAAGTAAACAATGGAAACGCCAGGGGGCGCCACGTGTTAGGCCAACAATGTAAACAAACACAAACGCACGTGTTACCCATGAAAACGATATTTTAATCGATATAAACCGATTGTTGGACAAAGTAAACAAAGGAAACGCCAGGTGGCGTCACGTGTTAGGCCAACAATGTAAACAAACACAAACGCACGTGTTACCGATGAAAACGATATTTTAATCGACATAAACCGATTGTTGCACAAAGTAAACAAAGGAAACCAACAGAATGTAAACAAACAGAAACCGATTGTTGATTCGCATTCCAGTATTGTTGGAGCCCAACAAACCGATAGTCTGTTGTTATTGGATTGTTGGACAAAGTAAACAATGGAAACGCCAGGGGGCGCCACGTGTTAGGCCAACAATGTAAACAAACACAAACGCACGTGTTACCCATGAAAACGATATTTTAATCGATATAAACCGATTGTTGGACAAAGTAAACAAAGGAAACGCCAGGTGGCGTCACGTGTTAAACACTAAAAACCCACAAGAAAAAATGAATTGGAATGAAGCGACAAGCGATGAAATAAACTCGCTTATGAAAAATGAAACATGGTCTTTGGTAAAACCACCAGAGGGAGCCAAAGTAATTGGTTGGTTGGTTGGTTGATTTTGTGACGGCCGATTATCTACACTAGGGATATAGGCCCGAGGGGGAGTGCCCTTCGTGGGGGTCTTTCTAAGGGAACCTAACCCGTATTAACGCATGGAAATCCATGGTTCGAAGAAAACCACGCAAACTCCGAAAGATTAGTCCGACGGGCGCGATTGGGATCGAACCCAGCACTTCCCGTCTACCAGTTTCGAGAGCAGAACCTCTCAGCCACTGGTGGGGCCCAAAGTAATTGGATCCAAATGGACCTACAAGGCTAAATATGATGAATCTGGGAAAGTAAAGCGTTACAAGGCGAGATTAGTAGCTCAGGAATTTAAACAAAAATACGGGGTCGACTTTGACGAGACTTACGCACCAGTAGTATCCCACACCACCTTAAGATGTTTCCTCACTGCCGCAGCCTATCATAACCTTAGTGTCAGGCACATCGACATAAAAACCGCGTTCCTGCACGGTGACCTAGAAGAAGAAGTATACATGTCACAACCGGAAGGGTACGTGAACACAAACGAACCCGATAAAGTCTGTAAACTCCGAAAGGCCATATACGGGCTTAAACAGGCAGCCCGGGCCTGGTACACAAAAATTACTGAATATCTTAGAGAACTAAATTTTATGCAAAGCAAGGCAGACACCTGCCTATTTACACAAGGACAGGGGGAAAATGCAGTCTACGTAGTTGTGTACGTAGATGACATTCTCATAGCGGGAAACAATGCGCAAATTGAAGAAGTAATAAATAAGTTAAAAACACAATATACACTTGAAGATTTGGGGGAAATTAGTAATTATCTTGGAATAAAAATTAAGAAAACACATAACGGCTTTAACCTTAACCAAACAACAAAAATAATGGAAATCGTTAAAAGGTTTAACTTAGAGGAATCAAAACCTTACGGAATACCCATGGAAACGGGCTTCTTAAGATCAGAAAAGGATGAAAATCCAATGCCAAACAACATAAATTATCGTAAAGCGATAGGCGCGTTATTATACATTGCAACTATAACTAGGCCAGACATACTACTGGCTGTAAATGTTGTTAGCAGAAAGAACGAAAATCCATCGGAAAAAGACTGGAAAGGTGTTAAACGACTGATCAGGTATCTCTACCACACAAAGGACCTAAATCTCATAATCAGCACTGAATGTACACCAATTTTGAAAGTGTACACCGATGCCGATTGGGCCGGTGATACGCAAACACGAAGATCAACATCAGGGAATTTATTCCTTCTTGGGAAAAATCCGATACAATGGATAACCAAACGCCAAATTTGCATTGCGCAATCGTCAGCAGAAGCTGAATACGTAGCCGCAGCAAACGCTGCACAAGAGCTTATGTGGATAATAAAACTTTTACAAGATTTGAATTTACCACAAAACCTACCCGTAACTGTCTATGAAGATAAAATACACCAACAAGACAAAACACATCGATCTAAAATATCACATGATTAAGTATATGAAAGAAAATGGTACCATAGAATTACGTTATTGTCCGAGCAAATCAATGCTGGCAGATATCTTGACGAAGCCAGAACCCAAACCTGAATTTCAAGAGAACAGAGACAAATTAAAATTACAGAACAATCTTGATTAGGGGCTTAAGGGGGAACTTGATAGAAGATATATTCATATAATCCCCTTATCAAGATTTTTGGATACCCATTTTCTCCCTCTTTCTACTGCTGAAAAACATCATTAGAGTTAATAGTGAAAAAGAAACACTTAGTAGTCGACAGATGTAATATCCAGAGAAACTGCATCTCTTCATCTTCGCCTTATGTGAGATATGTTTTAACCAGATTCGCAAGCACTTATGTTCTATTCTGGTTCGCGTTATAAACTTATAAACATTATAATTGACTGTTACACTGAACACTATTTTATCAGACTTTACTTCCTTGTAACTTTCATAAATATCCAATTATGTGATTACCTCAAAGTGCCGAAAATACATCCATATGGTTATCAATTTTAATGATGTAACACGCGCGGAAAAACATACGTAATATTCACTTTTAAAACGTCCTCACACAAGTGAAGACGTACAAAATGTAATCTCTTTCTTAGTATCTATAATTAAACTTCTCCTTTTTTCCTTTCCTACAATATGAGTAGTTTCAATGGAGCACAATTTTTTAAGCCTGATGCACTGTGACCTGAAGGAGTAAGGATAAATGAATATATGATGATACGGGATACTCCATATTTCTTAGACGCCCTGACTAACCGCGAGCTGAAAAACGGATATCTATACATAGAAGGTAAGGCCTTTAATTATTCTTTTATTGTTGTGATGAGGCATCGCGCAGTTTGCGTTTATAGTATATGAATTAGTGAGGAGCGTGTGGATTCATGCCAAAAAACTGTTAGACTCACAAATTTTTCTAACACATTTAATGTTAAATTTTTGTAACAAATTATTTAAGCCAATTGAAGATTAAAAAATAAAAATAAAATCCATACAATATGATACTTAAAACAGTCCTAAAAAATTAGCTTCCGTTCAAATGAAATCGAAATAAATCTTAGACTTTTTTAAAGTTTTGTATTTTGCATGCATCTTATCATTTTATGCACAATTGTCATAAACATAATACAAAATCTCCAATAAAAATATTTTCAATTAATAATGGAAAAAGTCTAAGATTTATTTCGATTTCATTTGAACGGAAGCTAATTTTTTAGGACTGTTTTATGTATCATATTGTATGAATTTTATTTTTATTTTTTAATCTTCAATTTTCTTAACTAATTTGTTACAAAAATTTAACATTAAATGTAGAACTAATTGAATGAAATAACTTAATATCTGTCCCTTCTCGGGCTTAAACAATGTAGGAAATAAATTTTGTTTTTTTTAATTTGTTCTTCAAATTATGTTTTTGCTTAATATATATATATATATATATATTTTAATTGTTGGTGTGTTAAAATAAATTTATTCTTGACTTGAATTGGAAAGTCTTGAGAAAATTAAAGGAAAAAGTTCTTTTGAACGAACAAATTTCTGAAAATTGATTACGAAACTAGAAGCATCGTTTACTGATGATGTTGATAATACAAAAATAGATGAATTATTAGAACTTCAAGAAGTATTATGTTTAAAAGAAGCTACTTTTCAAAGTTTGAAATAAAACTGAAGATCAATTTACTGATCCTAAGGAATATGAAAAAGATATTGCTAATAGCGAAAAATATAATAATCAATTGATAAGTGTTAAATTTAAAATAAAAAAATAGATTAAGTAAGTGGTAATAAAGATAATATTTCATCTATGATAACAGGTAGTGCTGTAAATACATTGAATTGTTCTGTCAGTGGAACAGAAGCAAATTCTTGTTCCGCCATGAAGTTTCCCAAATTAGATGTTCCTAAATTTTCTGGTGAAATCGAAAATGGGTAGAATTTTTTAACTGTTTTCAAACATCGATACACCAGAATAATCATTATCTAAGTTAGTCAAGTTTGCGTATCTAAAATCCTTGCTATGTAATCGGGTATATTGTATATAATGTGATAGAAGGGTTTCCATTGACAGAACAAAATTACGATACCTTTATTGATTTATTAAAGGATCGTTTTGGGAAGGTTGATGTTATTATTAATAGACATATGACTCAACTGTTAAAAATCGCCTTTTAAAAATTGTTCAAACTTAAATGCCTTAAGAAGGTTTTCATGACATGTGTGAACTTAATATTAGAAGTTTAAGAAATTTGGGTGTAACATCCGGTTCTTATTGACATTTGCAAAACCCTATTTGGCTAAAGTTATCACCGCATGAATTAGTAATAGAATATGATAGAAAACATGATTCCAGTAAAGAGTCGAATTTAACGAATCTAATTGCCTTTCTTAAATGTTAAATAGAATGTAAAGAAAAGGCTTCGTCTATGGCTAGTTTTAAAAATGATGCAACCTCTTCGTTTGTACATAAAAATAAAATTAAATATCTTGAAAGGGAAATATGAAATAAATATCATTGTGCTAACACTTTAAATGCTAATGTTAAACTTTTTGTGTATTTTGCAAAAGTAACAAACATTTAACTTATGAGTGTAAAATTTTAACTGATGATAAAAATATTAATGAAGAAGAAAGGTAGTTGTTACCGGTGTTTTTTCAAATCTCATTTTTCTTCGCAAAGCCGCGTAAAATTACAAGAATGTGTAAATTGTAAAAGTACTGAATATAATAAATTCTTTGAGATGCAAATATGAGTGTTTACATTTCATGTGTTTACATCTCAAATGTGTTTACATCTCATATGATTTATTTGCCAATTAGAATAATTGTGTTAAAATTAATCTAGTAGAATAAATTATTTTGTTTTAAGAAAACTTCGAAACCAGAAGCTTCTGAAAATCAAACAGATGTGTCTAATTCTCATTGAAATTTGAAAAATTCTAAGTATGTTGTTTTATTGCAAACATGTTGCGTAACTGTTCAAGGTAACTCGAAATCAAAGGTAGCTTGTTTATTGTTTGATTCTGCATGCAAAAAGAGCTTCATAACGAAAGCATTAGCTCATGAATTAAATTTGCCTTTTTTTAGAAAAGAACATTTAACTGTTTTTGCTTTTGGTATTGATCAAGGTCGCAAAGAAGAATATGATGTTTTAAAAATTAAATTGCGAATTAAAATGAATTATCCTCGTTTTATAAATGTTGATGAATTAGCTACCAATTTGATAATCTCAACAACTCTGAAGATTCTCAAGTCTGATCCTGAAATTACAAAATATGTTGAGAGTAAAAGATGGAAGTTAGCAGACCCCAGACACTTCTTCCAATGAATCGGAAGTACAAATTTTACTTAAAGCTGGTTATTTCTGGCATGTTCAGGGAGGCATGGTTGAAGAAATTAATGGTCATTTATGTATAGCAAACACACTTTTTGGTTACACAGTTGTGGGAAAAATAAATTCTGAAGGTAACGAAGCAATTAATGCTCATCTTGTATCGGTCAATGAAACAGAAAGTTTTGATTCTCAGCGTTTTCAGAATTTAGAATGTTTGAGTACTTGTGATAGTATAAGTGAGCTATTTTCAGAAAAGGATTTAGATCTCTTGATTTCGTTAATGATAATTTAAATTTTGTGAACGGAAGATATGAAACGAATGTGGAAGGTAAATAAAAATGAATTATAGATTCAAATTTTGATGTAGCTAAACCAAGACTTTGGGGATTAAAATCAAAATTGTGCAAAAAAGAATGGTTGCTTAGTGAATATGAGAAAATATCAAATGAACAGTCTGATTCACGTATAACTGAAGAATGCAAGTTTAATGAAAACGAAATAAATACATATTACATGCCTCACAGACCAGTAATAAGGGAAGATAAATCTACAACTAAAGTAAGAATTGATTTTTATGCTTCATCTAGGCAAATTCTTTAACTGATTGTTTATTTTCTGGCCCCAATTTAAACCTTAATATCTTGGACATTATTTTAAAATCCCGCCTTCAGAAAATTGAGTTTTATAAATATAGAGAAAGCGTTCTTGTGTGTGTGTGCAAATACAGATAAAAAATGAAGATAATTTTTTTTTTTTAGGTTCTTGTGGTTTGACAACATTACTAGTAACAATCCTATCTTTAAGGTTTTTCGCATGATCCGTGTAACTTTTGGTGTAACAACCTAACCTTTTTTTTTCCCGTTTTTGCGACCATCAAAGATCATACAGAGGGATATAAAGATTTATTTGTGAAAATAGTTAATATATTTGGGTACTTCCTTATATGAAACTTAGAAAATTTAAGAGTAATTCTACGGATTTAAAATTCTTATGGAAGGAACATGGGATAAATTTTGGGGAAGAAATTATTGAACAAAACCTTTCGAAGGTATTAGGAATTATGTGTATAGCAGAAAGTGACACCTTGAAAATAGGCATACAACCACTTTTAGTATGACTTGATAATAACTTATGACCAAGCACAAGATAATAAAATTATCACCTGGGCAGATTTTCACTCACTCGGAAAAATTACTACTCGTACAAAACCATATTAGTTTGTTGTGCATGCACTTATTTCTAGTAACTGATGGATAATAGAATCTGATGATTAAAAGCGTGAGGAGTAATAGAAGTTTTACTGCATTGTGGTTATTTTTTGTAAAATATCAGCATGAAAGCTCATAATTTATTCATACCGAGAAGATTATTCAACCGTCACAGCCGCTAAAGAGCGGTATATTTGCAATGACAATCGTTTTGACCCCATCATTTTTATCCGTTAGCACTTTAGTCACCAAGATTGAATTGCCATTAGGTTGCTTGATCCTCATAAGCTTCTGTCAATCTTGACAGAATCGTTGGCATTCTGACTACACCGTGCTAGAGGGTGTCCGAGAAATACACCCCATGAATCCATACGAAATAGAAATGAAAAGTCGAAATAATTGAAACGAATGAATATTTCATGAGACCCTAACTATGATTTCGTTGAACTGTGAGAGTGCGTTCATCAGAAGTTTATTAATTTATGGTAATTTAATAAAGAAAAATAAATAAATAAAATATACCGCATTCATTTCCAAACTATATTACTTACGTCAGTAAAGAATTCTACCTTTCTTATACTTTCTGATATATATATTAGAATTCATCTATGAAGTTTTTAAAATTCACAAACTGTTTGAATACCAAAGTAAATTTTCAATTTCACATATTGCTTAACTGAACTGAAATTGATTCATCCATTATTCTTTGCTACCAATTTAAAAGAACTTATATGAAAAATACTCTTTCTTATCGCTGACCAATCGCTGATACTTAAATCGTTAGTTTTAAAGATGTTACTTCCATTTTCAAAAATGTCTCAAAAGTTCTTCATTCTCTTCTAGAGGCCATTTAATCCTCATAAACCATTTACCGATTCGTATAGGTTTTTTCTTTTTCTTTTTCTTTTTTCTTCTTTTTTTTTTTTTTTTTTTTTTTTGCTATTGTTTTATTTTGTTTTAGGTGAAGAGGATATTCGTTATGGTGTTTTGAAGGCATAAAGACAACAATCTAATTTTGCAGAATTCTCATGGACAGATTGGAAATTTCAAAATGAACTGCTGTGGACAATCTACTTTAACAGCATTTGCGTTGGTTTTAATCCAGTTTCAGTGAGTTGGTTTTTTCTGCATCTTATGATGAGCACTGTTCATCGCACGATGCGATTGAGTTAATTCCGAAGTGACATATTTCAAAAGCTGCTATCAAACTGATTTTATTGTCAGTAATTTCCTCTTTTCCTCAAGAACTTTTCTATTAAACTATACTTTTTTTTTTTTTCAATTTTACAATAATTTTGCGTACTTGCTATAAAAAAAGAAAAATAATAAATAAAAACTAAAAAAAAAAAAAAAAAAAAAAAAAAAAAAAGGCATCATAAACGATTCATCTACGGTTTTAATATGTTAAAAAGAATTGGGTGAAAAATCCTTAATAAAAACATTACTTGATTAATCCCTCATTAGCTGTAGAGTTCCGATTATCCGAGTTAATATGGACCATAAACTCACCTAGAATAATAAAAAAAACTCGGATAAACCGGATTGACACAAATCGTCACCCACTAAGGAGATGAAATATAAATTTTCACTTAATTCATTAATTTTTATGGTACTAGTAACATTTCTTTGAAGTACATTTTCGTTACTTTTAAGAAAAACGGGGAATGAAATTGTTTATTTGAAAAAGCCCTTGATAGTTTTTTGTTTCTTGAATGCCAATTTTGCTGCAGTATTAAGCAACAGCAAGCTACGAATTTCAAAGATTTTTTTTCTTACCAAAACTTACCAGTAAATTTTGCCTAATTCAATCGCCGAAATCTAACACTTGTCAACGATTACATATGGCAAAAATTTGAATTAAATTTTAGAGATAATAAAACCGTACAACTTGGCAGCTATGTGATTCTATTAGTGTCATGAAAATTGCAGCTGCAGCCACTTCTTTCTGCTCAAAGTATTAAATAGTTTTTTTCAATCGAACTTATACCTTTGGAATGGATCATTTTCTTCTGAACAGCCATTATAAATTAATGGTTAAGTGAAGATAAAAGAGCAGCCGTAAAAAGTTATAACTCTGATTTTCTGGTCAGAATGGAATAAAAATGGCCATAATTGTTTTTGAAAAAAAAATTATGACCATGTTTTTCTCCCCTTGTCTGACAAAAAAAAAATGGCCATTTTATTTTCCCATTCTGACCAGAAAATTAGAGTTCTAATTTTTTACGACTGCTCTTTCATCTTCATCTAATACTTCATTTATAATGGCTGTTTCATAATAATGAAAGCCATCAGTCCATCAGAAGAAAATAACTCGAGTAAAGCGGAAATTCGGTTAAGCGAGACTCAAATAATCGAGACTCTAGTGTATTTTATTATACTACCAACTTTTTAATGCTGTTTCTTCTCTTTCTTGAGAATTTTTCTATGATTCATATTTATAATGACGTTTAAGACGTGTATCAACATCCCAGTAAAAGATCAAATTCATCAAAAGCCATATATTTTCCCTCGCTGCTCACATATGATACCTGTGATTAATTTCTTTCATTTTTTTTTTCCTTTCGACATGAAAACCTATATGTATTTTTTTACTCCTGGAATTTTTCATCCATGACAACCACCTACCCAGTGTGTGAAAGAAAAAGAAAAAACATGGTCATTCAGCCTTTTTTTATTATCAATATCTAAAATCTTACTCCAGCCTCTGAGAAGAGGTGATGAAACAAGAAATTATTGTATAATTATTTTTTTTCCCATCTCGTGCCATGTTTTTTAAATTACAATGCACTACCTGGAGACAGTCCAATATGAATTTCTCTTACATCTTCATTGGATTGTCTCCAGGCTTTTTGCACTTCCTGCGCTACTGTAGAAAAATTGGTAAAAATTCTGGAATACATCCGGTAGATCGAACACAGGGAGCGCAATAATTGTCGCCTATTATTCAATGCGCCAAAATATATTGATACACGGTTATTATTTTCGTAACCGACGGCGCGTAACTGTTGGTTTTCTCAAACAAAGAGAGAGAAACAGAGAGGAAAATTAAAGGGTATCTAACAAAAAGAACACCTACCATTCACATTAATGTACTAAAGCGTATATTTATTTTATTTTTCAAAATTTAATAGCCCATGTTAAAATATTATTAGAAATCTTTCCCATAGCTGTATTTTAGTGCTTGATTATTGGCGGCTACTTTATTCGTATAGTTTAATATCTTTACAGCATACTTATAAATACTTAAAAGATGACACAAACATATAAAAATATTATTTAATCCAACCCTGAGATCTATCGAACACACACGCGCTCATTTTCAAAGGGAAAAAATGACTGACTGAATAGAAAACAAATTTTAATTAATTTTTTTTTTGTTGTTGTTGTACTTGTACAATTTGTTTTCTATTCAGTCAGTCATCTTTTCCCTTTGAAAATGAACGCGTGTGTGTTAGGAAGATCTCAGGGTTATATTAAATAATATTTTTATATGTTTGTATCACCTTTCAAGTAGTTATAAGTATATTGTAGAGTTTATTAATGACAAGGTGAAAATTCCTTTACGACATTAGTTTTTTAATACAGTGCTTTGACTCTATAGTATAATATCATCTAACATTAATCAGGAGTGGTACAGTTGTGCACATGCCTAGATCTATGTTCAAGATCTATTTTGGGGGGGATGGTGGAAGGACTAATGAATAACGAAAGTGAGAAAATATCTATTTTATGTAAAAGCATGATTCAGTAGCTCATCATATTTCACTATCCGGCAAAAGAACAAGATTTTAATATTTTTTCTCTGTAACTTTCTTTTTAAATGTTATTCCAGCATGGTATAATAAAACTGAATTACATATATGGAGATAAATTTTCAAAGTACTAACCAATAGTCAATATTTAAAAATAAAACTGTGCTAAAATTGTAGAATTATATGAATTTACATAATACTTGTATTGCAGTGCGGCAACTGGCAGCTCAATATTGAACAAGGATCAGTTATCATTTTTAAACGCAAAGGATGCAAGATTGGCAAGTGCCTCGCTAAGGGGGGGGGGGGGGGGAGCCTCCCCCACCAAACATTCGCGAATGTTATTACACTTGGCAAATTTACAAACTTAGTTAGCAAATTTGTTTAAAACTTTAATAAATTTTCTATTTCTGACAGACTGGGCAAAAATTACAAAACTAATAGGAAATATTATTAAACTTTTAACAAATAAGAACTATTTTACATATTCTAACTGTGGTAAGTTGGCAAAATTATAAAACGAGTTGGCAAATACCGAAATTTGACTTGGCAATTTAAGGTTCTCTCCCCCACCAATAAAAAGTCTTAGCGATGGCGCTGAGATTGGTAAGGTTGACTATTGAAACGATTTGGAATCGAAATGAGTTTTCAATTTTTTCAGAAACAAATTACTTATCGAGTTGCAAGCCATTTTTTTCACGGGAGAAGGGTTTTCTGCTTTCTCACATTGTCACGTCCAGAAATTTTATTCAAAACGCCCAGACAGTATTTTCCGAAGAGCCTTTTCCGTTTGCCAAAATAGGGGAAACGTCTTTCGATTACATCATAGTTTCTAAATAAGAACACATGCCAGTTTCATGCACTTTCGAACAAAAATGAATTAATCAAATAGGAAATTGTACGTCGAGAGTGGCAAATGAAATGCGTTCGTGCAAACATGTTCGTATAACTAAATCTGACCAAATCTCCAATTTAAAGATGGCCTGTAATTATATATTATATGCATATATACCTTTAAAATCGAAAAAGAACAAACTTCAAAACACAAGATGACCGATTCTCTAATTTACTGATGGCATGTAATAATATTTTCCATAATTGTTATAGTAAAAAGAAAAAAAAAATCTTACTAAATAATGTTATTTTTGTTCTCAAATTCATAGGGGCTGCTTTCTGACATATTCTAGGTGCGTTCGTAATTAAATAAACGAGTTGGAACCCGTCGAAATTCGACGAACTAAAATGTTTAGAAAGAAACTGTTAGACCAAATTTATGATAAACCTACAAAAATAATTACAATAAAAAATTCATCTTACATTGGTTGTCTAACTCTTAAAACAAATAATATTTTTAACCTAAAATTACCAAAATGTTATTTCCACAAACTTCAACTGCTTAAATTATTGAAAAATTAAACTGTATTAGAATACGTAATCAAGAGGAATAATTATGATGTAGTTATCGATTGAGGCTCTTACCTTTGTTTTTACGGGATAAAAAATCAGCAAAAAAGATTTTGCTTTGTCACATCATAAAATTTCCCCCCATAAAATCTAAACTGTACGTTATTTTCATATTCTCAAAATTTACATTCGCATCACTCAAATTCACAATTTAAAAGTATTTTAACGCGCAATAGTAGATTATTAATTAATGTATTTCCAAACGTAAAGTCACGTTTGTCCGATAAACTTTGTATGTGAACATTCTCGCAAACTTTAAGTTCTAATCTCAGTATCCGTGAATAAAAAAATTCAGAAATTTGCCTTTAGTTGCCATAGTATTGGCCAGTTAGTATTGGTCTCATATATTTTTTTATTTATGAGAATGATCTTTTTGTTTTAAATATGACATCATCATTTTTACTCACTGAATCATTTGTCTAGCGTCTCAAACTCAGTATCAGTGTAATGTAAAAATATTGAAATGTAACTGATTGAAGAATAATGCATATTTTTTTTAATGGCTGACGTCATTTTCTGTTCAAAAATTATAAAAAAAGTTAATTTTATTTGTAATGTGAAAATGGCATCAATAAGGACATAATCAATAAAAATAAATAAACTATGACTATTTTTCCTTTACTTTTAATAGAAATGGTGCACTTCAGTTGCCACAATTATAAAATTGATACTAAAAACTATAAAAAAATTAATATCTCAAAAATAAATTGAGATAGAGCTTTCAAACAAATTGCATTTAAAAGTACATTTCCCCCCCTATATTACGGTGTAAAAATTTAAACTGTGCGATGTTTAGAAGTTTAAAAATTTGCAGTAGCGAAAATTGCAAAACCGAAATTTCATTTCTAATTTCAGAGTGTTGCCATTCGCAGAATGACGTATGCGTTACGCACAGATATGTTTGTCCTTTATAACATAGATACGTAACATCTACAGTCGTCGTCTGGTTCGTCCGTCTGTCTGTCCGCCTGTTCGTGTAAAACAACGTAAAATCTACAAAACCAAATGGTCCTGGAATTTAATGTGTAGAATCGTAGCAGAATTGTGTCGTGTCCTTTCAAATTTTATGAAAATCGAATCAACACTTAAAAAGATATTGATAAAAGATATTAACTCGTTTATAAATACAGTCAAACCTCGTTAACAAGAACACGCTTAACACGAATTACTTTTAGCACGAACTGTTTCCGATTATCCCGTCCTGTTGTATATAATGTATTTAAGTTCGGCTAACACGAACTACTTTTAACACGAACAAAAAAAACGTTTCCCCTTGAGAATTCGCGTTAACGAGATTCGACTGTATTCACATCTTGGTGCAATAGTTGTCGCACTCCTATGCATGCATGAATTACAAAATTTATTACGATTCTATATATTAAATTCATTCACTATGGAAATAATAGGACTTCGTTTTAAATAGGACGTCATCACCATGGCAACCTAGAATCATTACCTATCATGGGATATCGTTAAATTCATGACGTAGGATAGGATTGAATAGAAGGGAAAAAGACTTTTATTAATATCTTTTTAAGTGTTGATTCGATTTTCATAAAATTTGAAAGGACTCGACACAATTCTGTAACGATTATCTATATTAAATTTCAGGACCATTCGGTTTGGTAGATTTTACCCTGTTTTACACGAAAAGGCGGACAGACGGACGGACGGGCCAGACGACGACTGTAGATGTTAAGGAATTTATATAATTACGAACACACCTAAAATATGTCAGAAAGCAGCCCCTTTGGATTTGAGAACAAAAATAACATAATTTAGTTAGAGTTTTTTCTTTTTACTATAACAATTATGAAAAATTATTACATTATGAGAAATTATTACATGTCATCAGTGAATTAGAGAGTCGGTCATCTTGTTATTTGAAGTTGTTAGCTCTTTTTTTTTATTTTAAAGGTAAATATGCATATCATATAAAATTACATGCCATTTTTAAATTGGAGATTTGTTCAGATTTAGTTATACGAACAAGTTTGTTGGGGTTTTTTTTTTTATTTCGAAGGTATATTATATATGTATTTATGCAGGTATTGGATAATAGTACATAATTTGTCACTTATTAGCAATTATATTTACAGACAAAAATGACAGACCCGTCAGTGAGTGTAACTTTAGTTCTCCATTTTTGACATCAGCATAGTTCTTGTTTTTCTTATTAGACCTTCTACGAATTCATATTACTTTTTGAAATGTATCAAAGGCCATCGATACCGAACGATATTAAAAATCGGAAAAACATGGTAAAGAGCATTAAGTATATAATTACAAAACCATTATAATAATATTTCACTCGCTGAATTTAAATACGCGTCTCATTAAAACGAAGAAAATAGCATTTCAAGCATTGTGCCGTTATTCCTCAAAGGGGGGGGGGGGGGAAGAGTTACCGTACATATACAGTTTTATTAAAGTCTCTTTCGGATTTTAATTCTGAATGAAACCTATTCATTTTTGCTCAGCAACGCATTAAATTGGCAGGTGTTGTTATTCAGAAACTATGTAATCGAAAGATGTTTTCCATTTTTTGATGATTACCTAAAAGATATTTCAGAAATTACTGTCAAAGTTATTTTTAAGGTAAGGATGTCAAAAGTGCAGTGATTCTGACACGCTTTTTGGACCTTAATGTAAATGGAACTTATGCATACGCTACATGGGGGGGGGGGGGTGGTCAAGGCTAAAATTCATCTGCTGGCAGTATTTACTTTTGAATATTATCACAGCTATATCACTCTATGGAGCATGTGTAATTAATATTTATTTGTTAAAAATACCACAAACGCGTGCATTGTTCTAACAGTAGATACTTAATATATTGTACTACAACTTTACTGTTTTAATAAATGTGTTCACAATTATGTACTTCTATTCATGTTATTTTCACAAATGAGTTCGCTTATAGACATCAGGTTAGGCATGTTGTGGGCCATATCTAGGGACAAATTCTCAGTCAAGAATTGGATAAATAGGAAGAATTCTAATCTTCCTATTTAATCTATTTTAATCTTCCTTTTCTGAAACTCTGTTCAAAAGTAACTTTTTTTTTTACATTTGAAGTAGTCAAATATTTTATACAATATAAACAAATAAGACATGTTGTAGTTATTTATTTGAAGGTTCAATATTGGTTCTTAAAATGAATGAATATTAACCCTCTCGCTGCGTAAGTAATTCTTCGCGATGAGCGTCTTTTACAGAATTTTTAATCATTTATCACCGGTTCTTTAAAGCAGAAACTTTTGACTATCGTAATCGGGGGAAAATGTCCTGAATAATTCAGACAAAGTTTTCGCTAAAAAAAATAACTGGTGGGAATAACCAAATAGAATTAATTAGACGGAATAATGCATGCCCGCACATATCTCGGGCTGTGCAGCGAGAGGATTAACCAATGTGACAAAATAATTTCTTAGACAAAATGGCGGACAATTGAATCTATGTAGCATAGGGATGATTGGGACAGTTTCAAATGGGGATGAATGGGACAGTCTCATCCATCCCTAGAGATGTTGAAACATTTATTTATTAGGATGAGTGAAACGAATCCTCTACTAGGCTACACAAATTACCATTTTGTCGTACACTTTACCAAAAAAAAAAAAACTATTCAGTATTTTGACTTGAAATTAAATATAAAAATAAATTATGATCTGTAGATTTGCACAATATTATATTTTTACAGAATTATCTTTAAAAAAAAAATATTATTTAAAATAATTTATTTTACGTGTTTTTCCATTACGGACGCATTTTTGCAAATAAAAAACGAAACACATATTATCAGAAAAAAAATAAATAATGGAGTTAGTCATTATAGATAGAATTATGATTAATTAAATATTTCCACGATTTCTTTTATGGAAATTTTAAAATACCTTTTTAATGAAAATTATAGCATATTTTTAATGAATTAAAATTTGTGAAAATTTAATTATTTACATTCAATTATAAAAGTATTTATCAGTGTTAAGAATTCAAATACACAATTTATTCTTATTACATGAAATCATTTACGCAGACGATACTTACGCATTTTAAAAGAATTATATTATGATTTTTCTTCTTCCTTTTTTTTTTTTTTTTTTTTTTTTTTTTTTTTTTTTGTAAAATGGCAACAAAAGAATTGTAAACAAATAAAATTAATTGTTAAATTCGCTATAGCATAAATAAAAAATTCAGAGGAAATTCTTAGTTATTTGGCTGAATTTACATTCCTAAAATTAAAATGCACCAAAACATAAAATAACGTGTTTGCTTAGTAAAGATTCAAAAATAATATAAAACTAGTATGTTGTGGCCATCACAAAACTTTCTTCTATATAAATCACGTCAATTAAATCATTTAAATAGTAAAAGAACTTACATCAATTTAGAACCAATTCGTATCAAAGTATACTCGAATTTGAAGTTTAATGAAAATTCGTGCATTAGTTATTGAGATAGAGCTGTAGGGGAAATTCTGAAAAATGCAGCATAGCAGCGCCACCTGTTGAGCGATTTACACCAAAACACAAACAGCACTAATTCATATTAAGGTATACCGGAATCTGAAGTTTGATGAAAATCGGTGCATTAGTTCTGGAGCTAGAGCTATTGTGGAAATCACAAAAATGCAGCACAGCAGCGCCACCTGTTGAGCGATTTACACGAAAAGGTACAAAACATCATTTCATGTCAAGGACTAACTGAATCTGAAGTTTGATGAAAATCCGTGCATTAGTTCTGGACATTGAGCTATTGTGGAAATCGTGAAAAATGCTGCATAGCAGTGCCACCTGTTGACCGATTTACACCAAAACATAAACAGCACTAATTCATATCCAGGTATACATGAATCTGAAGTTTGTTGAAAACCCAAGTATTAGTTCTTGAGATAGAGCTATTGGGGAAATCTCAAATAATGCAGCATAGCAGCGCCACCTGTTGAGCAATTTACACCACAAGGGGCAAAACGTCAATTCATGTCAAGCACTAACTGAATCTGAAGTTTGATGAAAATCTGTGCATTATTTCTTGAGATTGAGCTATTACGAAAATCGTGTAAATGCTTCAAAATGCAGCATAGCAGCGCCATCTGTTGGGCGATTTGCACCAAAACGTTACCAGCACCAACTCATATCAAGGATTAACGGAATCTGAAGTTTTATAAAAATCCGTGCATTAGTTCTTGAGATAGAGCTTTTGTGGAAATCCTGTAAAATGCTACATAGCAGCGCCACCTGCAGGGCGATTTACACCAAAAACTAATCAGCACCAATCTATATCAGGACTACCTCAATATAAATTTTTGTTAAATTCCGTGCATTAGTTCTTGAGATAGAGCGCCCACAAAATTTGTGTCACATACAGACAGACAGACGAACAGACAGACAGACAGACTCACAGACAGACATTTTGTAAAAACATGTTTTTTGGAATCTCTGACCCATAAAACGTGTAACTCCGTCGAAAACTGGAATTCGAAAATTTTCATGAAACCAATACTTTCTTCTTGTCAAGATAGAAGAAAGTAAAAATACAGCATAGCAGCGCCACCTGTTGAGCGATTTGCACCAAAATGTACAAAACTTCAATTCATGTCAAGGACTAACAGAATCTGAAGTTTGATTAAAATCCGTGCATTAGTTCTGGAGATTGAACTATTGCAGAAATCGTGAAAAATGCTGCACAGCAGCGCCACCTATTGAGCGATTTACACCAAAATGCATAAAACTTGAATTCATGTCAAGGACTAACAGAATCTGAAGTTTGATTAAAATCCGTGCATTAGTTCTGGAGATTGAACTATTGCAGAAATCGTGAAAAATGCTGCACAGCAGCGCCACCTATTGAGCGATTTGCACCAAAATGCATAAAACTTCAACTCATGTCAAGGACTAACTGATCTGAAGTTTGATGAAAATCCGTGCATTAGTTCTGGAGATTGAGCTATTTGAGAAATCGTGGAAAATGCTGCACAACAGCGCCACCTATTGAGCGATTCACACCAAAATGCACAAAACTTCAGTTTATGTCAAGGACTAACAGAATCTGATGTTTGATGAAAATCCGCGCATTAGTTCTGGAGATTGAGCTATTGCAGAAATCGTGAAAAATGCTGCATAGCAGCGCCACCTGTTGAGCGATTTTCACCAAAAACTAATCGGCACCAATTTATATCAGGGTCTAACTGAATATCATTTTTTATTAAATTCCGTGCATTAGTTCTTGAGATAGAGCGCCCAGAAAATTTGTGTCACATACAGACAGACGGACAGACAGACAGACAGACTCACAGACAGACATTTTGTAAAAACATGTTTTTCGGAATCTCTGACCCCTAAAACGTGTAAATCCGTCGAAAACTGGAATTCGAAAATTTTCACGAAACCAATACTTTCTTCTTGTAAAGATAGAAGAAAGTAAAAATATTGTTACTTTCAAATATTTATCTTATTAAATAATGATTCGAGAATCCAAACAAAGCATGGCTTTTGTTAGTTAACTAAAAATTATATATAGGTTTATAAATTAATGGTTTATGTTAATTATTAATATTAAATGGGGGATGAATGGAAACTTTTTTTTTTTTTTTCTACATTTGAAGTAGTCAAATATTTCATACAATATAAACAAATAAGATATGCTATAGTTATTTATTTGAAGGTTCAATATTGGTTCTTAAAATGAATGAATATTAACCCTCTCGCTGCGTAAGTAATTCTTCGCGATGAGCGTCTTTTACAGAATTTTTAATCATTTATCACCGGTTCTTTAAACCAGAAATTTTTGACTATCGTAATCGGGGAAAATATCCTGATTAAATCAGACAAAAGTTTTCCCTACAAAATAACTGGTGGGAATAACCAAATAGTATTAATTAGACGGAAAAATGCATGCCCGAGCATATCTCGGGCTGCGCAGCGAGAGGGTTAACCAATGTGACAAAATAATTTCTGAGACAAAATGGCGGACAATTGAATCTATGTATCATAGGGATGATTGGGACAGTTTCAAATGGGGATGAATGGAACAGTCTCATCCATCCCTAGAGATGTTGGGACATTTATTTATTAGGATGAGCGAAGCGAATCCTCTACTAGGCTACACAAATTACATTTTGTCGTACACTTTACAAAAAAAAAAAAAAAAAAACTATTCAGTATTTTGACTTGATATTAAATATAAAAATAAATTATGATCTGTAGATTTGCCCAATATTATTTTCTTACAGAATTACCTTAAAAAATATATTATTTAAATTAATTTATTTTACGTGTTTTTCCATTACGGAAGCATTTTTGCAAATAAAAAACGAAACACATATATTTTCAGAAGAAAAAATAAAGCATGGAGTTAGTCATTATAGATAGAATAATGATTAATTAAATAGTTCCCCGATTTCTTTTATGAAAATTTTAAAATACCTTTTTTATGAAAATTATAGCATATTTTTAATGAATTAAAATTTGTGAAAATTCAATTATTTACATTCAATTATAAAAGTATTTTTCAGTATTAAGAATTCAAATACACAATTTATTCTTATTACATGATATCATTTACGCAGACGATACTTACGCATTTTAAAAAGAATTATATTATGATTTTTCTTCTTTTTTTTTTTTTGTAAAATGGCAACAAAAGAATTGTAAACAAATAAAATTAATTGTTAAATTCGTTATATTATAAATAAAAAAATCCGAGGAAATTCTTAGTTATTTGACTGAATTTACATTTCTAAAATTAAAATGCGCCAAAACCTAAAATAACGTTTTTGCTTAATAAAGATTAAAAAATAATATTAAAAAATATTGTTACTTTCAAATATTTATGTTATTAAATAATGATTCGTGAATCCAAACAAAGCATGGCTTTTGCTAGTTAACTAAAAAAATATATAGGTTTATAAATTAATGATTTATGTTAATTATTAGTATTAAATGGGGGATGAATGGGACAAAGGATGAGTGGGACATTCTCTATATTTCAGGCAATGAACGCTTTTTTTAGTAGCTTTCTATTCTCATATATAATTCAATCTCTCTATAGTGTTCTTTAGAACCAAAAACAAAATCAAAATCACTGGCTGTTTTCATTTTTTGCAAAGTTGCATTTTCTTAAACTCTGTTCAAAAGTAACTTTTTTTTTTTTTTTTTTTTTTTTTTTTTTTTTTTTTTTTTATACATTTGAAGTAGTCAAATATTTTATACAACATCAGCAAATAAGATATGTTGTAGTTATTTATTTGAAGGTTCAATATTGGTTCTTAAAATGAATGAATATTAAGCAATGTGACAAAATAATTTCTTAGACAAAATGGCGGACAATTGAATCTATGGATCATAGGGATGATTGGGACAGTTTCAAATGTCGATGAATGGGACAGTCTCATCCATCCTTAGAGATGTTGAAACATTTATTTATTAACTAAAAAAATATATAGGTTTATAAATTAATGATTTATGTTAATTATTACTATTAAACAGTACTCGTATTATATATGTTATTTATTATTAAACATTATATTGAATCTTAATTATTGTATTGTAATAAAGGTTAAATAGTTTATCAAAAAATTTCTATTGAAACTTTATCAAAATAGATAAAATTGTTAAAAATAGTATGTGTTTATTGATCATATGGTGTAAATTATTTTGAATTTTGAACTTGTGCTGAAATAAATCCCTACTCCTACTTCCCTTAACATAATTTCATTTGTGCATGATATTTAAGATACATTTAATTAGTATTAATTAATAAGTTCTGAATGAAAAATATTAGCTATGTAGTATTTTAAAACATTTTTCACTTTCATTTCATATCTAAAATGTTTTGTAAGTCGGAAAAGGGAACAGATATAAACAGTCGAAGTTTCTCTCTATTCTAAAAAAAAGTAACTACCGCTGTCACCGCCGCCGCCGGTTTTGAATTTTTTGTGACCGGAGGTCTTTCTTCGTTAATATTAAAAAAACTGTTGCATACAAAAATATGAAAATCAGTAGTATTATAGAGAAATGTTTGATAAATACGCTGATGCAGACAGTTTTCATATCGAAGAATTATTTTAAGAGATATTTAATGCCAAAGTTGGACAAAATCGTTCCATTAAAAAAGTTTTATAGGAGCAAAAACTGTACATAGGAATTTAATCATTTTTAGATCATTTCATGCGTCAGAATTTCCCGGTGTGCAGATTGCAGTTAGTTTTTTAATTTGAATAATTTTTCGAGGTTTTATTTCTATTTTAAATTCAAATTTTCAGCATTTCGAGAGATATTTTTTACAAATTTTAGAAAATTGTATTAATTTAAACTGTTGCCAACAGTATAAACAGCTCAAACAGTAATGTTTGTTTCAAATTAAAAATTTATTTTACACGTGACTATTATAAACAAAAAATATAAAAAGCAGGAACTCATTGAAAATTACGTCATAAAAACTACAGTTACACGTGAATTTTAAATGAAAAAGAATATTGTAAAATAATAAATTCAGCAACATGCGTTAGAAGTCCTAAATAGGAGAATTTACGTCATATTACACTTATTACGTAAAATGAACAAAAAATAATATTGAAAAACAGTTTTAATTTTAAAATTGCGCGAGACATTTACTTGACATTTTAAGATGATCATAATATTTCATTTCTAACAAAAGTATTTTGACGTGAATATTAAAAAGAGAAAGAAATGTTTGGTGAAAATTACGTCAGATTATAATTGTCATATTCAAATTATAATTCAATCTTCCGAAATCTTTTTAAAGACGATCAAATTAGCGTGCTGTTAGAGTCTGCGGTGTCTGAACGGGGGTTGATGAGCGTAGCTCGTAGGGGGCAGAGCCCCCTAGTGCTTTACAAATTAAAACTGGAATAAAAGAAGTTAGCAATGCTGAGATATAATAGCCATATTATAAGATCATATAATACAAATATAATTACAAATAAGTTTATAATTATAAATTTTAATAAGGCAACATTGAATACAGGGAGGAAAATATTTGTGTCCCATCCATCCCTATTAGTGTCCCATTCATCCCTGCTATAAGAATGATTGGGATAGGGAAATTTATAATATATTACTACTGTATAATAATAATCTATACTAAATATTGTGCATAGATATAGACAAATACCTAATATGTGAAATGTAATAGCTAATATTGATAAAAACTTAAAAAAATAAATTAAAAATAAATATTTTTGTGAAAATGTCCCATTCATCCCCCATCTTCCCTAGTATTTCCTAACAAATTTAACGCATTTTTAATGCATTCTATAAAATGTTCATTGTACAATTAAATCGCAGTTATTTGATAAAGCAAATCGCAGTCTAGATTTGAAATTTGTAAATACTAATTTCATTGTTGTAAATACTAATTTCATGTCGTATTTGTGGAATGATGTTGTTCCATGAGTAACATTATTTTGTCTTGTTGTGCTTGTTTCAGAAATACTTTGCAGCAATGATTGTCGGAGTTTCCTTTTAGTCCGCACAACTTGGAAGAAAATCCTTATTATTTATATGCTGCCACCACTGATATGATTACGTGATATCGGTCACGCACTGAGAGGATTGTTTAAATGAAAACCAACGCTTTCAATTAACTAAATTAACAGTTTATTTACACACTATTTACACAACAACAAACACTATTTACACTTACAAACTCGGATATAGATGATCCGGTTCAACATTAAATTGAATACAGTAAATGCTGGCTGTGTACTATTAAACTACGTTAAATCACTCTCACTCTACACACGTTAAATTAGCTTTCCGGAGATCAATCTCGATCTCCCAACACATGGGCTCTAAGCCTAAGCTATCCGAGCCTCTCTCAACCCTACGCACTCTCTCAGAGCTATCCAAGGCACGACTGTCCACCTTGCGCGCTACGCTCCAACTCTCTCAGCAGAACAGCCTGCCTTCCAGGAACCCCTTGCTCCTTCTCAACGTAACCCCTCCGGGGTTTTCTACCTGGCTCCCATTGTCTCCCCATCTTCCACAGACATCTCAAAAGGTTGGGCCCCTCTCCAACTATATTTTCCCCCTTCATACCATCTATACATTTTCACCGGCTTAGATCCAGTTTTAGATAAGGAAAGACTGTTATTTTGAAATTCCAGTACACAGCCCATACAATGTATAATATGTTAAGACAAAATATAATATAGAACCTCAGTTCTAATAGCAGATGTTTCTCAGAACCTAACAATGATCATAACAAATTGATAGTATTAACACAAATTTAATTCATTCTAATACATACTGATTTCTATGATGAGACTGTACATGTTACTCATCATTAACACGCGTTTACAAACTATAATGCTGCAGGATGTGACTGAAATAACGCTCCATTTCAAGTGCAACAGACAGATCAATGAGAGATATATTCAGCATTTTTATAGTACCTTTTCAATAAACAACGTTTTCGATAAATAAAGATGCATTTTACTTAAAATTGATATTGGGCAAATGAGGGCCTTCATTTTCTAGTCATTTCTAAAACCCACCTTTTAAAATAACGAGTAAACTAATTCGTTACTATTCCAGTTGAAAACTGGGCATCACTGAAAGCAAATATGTTCATGACATTAAAGTACAGACACTGTATGAGCAATCCTTCCTTAGTAAACGAAAGGGGTTGGATCTGTTCTGAGGAACAGCATAAGAGGTCGCCCAACATCCATTCCACGATAGTGAATATCTGTAGATATGACAAGAGAAGAATACCAGGTTTTTAGTGAAGTAATATTTGCCTTATTTAATGAATAAATTCTGTGTTTAAATATGCCGACATTACTTTGCTAAAATTCTGTTATTCAAACTTTAATTCCTCTAAATTTCCTGAGGTTTACAAACCCTGTAAGACCGAAAACATAACCCGAGTCCACGCATATGAGAATTGCTTTACCTCAGAATATGAATCATTTACAGATAGTCCATCTGCTTATCACTTGTTGATCGGTTGGTAAAAAGTTTAATTAAAAAGAAGTCGAGGAAAGAAAAAAGAACAGAAAAAAGGTTAGAAATAAATTAAAATTTTTCTTTTATGGAGCGAAACAGACTATATCTACCAGAAAATAACGAGGAAGAAAAAAAACAATCGGATCTGACCTTAGTAGTCGTCTGCCTGCTCTCCGGTAGCCCATCCAAACCAGTACCGAACAACTGAAGAAATTGTGAGTCTGATAGGAAGTTTGATTTTTAAAACTAAGACTGCTTTTCTGAACATTCTGATCCACAGCAATTTAGTTTTCCTGTCCAGAGGTTTTGCATTTCGATCACGAACGAAATATCTGCGTTATAGTCTCAGGCGACTGTTCAGGCGACAAAATGAGGGTTTTTTAAACAGTCTTCAATATAACAAGTAAAACAAAATCTGATCTATGAACAAGTCATGTCTAGACTATCTCAAAAATTACTCGGTACACTCATATTCAGTATGAGGATTCGATGTATAATAACCGTTGCCGTTAAAAGAAGACATGTCCTTTCCTAAAAGACACATGTTTGCTATCCTTCCTGACTGATAGACGATTTTTGTACAACTGTGTAACAATAAAACCCCTTTAAATTATCTGATCTCTAGATTATCTGTATTCTGCAGTTCTGCGATAGCTCGTTTCTATTCAATCTTTGGGCACGCAATACTTTGACTACAGCGGGAACTTCATGTCTTCCAGGTGACTTCCTGCGAAGTTACGGACAGGGCTGGATTATAAGTATGACCTAGCACCCCCAAATTTGAAGAGACCAAAAGGAATCTGAGAGTTTTAATGTAAAACAAAATTGTTTAAAGAATATTTTAAATGCAAACATTTGTTTGGACATTCCTGAAAATTCCTACAGAATGAGGAAGTAAAACTCGTTTGCACACGCATCTTGTGATGCATGAAGATTTTTTTCAAAGATTTACTAAATCAAAGCGACAAATATCATGTAAAATCCTGTTAGCGAGATTTTGTTTGAAACAAAATATCTAATGGCGAAAAATAAATATTTTCTTGTAAAGGTTTTAAATGGTCTTCTTTAGATCTAATTTTTAAAGGATCCTCACTGATTCATCAAGAAATCCTTTGAACAATGTTCAAATGTTTTTCATTTTGAATGTTTAAATTCCATTGTGCATCAAAATTTTTATTCGGATTCAAATTCCAGGAAATACAGGGTGTCCATAATTAAACGACCCTACTTTAAAGTTGTCTAAATACGAAACGATTGGTCAGAAAGTTGTGAAATTTTGTGCCGGACATAATAACGGAATGGGAATTTATTTGAGCGAAAAAAATAGTTCAAAATTTCGGCACCAGAGGGCGTTTTTTAAATAAATTACACATTTAGTCACCGCTCACTGAATACTAGGCCTTAGCTCTGTGAAAGAAATGGCGGCTGTCGTAGGCAGATTTTTTTTTCAGTGTTTGTACGGTCCGTTCAATTCGAACACCAATAATTTTTAACAGTTTTTACGCTTTATTGTTTTCAGGGGGCACTCTGTATATTTCTCTTATTTAATCTGAGAAAAATAAAGCGTTAAAACTTTTAAAAATGTGTAACTCATTAAAAAAAAAGCAATCTGGTGGCGAAATTTTGAACTAATTTTTTTTTCGCTCAAACAAATTCCCATTCCTTCATTTTGTCCGTCACAAAATTTCACAATTTTATGACCAACTAGCAGAACTACCCGGCTTCGCCCGAGTCAATTATAAGAAGCCTTCCAGGTAAAATAAATTAAAACGAAATAATACGGCAATCACAATAACTGAAATTTGTGCACTCCCATCCACAAATCGTTATAAAGACAACAAAAAAAACATGGCGTTATTGTCTTGCAACCATAGTAAAATCCCTGAGCTTTAATAACAGAATGCAAGTTTTCTTTGGCGGGTATAAGAGAAAAATATGTGATTTTCCTGACAATACGAAAAAAAGAAATTCCTCCTAATCGCGCAGCACTTAGTGAAATTCTCGTTTGTATGGTATTATCTACATTATAAAGTAAAAACACTATGTCAGTGCCCATAAATTGTGCCCCATAAATTGTAACCCATAAAATGTGGCTTTACTGCAATTTTTCTTACTTTTAAACATCATACAATTTCATTTTTTACAATGTCCAATAGAAAAAAGTTCTCTCAAATGAAATTTGTTTGAAAATTGTACCTCAATTTTCTGATTTTAATGGATTTTAAAGTAATTTTTAAGCATGGATATTTTTAAAGTTGAGTGTAACCCGATTACGAAAGACAAACCTGTTTACACTTAATGCAATAGTATAAAGAAAAGACATGTCTATGAGTAACGCTGGTATCATATTTTCGGTGGCAACAACCTAACACAACAAATTTCCCTTTTATTGCAGTTTAACGTCTAAACATTGTACATTCGATTGTTCCAACGTATTATAGAAAACAAAAGTACTTTCAGTGATATTTGTTTGTAATGTTTATCTCAATTTACGATTTTTTTATGGGTTTTAAAATAATTTTTAAGCATGCATATTTTTTAAATATACTTGCAACCCAAATACAAAATATTAATTCAATTGTTCAAAAACATTGCAAATAATTCAGAATTTGTTTGCTTTCGCGTAATATTCAATAACTAAATTGACAAACGAAATTAAAACGCCAAAAATAAAATAAAATAAAACACTAATTTAAGAGATATCAAATCAAACTACTCAAAATAACCTGATAGGTATATAAAATTCAACTGGGAATTTCGTTCCGGATGCCTATAACTTGAATTCTTCAGAACGGATTTCCTTGCGACTTGCACTATTAGTTTTTTAGGGAAGATTTTAGTGCGTAACATATTGTTTTCCGTTGATTAGTCATAGAATTATATAGGGGAAAGTTATATAATCATGTGAACCCAATTATGAAGGATTAGTCTTATTAGCTGAATGAAAAATGCAGAGCTATTTTTATCTCTAAGTATATTGACGGGTTTATCTTCGGTAATGGAGATGTGCGCTAGGGTATTCTTATTTTAATGAGTGTGCCTGACACCTATTATGGCATGCACCTTTGTTTAAAACAGTATAGAATGACTTATGTTTTAAGCGACTATCTGGCATGCAACGTGATTACAAAATACTAACCTGCAAATGCTTAAGGTGCTTCTCCAGTTCCCTGCTCAACAACGCGAAACTTTCTGACACATTTTCTGATTCATTAAACGTAAAGGCTTAAAATTTGTAGGCCTGACTATTAAAGCGATTTGGAATTGAAATGAGTTTTTACTTTTTACTTTCTTCTATCTTCAATAGAAGAAAGTATTGTAATCGAAATTTTTTTCGACTTCGGTTTTCGACGGATTTGCATGTTTTAGGGGTCAGAGATTCCAAAAAACATGTTTATAGAAAATGTCTGTATGTCTGTGTGTCCGTCTGTCTGCCGCCATTGTACCATCAAAAAGTGTATGAAGTTATGTATAGAATTAAACCAAAATTTTATTATAAGTTTTTGGCTATGGCAAGCAGGTCCTCCCGGAATTTGGAAAAAATTCGCCGGTAGGGAGCGCTGATATAAAATTTTTTGTGCGATTTTGAATATTGTACCATCCAAAAGTGTATGGAGTTATGCATAGAATTGAACCAAATTTTTAGTTTAAGTTTTTGGATATGACAAGCAGGTCCTCCCTGAATTTGGAAAAAATTCGCTTGTAGGTGGTGCTGTAAATGTGTTTTTTGTGCGATTTTGAATATTGTACCATCGAAAAATGTATGAAGTTATGCATAGAATTGAACCAAATTTTTATTTTAAGTTTTTGGCTATGGCAAGCAGGTCCTCCCTGAATTTGGAAAAAATTCGCCGGTAGGGGGCGCTGTAATAGCGATTTTTGTGCGATTTTCAATATTGTACCGCCCAAAAGTGTATGAAGTTATGCATAGAATTAAACCAAATTTTTATTTTAAATTTTTGGATATGGCAAGCAGGTCCTCCATGAATTTGCAAAAAATTCGCCGTTAGGGGCGCTGTAATAGCGATTTTTGTGCGATTTTGAATATTGCACCATCGAAAAGTGTATGAAGTTATGCATAAAATTGAACCAAAAAAAAAATTTAAGTTCTTGGCTATGGCAAGGAGGTCCTCCCTTAATTTGCAAAAAAATCGCTCGTAGAGGGCGCTGTAATAGCGATTTTTGTACAATTTTTGTGCCATTTTGAATATTGTACCGCCGAAAAGTGTATGAAGTTATGCATAGAATTGAACCAAATTTTATGTGTTTATTTTTGGTCATGTCACGAAGGTCCTCCCTGAATTTGGAAAAATTCTGCCGGAAGGGGGCACTATAATTGCGATGTCTGTACCATTTTCATTATTGTACCATCGAAAAGTGTATGAAGTTACCCATATAATTGAACCAAATTTTTTGTGCATGTTTCTGGCTATGGCAAACAAGTCCTCCCTGACCTTGAAAAAATTCCGAAAGAAGGGGGCGCTATAATTCCGATCTCTGTGCCATTTTCATTATTGTACCATCGAACAGCGTATAAAATTATGCATACAATTGAACCAAAATGTTTGTGCTTGTTTTTGGCTTTGGCCAACAGGTTCTCCTTGAATTTGGAAATATTGCGCGGTAAAGGGGCTCCGTGCTAGCGATTTTTGTATACTTTTCTTGATTTTTCGTAGTTCTATTGTGCATCGGCGGGAACTCGCTTCCTGCTATGCCGGCTATTCGCAAACAGCTGATAACGACAGAATAAGGAAAAATTAATAATTTTAACAAATATCATGATATAGATTAACTCGTTTTTAGTCCGTTTAATTGACTTGAGCAGAAATTTAAGATGAAAATCAAAGTTGGTATAGTATTGAACTAATAATATTGAAGTATTAACATGTGTAACTAGGTTTTGAAATATTAAGATGTATAAGATAGAAGAAAGTTTTGGGATTGGCACATCCAACTAGTTTCATAAATAAATTACTTATCGAGTTATGAGCAATTGTGGTTGCATGACGGCCGGTTTTTATCCTTTATTGCACTCTTGCGTCCAAAATTCAGTTCAAAATACCAACTGAAAGATCTTATACCTTTACCAACAAATGGAAACTATCTTTCGATTACATAGTTTCTAAATAAGAACTCCTGTCAATTTCATGCGGTTCCGAACAAAAATAAATAAAATAAAAGTAATAATAACAAATTCAACAAAAAACTAGTTGGATGTGCCAATCCCAAAACTTTCTTCTATCTTATACATCTTAATATTTCAAAACCTAGTTACACATGTTAATACTTCAATATTATTAGTTCAATACTATACCAACTTTGATTTTCATCTTAAATTTCTACTCAAGTCAATTAAATGGACTAAAACCGAGTTAATCTATATCATGATATTTGTTAAAATTATTAATTTTTCCTTATTCTGTCGTTATCAGCTGTTTGCGAATAGCCGGCATAGCAGGAAGCGAGTTCCCGCCGCTGCATGAGCCGCCGATGCACAATAGAACTACGAAAAATCAAGAAAAGTATACAAAAATCGCTAGCACGGAGCCCCTTTACCGCGCAATATTTCCAAATTCAAGGAGAACCTGTTGGCCAAAGCCAAAAACAAGCACAAACATTTTGGTTCAATTGTATGCATAATTTTATACGCTGTTCGATGGTACAATAATGAAAATGGCACAGAGATCGGAATTATAGCGCCCCCTTCTTTCGGAATTTTTTCAAGGTCAGGGAGGACTTGTTTGCCATAGCCAGAAACATGCACAAAAAATTTGGTTCAATTATATGGGTAACTTCATACACTTTTCGATGGTACAATAATGAAAATGGTACAGACATCGCAATTATAGTGCCCCCTTCCGGCAGAATTTTTCCAAATTCAGGGAGGACCTTCGTGACATGACCAAAAATAAACACATAAAATTTGGTTCAATTCTATGCATAACTTCATACACTTTTCGGCGGTACAATATTCAAAATGGCACAAAAATTGTACAAAAATCGCTATTAGAGCGCCCTCTACGAGCGATTTTTTTACAAATTAAGGGAGGACCTCCTTGCCATAGCCAAGAACTTAAATTTTTTTTTGCTTCAATTCTATGCATAACTTCATACACTTTTCGATGTTGCAATATTCAAAATCGCACAAAAATCGCTATTACAGCGCCCCCTAACGGCGAATTTTTTGCAAATTCATGGAGGACCTGCTTGCTATATCCAAAAACTTAAAATAAAAATTTGGTTTAATTCTATGCATACCTTCATACACTTTTGGACGGTACAATATTCAAAATCGCACAAAAATCGCTATTACAGCGCCCCCTACCGGCGAATTTTTTCCAAATTCAGGGAGGACCTGCTTGCCATAGCCAAAAACTTAAAATAAAAATTTGGTTTAATTCTATGCATAACTTCATACACTTTTGGACAGTACAATATTCAAAATCGCACAAAAATCGCTATTACAGCGCCCCCTACCGGCGAATTTTTTTCAAATTCAGGGAGGACCTGCTTGCCATAGCCAAAAACTTAAAATAAAAATTTGGTTCAATTCTATGCATAACTTCATACACTTTTCGATGGTACACTATTCAAAATCGCACAAAAAACGCATTTACAGCGCCCCCTACCGGCGAATTTTTTCCAAATTCAGGGAGGACCTGCTTGTCATATCCAAAAACTTAAACTAAAAATTTGGTTCAATTCTATGCATAACTACATACACTTTTGGATGGTACAATATTCAAAATCGCACAAAAATTGTTATATCAGCGCCCCCTACCGGCGAATTTTTTCCAAATTCCGGGAGGACCTGCTTGCCATAGCCAAAAACTTATAATAAAATTTTGGTTTAATTCTATACATAACTTCATACACTTTTTGATGGTACAATGGCGACAGACAGACGGACAGACGGACAGACGGACGGACGGACACACAGACAGACAGACATTTTCTATAAACATGTATTTTGGAATTTCTGACCCCTAAAACATGCAAATCCGCCGAAAACCGGAAGTCGAAAAAAATTTCGATTACAATACTTTCTTCTATTGAAGATAGAAGAAAGTAAAAATATGTCAGAAAATAGCTCCTTTGGATTTGAGAACAGCCTTAACTTGAAGTTTATGAAAAAACTCAGATTTTTAGTTTTAATTTTGGAACTCGCGAAATTTAAATTCAGAAAAAGGATGTTCTTTTGACACATTGTGGTAATTTTTTTAAATTTTAAAATTAAAATACATGTTTTCTTTGGCGCGCGTAACAGAAGTATACAATATCTTCACAATACGGGGGAAAATGCAAAAAAATGCATCCAAATGAGGTAGTAGTTACTAAAATTTTATTTGGAATATTTGAAATTTTATTGAAATTAAATCTACAATGATTAGATGAAATGATGTCATTTTCCATTAATTTTAAATCATATCATCTGTCAAGATTTTTTTTTGAAAATGTAAATAACCGCTCTCTTTTTGCTATAAATCACAGAAAATGTTAGCACTGAATCTAAACCAATACAACAGTTACCGATAACGTATAGCTATAAGATATGGCTGTAGTATACAATCGAAGTAGTAAGCAAAATATAGGAGCCATATGTTTACAATGAGTTTGATTACGCGTTGAAAAGATTTGATAGAATGTGACGTCATAGCTAGCCTTTTTTTTCTTTTTCTTAAATTGTTTTCATGAAATTTGACTGTTTGTATTAAAATAGATGTTTTAATTAAAAAAAAAAAAAAAACATTCAAATTGAGGTGCTACGTTATTTTCCCGCTCTTATAGTTCAAGTTTTTATTTTATATACAAAAAAATGTAAATTTTCTGTTTAGAATGACGTCAATATCAAACACGCAAAAATATAGCAAGAAAATCTGAATTTTTATTGGCAAATAGAAACAAAATACACGCGTTATCCTTATTTTTTCCACATTATTGTGTCATTTTTTAGGGTTTGGCAACAGGAAAGAAACGTTTGAATAAAAAAAGATTTAAAAAGAGCTATTTCTATAATGTTAAATTATGGAAGTGGTAGAAAAAAGGGATAAATGGTGGTCTGATAATTTTTTTTAAGTAGACAGTGATCTTTTCCATGTTCTAAAACGTATGTACATCGAGTTTCGTGCAAATCGGTCAAAAATTAAAGATTTGTATACCGGACATACATACAGAGAACGGCTTTTATATATACGAGTTGGAACCCGTCGAAATTCGACGAACTAAAATGTTAAAAAGGAACTTCAGATCGAATTTATAATAAACCTACAAAAATAATTACAATTAAAAATTCATCTCACATTGGTTGTCTCATTCTTAAAACAAATACTATTTTTAACCTAAAATTACCAAAATATTATTTTCACAAACTTCAACTGCTTAAATTATTGAAAAATTAAACTTTATTAGAATACGTAATCACGATGAGTAATTATGATGAATTTATCGATTGAGGCTCTTATGTTTGTTTTTACGGGATGGCAAATCAGTAAAAAATATTTCGCTTTATCGCATCATAAAAATTTCCCCCATAAAATCTAAACTGTACGTTATTTTCACATTCTCATAATTTACATACGCACCACTCAAATGCACAATTTGAAAGTATTTTACCGCGCAATAGATTATTAATGAATGTATTTCTAAACTTAAAGTCACGTTTGTCCGATGCAACTTTTCATGTGAACATTCGCCTAAACTTTAAGTTCTAATCTGAATACTCGCGAAAAAAAAAAAAAAAAAGAAAAGAATCAGAAATTTGCCTTTAGTTGTCATGGTATTGGCATTTAGTATTGGTCAAATATTTAGTTTTATCAAAATAAATAATCGCATTTAAATATGACATATTTTTTACTCACTGAATCATTTTGCCTAACGTCTCAAACTCAGTATCAGCGTAATGTAAAAATATTGAAATGTAACTGATTTATGAAAAATAATGCGTGTTCTTTTTTAATGTTTGACACCATTTTCTGTTAAAAAATTATAAAAAAGTTACTTTTATTTGTAATGTGAAAATGGCATCAATACGGATATAATCAATAAAAATAATAAACCATGACTATTTTCCCTTCACTTTCAATATAACTGGAGTACTTCAGTTGCCACGATTGCAAAATTTGTATTAAAAACTACAAAAATATAGCAAGAAAATCTGAATTTTTATTGGCAAATAGAAACAAAATACACGCGTTATCCTTATTTTTTCCACATTATTGTGTCATTTTTTAGGGTTTGGCAACAGGAAAGAAACGTTTGAATAAAAAAAGATTTAAAAAGAGCTATTTCTATAATGTTAAATTATGGAAGTGGTAGAAAAAAGGGATAAATGGTGGTCTGATAATTTTTTTTAAGTAGACAGTGATCTTTTCCATGTTCTAAAACGTATGTACATCGAGTTTCGTGCAAATCGGTCAAAAATTAAAGATTTGTATACCGGACATACATACAGAGAACGGCTTTTATATATACGAGTTGGAACCCGTCGAAATTCGACGAACTAAAATGTTAAAAAGGAACTTCAGATCGAATTTATAATAAACCTACAAAAATAATTACAATTAAAAATTCATCTCACATTGGTTGTCTCATTCTTAAAACAAATACTATTTTTAACCTAAAATTACCAAAATATTATTTTCACAAACTTCAACTGCTTAAATTATTGAAAAATTAAACTTTATTAGAATACGTAATCACGATGAGTAATTATGATGAATTTATCGATTGAGGCTCTTATGTTTGTTTTTACGGGATGGCAAATCAGTAAAAAATATTTCGCTTTATCGCATCATAAAAATTTCCCCCATAAAATCTAAACTGTACGTTATTTTCACATTCTCATAATTTACATACGCACCACTCAAATGCACAATTTGAAAGTATTTTACCGCGCAATAGATTATTAATGAATGTATTTCTAAACTTAAAGTCACGTTTGTCCGATGCAACTTTTCATGTGAACATTCGCCTAAACTTTAAGTTCTAATCTGAATACTCGCGAAAAAAAAAAAAAAAAGAAAAGAATCAGAAATTTGCCTTTAGTTGTCATGGTATTGGCATTTAGTATTGGTCAAATATTTAGTTTTATCAAAATAAATAATCGCATTTAAATATGACATATTTTTTACTCACTGAATCATTTTGCCTAACGTCTCAAACTCAGTATCAGCGTAATGTAAAAATATTGAAATGTAACTGATTTATGAAAAATAATGCGTGTTCTTTTTTAATGTTTGACACCATTTTCTGTTAAAAAATTATAAAAAAGTTACTTTTATTTGTAATGTGAAAATGGCATCAATACGGATATAATCAATAAAAATAATAAACCATGACTATTTTCCCTTCACTTTCAATATAACTGGAGTACTTCAGTTGCCACGATTGCAAAATTTGTATTAAAAACTACAAAAAAATTAATATCTCAAAAATAAATTGAGATACATCTTTCACACAAATTGCATTTAAAAGAGCATGTTTTTCCTTATACGACGGTGTTAAAATTCAAAATGTGCGATGTTTAGAAGTTTAAATATTTGCCGTAGATATAATTGCAAAACCGAAACTTTATTTAAAATTTCAAAGTGTTGCCATTCGCAAAATGACGTATGCGTTACGCACAGATATGTTTGTCCTTTATAATACAGATAGATAGTTTCGTCTGTAGAGAACTTTAAAGCAGGGTCTTTTAATTATGGACACCCTGTACTGCAAGCTTGCACAACAGCCTTATGCAAATTTTACCTTTAAAAGACTACGTGGATAGGGATTAAACAGATGGTGAACGTGAACTTCGATCTTACATGTTGCTGTGGTTGGGGGTGGGGCGAAAAAATAGGACCTGTCTAGTGTCCGGAAATATTTTAATCTATAGTTACGGAGCAAAAACCAATACGTGCCGAATTCCTGCACTCAGAATGGTCTAAAACCTTAGCATAAAATGCGAAAAGTCTAGTCCTGATTACGGAGCAAAAACCAGTTGTAAGTGCCAAATTCCTGCACTCTGAATGGTCTAAAAACTTGGCATAAAGTGCAAAAAACTAGTAAATGCGGAAGAGCTGGTCATCCTAATGGTACCAGTATCAGAACAGAAGTACTGGATATCCATATGTACCATCTTGAGAAGAGGCCCACTGCTGGTAAGATTTTTAGAATGATAACGAACGGTACACGGCCCAGTTAAAAATCTGTAGCTTTTGCTGCATAGTCTCTCCACCGCTTTTATGGAAAACGATTACTTGACTATACTATGGAGCATTCTCATTGGTCAGAATAGAGATATTCTATAAAAGTGGCGGGGTGACTATGTGCAGCAAAAATTGCAGATTTTTCACAGTGTTGTAATAGTAATACTGACTGTCCAATAGTACCAATAATAATTGTCTGTGTCTGATAGGGTGCGCTTATTGCAAATAGAAACAATCCTACGAACAACTTCATTGTTATACATCATCATTTTAAAAAAATCCCTGCCGGCTCGGGCCTACAGGCGGAGGTAGATTTCGAATTTAAGTACTAAATTAACCAACAAAATTTAAATCAAGATTAGAGATAAACCCAGTTCCTCCACTAAGAATGAGCTATAGGGAGATAAACATTTTGTGAAAATTCTAATATACACGAATACACACACGCATGCATATGGAATAGGTTTAAAAAATAGCCAAAGCAAATTCAGAGAACCTCAAAGTGATAAATAAGTTAATATTTCCATAGTCGGGTTTTTATCATGTTTTAATACGTTTCTTCAAACTCACATGACGTTACATATTCACCTGCTGAGGTCCATTTTATTTCCAATATGACGCAATATTTTGTTGTTGTTTTTTAATTCGTCAAACTATTTATTTCATTTTGAGTTTTCATGCGGAAATCTTGCTCTAGGAAAATTATGACGTAATATTCAATTTGTTTTCAATTCGTCAAACTATTTATTTTATTTAATTTTTCACGTAAAATTCTCGCAAAAGAAAAGCAATTGTTGTGGTGAGAATTTTATTGCTTTTTTTTTAATTGTTGGCAACTGCAATAACGAAAAATATTTATTGTTTTCTGTTATTGTTGTGTAAGAGCTGATTTTATCGGAATCATGTTAAGATGGTATTCAAATTTTTGAACCCTCCCCATTTCCATTCCCTTGGTCCGATTTTACCCATTTTCAATCCCCGCCGAGATATTAGCCATCTCAAAGTTGTTGGCGAGTTTGAAGACGATCCGTGCATAATTGCGACTTTTATCGTGCGGACAAAATTTAGTACATACATACATATATATATATATAAACTTTTTAGGTGGGGGTGGTTTTGGGTTCCTGGGGTCCTATAATGAAAAGTTATGAAGGAATTTTTCAAAAGTCGCACCATGGTAACGACTGCAATAGGTAGTATTTCTTACGAAATCTACCTAAAAATAATCTTAATTGAACGACGATGAAAATATCTCCAAAAAATATTTTCATCAGTCACTCAACAAGGTTTCAACACGCATTCATTTAATTTCGAGCCCTGTGCATTACTTGATCAGGAATTACCATTCAAATGAATAACAACCATTTATAAGATTCTTTTAATCACTCGAAACGCATTTTGACAAATGAACTGCATCCATTCCTGGAAACAATTATGTTTTGTTCCTATAGATAATACCGTTCACAATAATCCATCAAGTTTGGCCCGAGTTGTTAAAAGTAGATAAGTTTGTTTAAAAAGAATGGGAGTTCATTTGCAGTAGAATGACTCTGGAAAAGATACCATTCTTCGCAACCTCGTGAAATGCTATCTTCCAGGTTTGTCATGGACACGCAGAATTAAGTGGGTTTAACTCTTCCCTGCCCTTCAGGAAGCTTTATAAATGTTTCTCCGGAAATCCCATCGACTGCAGTGTTAATCAGGTCGGAATAGGAGTTGCAAATTCAGAGACGAAGGGGGTGCTGGGAGAAGTAGACGGGGGGAAAGGGTTGCTAATTATTTGCGGTTCTCCGCTTCTAAGTAATTTGCATACATTAAAGGAGACGTTTCACTAAGAGATTAAAATTTATCTAATATTTGATACAGATGATGTGTTGAAAAAAGGATACTTCTCGAAGTTTACAGATTTAAACACTTGTTTTGAGAGCTTATTCTTTGAAGAAAGAATAGTCGTGGAAAATGGTATTGATATTTTCTGAAAAGCTTATTTTATCAAGTGATTTTGGATTCTCTATTTAGTAATTTATTGATTAATTTTTTCGTTTCTTAAAGAAATCAGCTATAAATTTACTTATTTGTGGATTTGCATTAAAATACAAGACAGAAATTAAAACGAAGAAATATAATTTTCCTCGCATATCTCTATTTAATGACGAACAGATGAAAATTCAAAACATTGTACACTGAAAGAAAAAATATACCGCCTTTATCTAAAACGAATTGGTAGTCATTTTCTAAATCCTTAAACAAGAAATATAGATTTCCTAGTTATGCGAATAAGGGAAAATAAACTGAATAGACGAAATTATTGAGAATTTCTACTCTATAGTTTCCTAGGTGATGAAACGGTACATTATATTACGAATCGTTTGAAGTGCGAGAAATTATCACTTGATTTCTAGAATTAATTCATAAACCAGAATTATAGTTACTAAAACTCACTTCTTGTGTTCGCATTTATTTGCAGAGATTTTTAAATAAGTTTAAAAATGATAATATAGAAAAATGCCCTTAAATTTTAATAAGGATAACTAGCCCAGCAAAGAGGAAAATGCTGGCCAGCAGCAAGATAGGTGCTGGTAATGACGGAGAAGTGCTGGTTAATAGTCTACCACTGCATGACCACTGCTGGACAGCTTCAGTCAACTTCGCTGTTGGAAATCATCAGATAAAATTTTGATCGGGCCTCCGTTTTATCTCATGCGCTGGCCCACCGCACCATGGAAGCACTGGAGGAAAAGTGAAGTAATGTGATAGCATACCAATGCTGGCCTGCTGTTGGCCATTACCGATGGGCCAGCTGCATTCCACACGGACACTTTTGTACTGTTTAAGTAATGGCACTATTGCACTTTACGCTTATGGCAGTGCTGGCTGCCATCTTTTTTTCAGCTGATGGACCACTGTTTCTTTCTTTGCTGGGAGAATTCTCTAGCAAAGGGAACCAGAATTTATAAGGATGACATGGAACTATTTTTTCAAGAGTCCAATTTATTTTCTAGATGCCAATGGCAGAATTTTTTGTGTATGGAGACAAATCAATCAATTGATATCAACAATCAAGCATTTTCCTAAAAGCTGGTCCAGAAGCCTATTTATAGTAAGTTTCTTCATATCTGTTTCAGCGATTCAATTTATATTTTTTATAACTATGCTGGAAATTCTCCATCTCATAATAACTGAACCAAAAATACATCGAGTGTTTTAACAAGAGATTACCCCATCAACGGAAGGTTTCAATAGTTCTCCATTCTATCGATATTTCATATTGCCTGTATAACTCAGAAATTTCCATTTATTGACAACGACATCACGAATTCACCATTCTCCAATGATTCACTAAAAGCTCGCCATTTTAGACAGATTTCTTCGTTTCTTCGAAGTTCATTATTACTTGAAGCAATGTCACGAGTTCACCGTTACCCGACAGCCATCTGAGAAGTTCACCAACTGGTATCAAGACAATCTAAATTTCCTAATATTTATCAAAATAAAGCATTCAATTGTTCATTTGTCAGAAGAATGCATTATTTCTCACAGATTTGCCATTTCTTAATTGCTTCACTATTTCCTGCCATTTAATTCACCATTTCTTGTCTGAGAATAATTGTGCTTCAATCGTCAGTTTCTTTAATGAAATACTTTGTTCTGGAGTGAGTTTAGAACATTATAGCGTTTCAGATTCTTGATGAATATAGCAAGATATAAGTGAAAATGAAGTGTTTAAAATTTCCATTGTACATGCATATAAAGATATTTTAAGCTATTGACAGATATATATTTTTGAAACACTTAAAATTAATTTCTGTATTTTTCTTATTAAAATTCTCGGTACATTTTAAGGCCTGAGAATCAAATGCGTAAAAAATTGACCACTAATAGCACCAAGAATATTTAATATGGTATGAGGAATCCAAAGTATATACTCTTAAATTATTTTTCATTATTTTTCGTAAGCATATAATAATGCAGCGATTGTAAATAGCTAATTGCGAATTGTAAATTGCTATTGTCTAACGAAAATAATAATAATAATAATAAACTTCGATTAAATGTACTTCTTGCGACATGGAGTGGAAGTGGTGTGCTTCATTAAATGTATCATCAACCAAATATCCTTATTAGTTTCAGAAAGTTGACCTTCAGAAAAGAACCTTCAAAAGTTGTGTCGAATTGTCCTGACATTTCTTTATGTAATATATGTATTGAAAACCATTTCTTTTCTTAGATTTCAGTTTAAATCCTCGATAAAAATCCTATTATTTTAGTGAATTTGGTTTGTCACCGACATAGAATAGTTCATTGGAGACTTTATATATCAGTACAAACCAAACTACCTGCTTCACAAACTTTACACACAAATTGCTGAAAAAAAAATCTGAAATGCACGTACATAACAACCGAAATTACTGCAAGAGGTGAAAAAAACTGATAGCCAATATTAGCTTAAGTTCCAGACTAGTCACTCGAAAAAAGTCGAACGCTAGTGGTAAGTCTATGGGAGCGTTATTTTCAAATTTCTCGCTCAAATTTTAATATTTTTGAATGATTTTTTTTTTGGCATAGGATAGCTGAGGATGATCTACAACCGGGCTAGCTTTTACTTTTTCGATTGTAGTTATAGTTTTTTTTATATATATAATAGAATAGTTTACATTTCGGAACCGGTTCCAACTGGTTCTGAAAGTGATAGTAATTTTTTAAAAAGAATCTGAAACCGAAATCGAAAAAGCAAAAACTATCCCGGTTGTAGTTCGCCCTCAGCTATGCTATGTAAAAAAAAAAGAAAAAAACCATTCAAAAATATTAACATTTGAGCGAGATATTTGAAAATAATGCTCCCGTAGACTTAGCGTTAGCGTTTTCCTTTCTTCCCGTGATTGAAGTGGACTCTTAAAGCAATAGAACAATAACAGATATTACCATAACCATGAAATTCTAATCATTATTGATGTAATGAAAATGGATAATAAAAAAAGAAATTTCATAAAGTATTCGTTTCAAATATAACCGTATGTAATAAAATGAACTAAACCTATTGCTTAGTCAATACATATTTTTATAAAAGGAACAGATGTTTCTTCATATCCGAATCCATGCAGTCACTTGGCTTTCGCATAATTTTCGAAAAGAATAACGATTAGAAAACGAAGCAGATTTTATGACCGAAAGAATTCTGCAGATCGCCGCATTTCTGCATAATAAAATGTTAATACCAGGTATATTGCATAATATTTTTTTTTTGAATTTGCATCGATGATAAATGCTACGTCATTCCCTGAAACTTAAAGCCACAGTCTAAAGTCACATTGTTGCTCTAAAAACATTTAAATTTTAAGTAAACATTAACGTTGATGTATTCAATGTCAACAATATTAAAGTACTTTGAATTTATTACACAAAAAAAGTTTCGATTTCGGCTTATGTAGGTTTTTTTTTTTTTTTTTTTTTTTTTAGATACGTTCAAAACTTTTCAGTTATTTATTTATTGTTATTAGTATTTTTTGAGGTTCAAAGGGCAATTGTATGCAAAAGTAATCAATATCAGAATTCAAAATTCATTTCACGATTAAAATTCAAATAACATAAACAGTACTATCTTACATATTAAAACCTAATAAACATGCAGTATACAGACTTACTCTTTATCTTCCATTGAACTGAAAAAATAATATAATTTTAAATTATTATAAAATATTTTTTGCAATGATTTCCAAATATCAATATTTTTCAGCCAATAAGGATTACAAGAAGATGTATTGTTAAATTTAAGATTTTTTTTCCTATAATAATACTATTATTATTATCTATCTATATTATAAAGGACAAAAAATATCTGTGCGTAACGCATACGTCATTTTGCGAATGGCAACACTTTGAAATTTGAAATAAAATTTTGGTTTCGCAAATTTCTCTACTGCAAATTTTTAAACTTCTAAACATCGCACGTTTTAAATTTTTACACCGTCGTATAAGGATAAAATGCACTTTTAAATGCAATTTGTTTGAAAGCTGTATCTCAATTTATTTTTGAGATATTAATTTATTTGTAGTTTTTAATACCATTTTTCTTATCGTGGCAACAAAAGTACCTCATTTCTATTGAAAGTCATTGAAAGTAAATGGAAAATAGTCGGAAAAAGTAGATACTGTATCTTTTTGTTGCCATTTTCTCATAAAACCTGAAAAAAAAGTTGAAATTAAAATATGGGCTATGTCAAGAATATTGTCTATTATTCCGTGATGAGGACGTCATATGCACACTTTTCTATAGACGAAGTTTAAGACTGAATTGTAAAAGTGAATTGCTTTAGCGGATGCAAATGGCGTCATTTTATAAAAAAGCGTGTATTTTAATTCTTAAATCTGAATTATGTTTTGTAGAAGTGCGTCATTTTCACAGCCCAGCAGCTTTGAAATTCTTCACAGGTGAAAATACTTCACTTTTGAAATTAATGTAATCGAAATCACACTTATAAAACGCAATGTTTTACAAAAATTTAGAGTGTCTTTATAGAAGAGAGGTGGCATGCAAATAATAGGATTTATATTACAGAAATTGATGATTCTCGCCTGGATGGATTTGCTTCGCCGAGTTAGACAGGCAAACAAATAATTCGTGGTTTAAAATAATATCGTGTTCCTGAAGTTTTTATCAAACATTATCTCGTATAATAAAATTTTACCGCTATTCTTTAGGACATTCTACTATAATTTAATCAAACTAACACAATTTGCTTAATTTAATTTTTCCTAATTTTATATAATCTATATATTTAAAACACAAATGAGTGTTTTAGTCATCTGCCCTAATCTTTCTGCTGAACCAATTTTACTAATATTATTTTAAAAATTGAAAGCTCTTCATTTGAAGATGTGATCGCACTATCTGTTTTTTTTTTTAAATATACCCACTTTTATATTTTAATTTTAAAAGCATTTAATGAAATTTCTTCAAAATGATGAAAATTAGATAGCTTTCATTATTGCAGACAAGAGAGAAATAATGAGGTATTTTTAACTTTATTCATGCTATTTTCTGAAAAAAATTCAAAATTTTTGATAAAAATTGTTGTATAGGGTTTAGTGGCGCAAAATCCCATTAAGAGCAGACTATTACATTAGGGGCATAATAACGGAAAATGATAGACTGCTTTTGTAAACACGCATTTTTCCTCATAAATTTTCTATACTGTTTTTCCTTCTGCATGCGTACTGATACTAAGTTTTGAGACACTAGGCGAAATGCTTATTTAAGTGAAAATGAAGTCATATTTAAAAGAAAACGATGATTTTCTTAGATAAAACTAAACATTTTAACACGAATACGTCTAAAAAACATAAATTACGGAAATTTTTACTCTCCGGAAATGGGATTAGAATCTCAAGTAAAGAGTGCGGCTGTTCACATAAAAGATGTTGCTGACAATTGTGACTTCAAGTTTTGAGTTAAAATAATTTAAAAATGATCAAACAAAGTACAATATTTTAAAAAATGATGGATATGGATATGAGAAGTGCGTATGCAAATTTTGAGAAGGTGAAAATTGCTGTTTTCATTCCAGAAATCCAAGCATAAGAGCCTCAATTGCTAACCACATCCTAATAACTGATCTTTATTATATTTTACTGATTAAGTATCCATATTATAAAGAACAAACGTATCTATACGTAACGCTGGCGTCATTTTGCGGATGGCAACACTTCACGATCAAATTTCGGTCTTGAATTTTTCGCTACTGCAATTTTTTAATGTTCTGACCATCGTACATTTTCAATTTTCGTCGCATAGGGGAAAAAAATGACTTTCAAATTCAATTTGTTTAAAAACTGTATTCATTGACTGATGTATTATATTTTCTAAAATACTTTTTAATCATGATTTTCTTTAAGTTTATCTTATCACGTGTCGGTTTCAATACGTAATAATAATAAACATTTTGCCCATAAAGCAACAAACATTTTTCAGCATTTGTTTCTGACTATTTTTGCATAACAAAATTAATACTTCCTTTATAAACAAATAAAAGAATAATATTAAAAAAAACCATCAATCAAACATATTTGTGAAAGACTTATTAACGAAATTAATACTTCATTTATAAACAAATAAAAGTATAATATTGAAAAAACACAAATCTAACATATTTGTAATCGTACAATTTAAATTTTTAGATTACCAAATAGGATTTTTTTTTTTCAAATGGAATTTGTTTGCAAAGTTCATCTCAGTTTGCTGATTGTCTATGGTTTAAAAAACAATTTTAAAGCATAAAATATTTTTTAATTTATCTATATCGCGCGGAGCTCGATTACGAAAGATTAATCCGTTTACCCTTAAAACAAAATAAAGAGTTCATCATTTTCTTCCGGCTAATATCCTTAAAAAGACTTCTCTATGAATAAATAAATAAAATAATATAATTAAAACACAAATTTACCAGACATGTATATAAGCTCTGAAATTATCAGAATATAAAAGGATGCCATAAGTAGCAAAATCTTGGCAAATAACTCTTAGCATGCGGCTAATAAGAAAATATAGCTTTAGATAAGTTTCAAAAATTTATTTGATTGTATAATTCATATTTTCCATATGAAAAATGCTTTTTTAATGTAAGTGGGCAATCTAAAAAATTTATTGCATATAAAAAAATTATTAGTTTTCAATTACAAAAAATGATTTCACCTATGTATTCTTTAACCCGGGAAGCCCGGGTACGATCCCCTAGTATATTTAAAAGACAAGGCTGTTTTTTAGTCATCACCACTGAGATAGTTTTTTAATTTATTTCCATTTTTATATTTTATTCTTAATTTTAAAATTTTTTTGTGACATTCCTTTAAAATGGTGGCAATTGGATTTGTTCCATTGTTGCAGAGAAAAGAGAAAACGGAGTTTTTTATTTTTATTGATGCTTTTGTTTATTTTAATAGATTATATTCTTATTGATTCCATTTTCTCATTACAGTAAAAATAACTTTAAAAATTTTGAACGGAAAATGACATCACGCTTTAAAAACATGCATTTACCTCATAAAACTGTTACCTTTCAATATTTTTTCGTTCCGTTGATATTAATGAGACGCAAAGCAAAATGCTTCATTCAAATAACAGAAATATAAGGGAAAATGACGTCATATTTAAAAGTAAATTGACATTTTCTTTGATGAAACTAAATATTTTACCACAAATGCGTCTAAAAAGGCATGAATTTCTGAAATTTTTACTCGCTTCGCCGGCACAGAAATTAGAACCTCAAGTCAAGTTTGTTGTAGTCGACAAACGTGACTTCAAGTTTAGAAAAAATATTTAGTACCGAGTTTACTCGCGTAATAGTCGCACCCCCGATTTGAAGCATAAAAAACCGTCAAAATATTTTCTTCGCATAAACTGGATGGATGAAAAAGTGATGAATGATTGGGTTCGCAATGTTTGGAAGAACTGGACTGGAGCATTGCTCAAAAGATCAGCCATGCTGGTACTCGATAGCTTCCGAAGACATCTTGTTTATGATGTAAAGAAGGAACTTTCAAAGGCAAAACAGATCTTGTGGTAATTCCTGGAGGTCTCACATCGATTCTGCAACCGTTGCTCGTAACGGTTAACAAACCGTTTAAAGAGAATATAAGACGAGTAATGGAAGTTGGAAGTTGCAAAGCTTGACTTGCTTACAAAGCTTACTTTAACAAGTGATCTAATTTCAAAAAGTTTTAAGAAGATGGGTATCTCCAACGCTTTGGACGGAATGACATTTTATGGAATGACGGAGATTCTTCAGACACCGATTCATATTACAATAGTGATACTGATACCTTCTGTGAAAGTGATTTATTATGAGAATTTTTTGTCAAAATTTTCACAAAGATTATTTGTAAATTTTGCGTTTATAAAAATATTACCATAAAATAAAAATGGTACTTAATGGACAGCACATCATCTGGAGACATTTGGTAAGTTACTACTTTTATTATAATGTATTTTTTATACCAGTAATGTTTTAGCTCTTGTTCTGCATTAGAGCATTAAAGTGTGCAATATTGTGTAGTTGATTTCTCCGCAAAATAGTCGCACTAATAGACTTTTACAATAAAGAAAAAAAATTGGCAAAAAAGGTGCGACTATTAAGCGAGTAAACACGATAATAACCTATTGCGAGTAAAAATATTTTTTAAATAGTAAACTTGGATATGAAATGTGCTTATGTAAATTTTGAGATGGTGATAATGACGCAAGATTTAGATTTCATGCAGAAAAAAATGTATGATTGTGTCAGAATGAAATATTTTTTGCTGCTTTTTCGTTCCGTAAGTACGTAGCATAAGGGCCTCACTAGATTAATTTTGACACAATTATTCTAATTGGTAAATAAATCATATTAGATGTAAATTTCCAACTGGGTGAAAAATGTCCGGACCAGGATTCGAACCAGGGATCTCCTGGCTGAAGCCGCCAGTGCTCTGCCATCTGAGCTATCCAGGACGAAATCTGGTGGAACTTTCTCACCCAGCTAACCTTAATGATTATAGCATCTGGTCTGAAACCTGGTTCAGCTCAACAGAATAAATCTCAGGTAATGGAACTCCAGAAATCGCTGGATGCGAAATTACACTAGATTAATTTTAACACAATTATTCTAATTGGTAAATAAATCATATTAGATGTAAATTTCCAACTGGGCGAAAAATGTCCGGGCCAGGATTCGAACTAGGGATCTCCTGGCTTAAGCCGCCAGTGCTTTGCCATGTGAGCTATCCCGGACGAATCTGGTGGAACTTTCTCACTCAGCTAACCTTAATGATTATATCATCTGATGGTAGAGCACTGGTGGCTCAAGCCAGGAGATCCCTGGTTCGAATCCTTGTCCGGACATTTTTCGCCCAGTTGGAAATTTACATCTAATATGATTTATTTACCAACTAGAATAATTGTGTTAAAATTAATCTAGTGTAATTTCGTATCCAGCGTTTTCTGGAGTTCCATTACCTGAGATTTATTCTGTTGAGCTGAACCAAGTTTCAGTCCAGATGCTATAATCATTAAGGTTAGCTGGGTGAGAAAGTTGCACCAGATTCGTCCGGAATAGCTCAGATGGCAGAGCACTGGCGGCTTCAGCCAGGAGATCCCTGGTTCGAATCCTGGTCCGGACATTTTTCGGCCAGTTGGAAATTTACATCTAATATAAGGGCCTCAATTGATAATTTCATCATATTTACTTATCGTGATTATATTTTACTAATTACGAATAGGAATAAAGTTCAATTTTTCAATAATGTGAAACAGTTGGAGTTTAAGGAAGTAGTATTTTGGTAACTTTAGATTAAAGTAACATTTGTTTTATGAGTCGGACTACCCAATGTTCGATGGATTTTTTATTGCAATCACCGTGTTTACTCGCGTAATAGTCGCCCTCGCGTAATAGTCGCACCCCCGTTTTGAAGCAGAAACAAAATCGTCAAAATATTTTCTTCGCATAAAAGTTGCAGTCGCGTATTTGACTTTCATCTAGAAAACATAAAATTATCAGTTGTACTCTTCCCAGAACTAGTACTCATAATGGATTCATCTGCTCTGTCACTCCCACTGATATACCCGATGATCACTCCATTCTTCAAATACCGATTCACATTATAGCAGTGATATTGATACCTTCAGTGAAAATGATTTATTATGAGAGTTTTTTGTCAAAATTTTCACAAAGATTATTTATAAATTTTATGCCTGTAAAAATATTACCATTAAAAAAAAAATGGTATTTAATAAACAGCACATAATCTGGAAACATTTAGTAAGTTACTAATTTTATTATAATGTGTTTTTTATACCAGTACTGTTTTAGCATTAGAGTGTACAATACTGTGTAGTAGATTTCCTTGCATAATAGTCGCACCTATACTTTCACAATGAAAACTTGGCAAAAAAAGTGCGACTATTACGCGAGTAAACACGGTAATTTTGTAGGTTTATTATAAATCAATATAACAGTTCTTTTTTAAACTTTTTCTTTCGCCGAAATTCGGAGGGTTCCACCTCGTTATTATTACTATTATTTTACTTTTTTCTCTCATTTATAAAATTGTCGTTGAAATTTAATTTTCTTTGTCATTATTTTTGTGTTTAAAACAATAATATTTCATTCAATTTCAACATGATAAAGCAAAAGTTAAACTTTTCTTCACAATTTTTTATACCTTCGTCATTGTAAGGTTTCTGAAGTTAATAAGACGTATGGTTTATGTAAACTACTGTTTTATTAATTTTATTTATTATATTGTAGAAATTCGAACTGCTAAAGATTCTGCTAACTTACATGAAAACCCCACAAATATGATACTACTGAGCAAAGGAAATCCCACGCATTTATGAAAACAGGCTGCGATTTTGGCTAAGTTCCATCTTTTGCCGGAGAGATCAAGTGAAAGCGATCATTCCTGATACATCATCGAAAGTGGCACTTCTTCGGCATGGAGAAGAATGTAGAGCCGGCCTGGTATTTCTTTTATGCACCGCTAAAGTGAAAGTAGTGTGGATGTTGAAGAAATCTTCCCACGACCGCACAGTGGTCCCAAATCGCGATAGAGTGGCCAAAAATCATTTCTGGCTTTCTTGGTGGTTGTATATCCTTCATTTTTAATTTTATAACATTCTAAATGACATTACATTGCGAATTTAAACTAAATGTAATTGGGGTTCCGGGGAAGGGGATTTGGGGAGGGGCGCAATAGAGGGGTCAAGTTTTCATTAAATTTAAATTTTCTTTTTTTACCGGATTTTTTGTTACAGGAATGAGAATTTTTCACTTTTGATTATGGGGAATATTTTCCCTTTTTAAAAACAAATCATCTAATTCCATAAATGATGAACATGTGAAATTTTACCACCCCCCCCCCCCTCTCCCTCCCTCCCTGAAAATATACAGGTTAAAATCTTATTTTTTTTTCTCTTTTTAATGTTATTGCAAAGTAACAATAAAGAGTATAAGCAATCAGTAAAATACATAAATAATCAATCAGCTGAATTTTGCCCCCCCCCCCCCCAACACACACACGCATGAAATCTCCCCTTTTTCTATTTGCCTCTATACCAAGGAAATTTATAATATCATTACTATTTTTAAAGTTTTCAACATCTATTTACTATGAATTAATAATAAAATCATTAAATTCATTAATTAGATTACTTTCAAAATTTTTGCCCCCCCCCCTCCCCCCACTTTCTTTTGCTTCTCTCTATTACACAGAGAATAATACCTTTGAAATTCCAATAAAAATGAACAATCTGCCTTTGTTACTTTATTTTGGTAACATTAAATAAATAATTACCTCACTAGTTTTCTAATATATTTGAAATTTCCGCTTCTCCACCCCCCCCCCATTTCCTCTCCGGTATAAAATTCTAACATCCCTAACAGTTTTTAAATTTTTACAAAAAAAAAAAAAAAAAAAAAAAAAAAAACTACGTTTTAATATAAAACGATTTTATATCTTTTTATCGTAAAATAAAATAAAATCTATTTTTTAAATAAACCTTCAGAAAAGTGGATTTACACATTTCAAGTAACTGCAACATTTCATCCAAAGGGTTGGGTGAAATTTTCATACATTTTTTAATTTGTTAAAGCATTAAGGTATTCATTGAAATTCAAATCTGCATATAAATTAATACAATTAAATTAACATTCATATAATAAACTGAAAAAAAATAAACGTAATAAAAAAATTACAATAGATTTATATGACGATACGTGAAAATTAAAGTAATACTTAATAATACTGCTTAACCCATTCGGGACTATGGTGCATATATGCACCCTGAAAAAGAGCTATCAGAACTTGTTTTAGGCACCAAAAAATAATAATAATAATAATAATAATAATAATTAATTTAGTTTAGTTAAAATTTAGTTAAATTAAATATTTAGTTTCTTTAATTAGAGCATTTTTTTTATTGATTAAGTAAAGGTAACTATTTTTTAAAAAGTGGTGCAAACCGAATAAAATTTGCGTAAAAGCCTCTGGTCTCGAAGGGGTTAATAATAAAATTTATTTGTAAGTAGGTAAAGTATACTTTCAAATAATCAGGAAATTTAAAACATTAAATGATGTTTCCCAGATGATTGAATTTCCCAGACATGCATGTTGCTAGAATTTAGTATATATATATATATATGTATATATATATATATATATATATATATATATATATATATATATATATATATATATATATGTGTGTGTGTGTGTGTGTGTGTGTGTATGTATATATATAAACTGAACTTTAAAAATGTACTTTTTAAAATAAGGTCAAGTTTTAATATTACTTTTGATGTAAACGAAAAAAACAAGGGAAAAATTGTAAAACCAAATATATATCTATTTATAAAATCCAAGTCTCTGTGTGTCCCTCACAATTCCGGTAGGACCGCCTCATTGAAATGAGCAATTGTTGAAAAATATTAATGCAGGGTTACCACAGTAGCGCCAAATGTTAGCCAACTTGGCGTTAGCTGGCTAATTTGGCGAAATTCCTTTTTAAAACCATTAATCTTTCATAACGGAGGAACCGAAATTTAATTTAAACTCCGCTCTTTTAAGATATTTTTTTCAAAATCTGTGGGTGAGAATTTAAAGTAGATCTTTACATTGTCCTCCCTATGCTACTAATAAAATAACCGCCAATAGACGACGCAGTACTGTGTGAGCTCCTAACTGCGCGATTTTAATGTACTTTAGGTACTTTTCCAGTATAGGTGCCTTGGCGAAAAAGGAAATTTGGCAACATATTTTCCGGAAACCTATCCACTGTTTCATTTTATATACACACGTATTTTTTTCAATATTTATACGATTTATCTAACATAAAAAAGCCGTTTCTCTAATTTTATTCAGAAACAGATGTAATTTGTACATAAAAAACATCAATAATGTACATATAAAATAAACATATAAAACAAACAAAAACGCTCATCAAGTTTGTTTTCATAGCTGTTCATATGATTTGACAACAAATTCTATACTTTTCCGTTATATGGACACCATGCCAAAATGTATGCTATGCGCCAATTATTTGAAAATGCTAAAAGATATTTGTAATTTTATGCCACCAGTTTAATATGAGTTTTATTTTTTTCTTCATTTTATAACAGTTATTTTTTCACTTATTTTAAGTATATATCTGTGATTTAATGAAATAGTTCGTAAAAGTCTGTAGTTATTAAATGCTATATTTTTCGAATGCTCGCTTTACTATCGACAATGTTTTTTTCTTTTATTTTTCAAATGTTTCAATTCACGTGATTTTCATTTTGAGCCAACTATTACGCTTGGCGACAATGGTGTCCGTATAACGGAAAAGTACCCAAATCTCACTTTCTGATGCCCGAATTACACCAAACTTTTTTTTAAAAACGCGAAAGCCCCTACAGTGGAAAAGTACCAAACTGTCTATTATTTAGCGCTATCTGTGTTATAGTTTGTACTATATGCAAGGGGGAAGGGGAGCGAAGAGTTTAAACATTAAATATTAAAGTTTCGGCACAGATGTCATATACGACCCATATTGGCACGATTTTTTTCTGACGCCAATGTCATATACACAACGGGTACTTAACTGGCGCAAAAGTGTCGTTATTTTGCTTGATATGGTAACCCGGACGTTGTTGTTTATGCTGTTGATGCTTTCGCCAAATTGGCGTCGGAAAAAAATCGCGCCAATATGGGGCGTATATGACATCTGTGCCAAAGTGTCTATAAAGCAGTATAAGAGTAAAAAATTAAGAAAAATCCCTGCCGGCTCGGGCCTACAGGCGGAGGTAGATTTCGAAGTTCAGTACTAAATTCACCAACAAAACTTAAATCAAGATTAGAGATAAACCCAGTTCCTTCACTAAGAATGAGCTCTAGGGAGCTAAACATTTTGTGAGAATTCTAATATACACGAAAACAAACACGCATGTATATGGAATAGGTTTAAAAAACAGCTAAAGCAAATTCAGAGAACCTCAAAGTGTTAAAATAAGTTAATATTTCCATAGTCGGGTTTTTATCATATTTTAATACGTTTTTTCAAACTCACATGACGTTTCATATTCACCTGCTGAGGTCCATTTTATTTCCAATCTGACGTAATATATATATTTTTTTTATTCGTCAAACTATTTATTTCATCTTGACTTTTCATGCGGAAATTTTGCCCTAGAAAACTTATGACGTAATATTCAATTTGTTTTCAATTCGTCAAACTATTTATTTAATTTAATTTTTCACGTGAACTTGCGATAAAAAAGTAATTGTTGTGGTGAGAATTTTATTGCTTTTTTTTAATTGTTGGCAACTGCTATATCCAAAAATATTTATTTTTTCCTGTCATTGTTGTGTATTATCATTGTAAGAGCTGGTTTTATCAGAATCATGTTAAGACGGTATTCAAAATTTTGAATCCTCCCCATTTCCATTCCCTTGGGCCGATTTTGCCCATTTTCAATCCCCGCCGAGATTTTAGCCATCTCAAAGTTGTTGGCGAGTTTGAAGACGATCCGTGCATAATTTCGACTTTTATCGTGCGGACAAAATTTAGTACATACATACATATATATATATATATATATATATAAACTTTTTAGGTAGGGGTGGTTTTGGGTTCCTGGGGTCCTATAATGAAAAGTTATGAAGGAATTTTTCAAAAGTCGCACCATGGTAACGACTGCAATAGGTAGTATTTCTTACGAAATCTACCTAATAAAATAAATGCAAAATAAGACTAAACAAGAAAGAAAATTAAGCATAGAATATGAAACAATTTCTAACAAACCCTGAATGGTTTAACAAAACTTCTTTATTTAAGGAAATAAGGTAAATAAGATAACTGAGTAAACATTTTAGAAAACGCATAAAAAATTTTAAAAATTGATTTCAGCAGATACCGTCTATAGCCAATAGTACCGTTATTACACGCCACTATTTAGCTAAAATTTAATTTAAACAACTCTTAAAACTACTGAAATCACATTTCCAGATATTATCATCCATAGACGGTTATGTATCCAATTCTTTGCATGACCCTGTATATCATTTTATCTATATTCTACAAACATTTCTTAGTAAACTAAATGCAGTTCAGCGTAAAATGCATAACTCCTTTAAAAACCACCGGTACATGTTAGTTATCCCGTCAACCAATTTCGCCAAATTATATAAATCGCCAAACCACTCGCCAAATTATGCAAATTGACAGTTTTTATTTTAAATAACGAAAGAACAAATAAATTAATATAACATTAATAAATACACAAATAAAAAGTCGAAATAAAAATCACTTGATAACGTAAACACGTGTTCTCAAGTGAATATGACATTTATGATCAACCGTTATTGGCATTTAATCTTACAATTTGGCGACAGTAATTTGGTCGACGGGATAACTAACAAGTACCAAACCACCTTTAAGCAAATTACTCTCATATTCAGTAACCCTTACGAATTTTGTAACAGATGTTATATATTCCCGCGGCCGCCATCTTGGATTTTTTCTTGGCGTGAAAAGCCCTTTGCGCCAAGTAGTAAATGTCGCCAAGCAGCTATTTATGCCCATGTTAGGCTTCACGGGGTTGCCAGACCACGTCACTCGTCGCGATTGCCTTATCGATAAATGCCAACAAAAAATCGCCAAGATATCCAAGATGGCGACCGCGGGAATATATAACATCTAAGCCCGAATTTTTTTGTGTAGCCCTGCATATGAACTATAGCATTTAACACACAGTATAGTATGCATAAATTTAGTGAAACATAAAAGCGCATATCATAATTTAAAATGCATTTCCAGCAATCATCGCTAATGTACAATACTTCGGAGAAAAGTTTCTTGGCGAGAAAGAAGTTTGCCAACGTATTTTCTGACAACCTATTTACTGCTTCATACTCACAAGCAATTTTTTCTGCATGTATACAATTTATTTAATATAAAAAAAGCTATTTACCTGTTTTTTATAAAGAAACAGAAGTAATTTTTGCACAGATGTCATATACGCATCGGGGTTGGCGTGATTTTTCTCTGACGCCGATTTGGCAGAAATCTCGCTTTCGAATACCAGTTACTTATATATTTTTAAATTATTTGCTATCATTTTGAAAAGGAAATGACTATAAATAAATAAAAGTTTGATTAATAACTGTAGAACAAAACAGTTTATATAATAATAAAAAAAAAGAAAAGAAAAGTAAATAAACAATATATTAATAAATAAAAAACAATAGCCGGGTTACCATAACAGGCAAAATAACACCATTTTACCTCCAATTAGGCATCCCGGTGCATATCTGAAATCTGTGCCGTAATTTGTATATAAAAAATATTATACATATTTAGAAACGATTTTTCTATGTATATAAGTGCATATATAAACAAAAATAAAAGTTCATTAGATTTGTTTTCATAGCTTTTTATATATTTTGGCAACATATCTCACTTTCTGATGCCCGAATTGCGCCAAGCTTTTTGTTAATAATGGAAAAGTACCTAAATAAATAATTAATAGAAATAACCAATTATACAAACTAAAACTTTTTATTTCGAGATCAAAGCATTGTTTTTAATTTCGATTAAAAATACATATATCCTGGGATAAATTCAATTGAAATTAGGTTGGCAGCTTAATATCTCATTCCATAAACCTAGACAAAAACAAGTGATTCATTCATCGTGAACCATAAAAAAATATTAAATCACTGAGGTAATCATTCACAAAGTAATTCTCCAACAATCAATGGACAATATTCTTATGACGTCATAGTAGGTAAAATGGTGGCGGTATCGTTTGTTTATGGTTTGAATTCACAAAGATTTAATTTTGCAATGTCTCTTAGTTACATTATTTTATTGTCATATTTATGAGCTCAGAACAAAAGCATATTTTTTTATTATTTAGTTATTAAAGACGGAAAAAAATATAAATGCATGATTTGAAAAATTTAAATAATTTTCTTTCATAATAGTAAAAAATAACATCGGGAAGCAACAGCGGGTTTAAATTAAATAAGTTTAACTGTTTAATTCTGTTGTAACATTCAAAATAACATTATTTGTTAGATTTCGGTAAATAACATCAGGGCCCGATTAAACTTTGATGTTAGAGGAAATACAATGTCATTTCAGGACCTTTATTTTGGAGAAGCTTTTCTAAATTCCACATATACATGGAAACTCTACTGTGTTACAAGTATTATTCCTAGGACTGACATAACATGAGAACGGCCTGCAATTTTACACAAGTTTTTGAAAACTACTTTTTATCAGAAATTTTATTAAAAACGGGTTACTTTTTTGTTATATAGCGGCCCACACTATTAGGATTATGACAAGACCAATTTCGCGAACGTCGTAACCAAGATCGTGAAGCACACACATATAATACCATATAATACCATTTCATGAAATCGTATACGATAATATAATAGTTTTTACCTTACTTCAAGTGTGCAATTTATTTATTTTTAAGGCTTAACTATCTAAAATGTCCAATACACGAATTAAAAAAATTGTAAACAAAGATTGAATAGATATGACCGCAAAAAGCCTCAAATCTGCACAACACTTGGAACCAAACTATGCAGATTAGTGGTCTTCTACTGCACACAGTTTTTGATAAATGTGTTTCTTACTTAAAATGTGTTATTTTCATCTATCTATCTGCGGAACAAGCGAGGGAACTCATATTCTTGCACATGAGTTGTATATATCTTTATATCTAAATTTCCGTCATTTTTGACGGGCTACCTTTCTAGTATATATATAAATAAAAAAATATTCCCAACTCTTAATCCCCTCCCACTCCCTCCGCGAATTAAAAAAATGAAATTGACAGTGTTATGTTAATTAGAATGTTGCATTATATAAACACCGACAATTTTGGGTCAGTGCGAAAATTAGATTGACTTTAAACCCGATTACTCATTTTGGACTAATACTGGCAATATCCAATGTCCAATTTCAAACTGCTAGTTCTCAAAAAGTCGCAATAAATCTCTTGGGATATTATTTTAGAAGGCTCATTCTACATTTTGTACTATAAAAGTCCGAGGAACTCGGAAGGACTTTTTTTATATGTCACTTTTTATGTACAAAAATTCCTTAAAACTATGTATTTTTTTAAAAATTCCTCTTTTTTTAATTTTTGAGAGTTTTGCAATCGAAAAATCAAATTAAATATGTAATTTAATGTTGTTTCAGAGAAGTGCAAAGAAAAAAAACGAGAAACTATCTGAAATGGTCTTAGTTAGGGTGTGAATGCAGCAAATTTGCCTGAAATTCACGCAACAGTAGAAACGCTAAAACCTCCTAACTTCACATAAGCAATGCTAATTCATGTGAGCTGATAAAAGCAAAATATAACAGAATATAAATCTTCAGATATTTCTAAATACTGTAGAATTTATTTCATTTCGAAATACGAAACTTCGATTTTCTGATTTTTGGCCACATAATCGCGATTTGGGACCACTGTGGACCGGGAGATAGCGAAAGTACACTTTCCAGAAAGAAGGCATGAACATGGTCATCCTATCAGGTGACAGCTTGCCGGTGACATCACCGTGAAACGTTTCTCGTGGCCAGGGAGTCACTATTGTTTTCTAGAATCAGAAGATCATGAGAGTAGATCCTTGATTAGAAATAAGTTAGTTAAGTTTGGACTCTTGAGGGAAGAGGTTCAGGTCTTTACCTGGTAGAGAGTGATCGGCTCTCAGTTTACGTTATGACTTCGTTCATTCGAACACAAGGCCGATGGTCAAATACTGAAACTAGCTGTCAAAGCTGAGAGTGTTCCTTACACGGCAGAAAAGACTATTTAATACATGGCTGAACTACATCAGAGACTTTGTTATTTTATGAACAATCTTATCGACTTATTGGGACTTAATTAACTCATCTAGTAAATTGTTATTTATCATTCATCAACCCCTTGCATCAATCATTTTTTATGTTGTTGTTAGTACGAGAATATTTAATTTAGAATCAACCATTTGTTTTATGTCAATAAAACTTCTTTATTCATTAAATTGTGTCATACTCCTTCGAAAAGACATCTACCACGCTACCACGTCTATCCAAGGCTCCACAATACATATCTGTTTATTATTATCTACGTACTTATTATAGTACACATTATATAGTTATAAACACATTTTGTTATCTATGAGATTAAAATGAGCGAAAGATATGAAAAGAAATTCCAGGAAAGGGATTATTGTCTTCTGGAATATGGGTGGTACAATAGGATGGTACGTAGCAACAGAATGGAGAGTTTATGACAAAAGATAATTTTGTTTGATGATCTGTTATACGGGACAAGTGGTCAACAGCGTTACGTGGTGTAGCCCTTGAAAATAGAGCGAAAGACTTTACAGATTGGAAAAGAAAGGCGGATGAAGGGAGAGACCATGATAATCTATAGCTATAGTAAAATTTTACTATATCTAAGAGAGAATCATGTTAGGGTGGAAAGGTGTGAGTCGTGCTCTGAGCACAGTGTATTTTCTTTGACAAGCATATCATAGGAAAAGCCTACGTGTGTGCCGAGATTCTGGAAAGATCTGTGCGCTTGTAGTATTAGATAAGCCTTGATATGTACGTTCAAGAGAGATGGGGATTTTGTGTTATAGCATTAAAACCGTGTGCGTCGCTCTCTAACAAAACATATTTTCATCAAGAATTCTTTGTTAGATGGATTTTAGCTTGTTAGGAGCATTATTACCGTATTTTATGGAATAAACGCCGCGGCGTTTACGAGTTTAAAAGTTAAATTTTTTCCAAGTGCGGCGTTTACGATTTTTTTTAAAATACCAACTGAGTTTCCTTAATTTAAAAAATCAAAAAATTATTTAAAATCGGATTTAAATATTTTAAAACTTCAGACATCTTAAGATAAAAACGAGGCATCCTACACTGCTCAGAAAACTTTGATTAAAGTTAGGTCAATGTGACGCTGTCGACAAAAGTAGCGTTCAGATGGATGCGGCGTTTACAACGGGTGAGGCGATTACGATATTTTTAAACTTATTCAGGCCAATTAGTGGAGTGCGGCGTTTACGACGGGTGCGGCGCTTCTTCCATAAAATATGGTAATAACGTGTGAAAACTTCACAATTTTTATTCCATTTTTTAAATGTTGATACTGAAAGGGTTAAAATATTAGATTGTTATATTCCTATTCCTGTGTTTATTAAATGGATAAAACATAATTAAAATGAGCATGGGTGACTACTTGTTTACATTTAGTGGTAAAACGAAGAACTTCCGGGGGGGGGGGGGGGGTAATTAAGAAATTATCTTTCAGATACACGAAAAAAGCTTAATTTTAATGTTAAAAATGTATAAATAATTTAACTATACCAAAATGATGAGTGCTCTATCTCCACTTTGTCCCGCCCCATGGCACCCATGAAAATTATATTTTTAAACATGTAAATATAGAAAATTTCGTTGTTTACCAACTGTATTGTTTAAAATGTATGTGCTATAATAAATTATCTCTTTCATATAAAAGTTCACCAGTCTCTCTGCGGAAAACTATTTATTTTAAATTATGGCTGTATTAGTTGTAAAAAGTAATGTTCTAAATTATTTTTAATTTTGGTGTTTAAGTATACACCAAATCAGTGGCGGTGTGACTACACCAAAAATGGTGATAACTAAGTTGCCACTAAAAGTGGTGTTCCTTTACTCAAGTTAATCGCTGGTGTTTCATTACACCAATTTGCTTTTACAGTGTAGTAAAATAATATAGCAACCGGAGGTATATAGAGAACACAAAACAATTTAAAGTTCTGAAACCATTTATATTTGGTGAATCGAATAATACTATAAAAACTAATTTAAAGATGAAATCATATATATTACTTCTATTGTCAACATATATTTTTCTATGCATTTACAAAGCGCGGAACGATGAATAAGGTAACATTCGAAAAGTTTTTAAACCGACTTCTGACAAAGTATTGTCACATCTCGGTAAAATTTGTTTTCGATTAAAAATTAAACCAGCACTGTTTTCAAAAATGAAATGTAAGGTTTTTCTAAAACCAATGTTGCCACAAAAATAAAGTACCGCATTATGCCATGCTCAGCCAAGATTATATAAAAAATAATAGTTCAAAAACGATAAATTGTGATGTCTCCGTACGGGTTTATTTTATACTTATGATTAAAAAGCAAAATTTAAAATGAAATGTTTAGAAGAATAGATACCACCGATCGACTGAAACAATGGTATTTTACGTGCAGCCTAAAAGCTGTGCCTTGTTAAATTAGATTAAGTTGAACTTTATGTATAGTCACTTTATTTTTCTTTGTCCCTGGTTTTTCCCGAAACGATGACGTCATCCTTTAATGCAGCTAAAATATTATTGTTAATTCTTTCTCGCGTTTCTCTTTTGCTATTTTCGACAATTTGATACCGTAAGTTTGATGAAATAAATGAGATGATATTCAGGTTTGACTAAAGTGGTTTACAGATATTTTTTATCCTTGATTTTTCTTTAAAAGTTTAAACCTGCATCTAAATGAAATACCGTTTGCAGGGATTAGTTACTGTGCACGGTGACTATATAGAAAAGGACTCATACATTCTAGCAATCTCATAAATTTCACTGAATTATTTCCATGTGAGGGCAAAAACTTATTGATACATCCTCGTATATTTTATTCCCGACGTCAACTTCCGTTTTTCTATGGACATACAAAACGGACAGCAATGGAAGAGGTGTCATACGACAAGGTTTTGAACAGGGTATTGACTTACTCTGTTCAGAAAATTCGTCATATACACTAAATAATTCGTCATTTTTAAACAAATAATTTCCTTACTCCTATAAAACATGCTTTTTCCGTTAATTCTTCCCGGAAGGCTGAAAAGGAGGTAAAATTTTTCTTTATTCCTTGCACGCATGCGTATTAGCTGTATTAATATCAACGATAGAATTTATTATTAAAATGAAAAAACAAAAATTCAATCAATTAAAATTTCTAATTTATTTTTAAACAAACAAACAAAAATGATGCTTTCGAATTTAATAAAGTAGCAATTTTTTCATTCATTTAAACTTATTCACAATTTATTTTTTAGAGTATTAAAAAAATATTCGCATGTAAAATATATTCTAAATGAACACATTTACAAAATATAAAGAAGTTCAATCAACTTAAAAAATCGATTTTATTAAAAAAATAGCAAACATTTCTTCTCGAATTTAATTAAAAACATAGAGACTATTTTACATTTAACAATCAAATTATGCCTTATTAAAAAATATGTGTAATACGTAATAATTTTTATCCTATATTATTCTATACGTATTAAAACGCCAACTATTATTTCATAACAATGAAATGTCTCTGCAATTAAGTTTAGATTTCCGAGCTTTCTTAACAAGAAATTTAACGATACTTAATCCAAATCTTCATTTTAAACTCTCCCTCTATCGATAGCTTGCTGACCTAATGGCTAAGATGCTCGATTCGAAACACGTGGTCTCAAGTTCAAAGCCAAGGGATTCAACGGAAGAACGCGATGTATATTTTAAAAAAAATTCTTTTTTTCAGATTACGGAAATTTTCTGTCCTAGAACGGAAATTTCTTCCATTGCCGGATATTTTCTTTCTTGTCACAAAAAAAGAAACAAACAAAAAAAAAAAAAAAAAAAAAAAAAACGAAAAGGACATTCTTCAGTTCTCGGGTATATTCCGGTAGAAGTGCTGCCAGGAATGTTTCCGTGAATTAAAGAAAGTATTTCTAAGAGTGCAGCGCACTCAAATTTCGTTAAAACTAGTTACTTGTTTGATTTTTTAACTGCTGTTAATTGAAAATTCATGAAAAAAGTATTGGCAAGAAATTTCAAAGATTGCTCTGCGAACGCCAATAAAAAATAATTAAATAAAGCGAAGATGTTTTATAGAGAATTCAAAACAATTGAAAATATCATATTATTGTAAATGTTACGCGTAAGGAATGAAACTAAAAGACTACTTCTGTAAAAGATATTCTTGTAAACTGTAAATAATTTTTAAATATAAAAAAAAAAGCATTAAAATTACAAAATATATAAAAAAAAAGACATAAAACGATAACTAATATTGAAAAATAAGTTTTATCGTACTGACTAACTGTGTTCTTTACGAGTAATTCTTCCTTTGATAACCTTTTCAGATAATCCTGCTGCTTTAAAAAAAAACTTTGACTTCTATGCAAAATTTCCTTTAAAATTATGCATCACTTGGGAGCACACATTTTGTTGACTTAGATCTGGCACTTGTTTTTGGATAATTATTGGCATCTAAATCCAAAAATGACCCCAGTTTACTTCTATCACGTCAACTTTTAAGCTACAGGACAGGGCCGAAACTAACCTTTTTTGCACCCGGGGCAAACATGGATTTTGGCTCCCCCCCCCTCCCTCTTCCGCAAAGTATATTTACAAAGAGAATTTTACTAATTTTCGAATAGCCGACTTATTTTAAAATTTAAAATATGTAATCATAAAATATGTAATACTGAACTAAGTAATCTACAACGGCGGATCCAAGGGAGGTCACGGGGGTCATGACTCCCCTCTGAACACCAACAAGATCACTTTTAAAATGAAATATACTGTAGAGTCCCGCTTAACCGAGTTTCTGCTTTAACCGAGTTATTTTCTTTTGATGGACTGACGGTTTCCAATATTATGAAGCTCCATTATAAATGAAAAAAAGAAAATTATGGCCATTTTTTTTCTCCCATTCCGACCAGAAAATCAGAGTTCTAACTTTTTACGGCTGCTCTTTCATCTTCACCTAACACTTCATTTATAATGGATACTTCATAATAATGGAAACTGTCAGTCCATCAAAAGAAAATGATCGATTCCAAAGGATAATCCTTCATTTGGCGCCTCTTCGTTCTGGCCCCCCTTCTAATTTTAAATACTTTTTTCTAATGATGGCAACTCAAATTTTAATCATAACAGATATTTTTTTTTTCCATACTAGGGGGCTCGGCCACCTACGAGCTACGCTCGCCAACCCCCCGTCCAGACACCGCAGACTCTAAATGCACACTAATTTGATCGGCTTTAAAAAGATTTCGAAAGATTGAATTATAATTTAAAAAACAGTGGCGATCTCCCTATAAACGAATTTCTATTCATTTCTCTTTGATTGCGAAATTTTTGTTAAATTTAATTCCCCAGATGTTCTTCGGCAACTCCTAAAAGTGATTAAAAAAAAAAAAGAAAAGAAAGAACTCGTTACCATACACAGATCATTTTAAACAAGCCAATTTACGAACTACTTCTTTTTACTTCCGCATTTGATAATGAGTGCTATTACAGCCCACTTGAGTAACTCTCTAAAGCATATGTTCTAATAACTAAGATTTCATCACTAATATGTAACTAAAAGGAACATCTGAACATTTTGACTGTTGCCAGACACCTTTAATTATTATATATTTTTTTTACGCTGCGAATATGTGTTTTAGCAGCTTTATGTATAATCACTCTTAATCATGTAGCTTCTCTGTTAAGACGGAGTTTCTTATACTCCAGTAATATGTTTAATTATAAGTATTTAAAGCTAAAAGTTGAATCTTTCTTTATCGTAAAAACACACAATACTAATTCATATTACATTATATCTTCCCATGGATTTAGCGATTCATATTAAGCTCTCAAAGGATACTTCAAAGGATAAATAATGCTTCACAAAATAAAATAAAATAATTTCTTCAAGAAGCTTTTGGATAAATCCCTGGCCACGCCACACCGATGAAGTTATACGTCATCGCGATATTGATGAATCCCAGGTAAGAGCATTTTACCTATTTCCATTTCAAAAGCAGCATAGCCACAAGAGATTTTTTTCTAATTGTTTAAATATGAGACAGCGAATTCCTGCTATCGAGAATGGGGTGCTTTTGTCTTGATAGGCCACTTAAACTCCAACAAAAAGATTATGAGACTGATAAAGTGCTCATGTTTAGCGAAAAAGAAGAAAAATTTTATATAGTGGCTTAGATTATAAATATTAAAAATATTCATGTTCTGAATAAAAAAATAAAAAGATGCTGCATTGAATAAAATTATGAATGTTATTGTACCAGAAATATTAAGGTGAATGAAAAAGAAACATTTATATATTTATGTTTTATGTAATGAACATTTAAATAATTAGTGAATGAACAATTTGTTGGTTGTGAGTAATAATAATAATAATAAAAAAAAAAAAGAAATCGTTCATTTTACAGTAACTAAATAAATAAAAAGGAAATAGGTTCGTCGCATATATAAATAAGAGTAAACATGGCAGGGATAAAAGACGTCCAAATTGTCGAAAAATTAAATTCGCATAATTACTCAAATTGGAAATTTCGCGCAGAAATGATTTTAATAAAAGAAGAATTGTTTGATGTAATAACACAAAATCCCCCAGATCCAATTAACACGGACTGGACGAAGAGGGACCGTAAAGCACGTGCAATTATCAACTTGAGTATTGAAGACTCACAGATCGTGCATGTAAAGCACTTAAACACTGCCAGAGAAACCTGGCAAGCTTTAAAAACAATTCATGAAAGGGCTAATCTCTCAAGCAAGTTATATTTGCTGAGAAAATTATACGGAGCAAAACTCCCAGAAAACGGCAATCTAATAAAACACATTACACATATTTTAGAACTTGTTGATAAACTTTCAGCCATAGGCGAAACTATTAATGATTCGCACATTTCAGCTCTGTTACTTTGTTCATTACCACCTAGCTACAACACCTTAATTATAGCCCTCGAGGCCCGTCCAGAAAATGAACTTAATTCAGAGTTTATAAAAGGAAAACTCACTGATGAATATACAAGACGTTTAGAAAACACAGATCAGAGCGAGAATTCCTCAAAAGCGTTTAAAACGCATAAAAGGTTTCCGGCTGAACACTATAATAAAAAGGACAAACAGTGTACATACTGTAAATTAAAAAACCATACATACAGAGAGTGCTGGCATCTTAAGAACAGAAACACTTACTCACCGTCACAAAAACAACAGCCGCACAAATCCAAGTATTACACATCATCGTTATGTTATGAAGACGCAAACTATTATAGAGAAAACAAAAACCGTGAAACAGAACCAATTCGGATTAACAAAACACAGGGCAATTCAGGAAAAGGCAGCGACGCAGCTTTTTTAGTCCAGAAACCAGGAAAACAAACCTGGATAATCGACTCAGGTTCATCGACACACATTCTAAACAGTAAAGATGCATTCACTAAGTTTAACGACACTGAAAAGACGACAGTCATCATTGCCAATGGCAAAACGCTGAATTCACACGGTACAGGTGAAACAACATTTAAAACAAAAACATCCGATGGAGGGATAAACACAATCACATTAAAAGAAGTATTATACGTACCAGAATTAGAATCAAACCTCATATCGGTAAGCAAAGCAACACAGAATGGCTATAAATTAATTTTTGATAAAGAAAAATGCACGTTATCCCGAAACGGGAATATTTATCTTGAAGCAAGAATGAAAAATAATTTATATCAAGTCGAATTATTAGAAAGCGCTGAAACTAATAAAGTAAACATTGCACATGAATGTAAAAATAAAAATTGCATAGAAGTTTGGCACAAACGGCTTGGCCATCGTAACTATAATGCGATAAAAGAATTAATAAATAAAAACTTAGCAGACGGTATAAAAATAAATAACTGTAATCATAATGCATTATGTGAAATATGTATCCAAACAAAAATAAGTGATGCCCCATATCCGAAATCAACAAACTGTCCCAAAACAGGCAAAGTGCTCGATCTGATACACACGGACGTGTGCACATCTATCGGTACACCTACTATCGGGGGAAAAACAATGTTCGTCACTTTTATAGACGACTATTCAAGGTTCACAGTAATTTACTTACTTTCGCATAAAAATGAAGTTCACGAAAAGTTAAAAGATTATGTAGCCATGGTGAAAACCCAATTCGGCAGATTCCCTAAAGCTATTAGATCCGATAATGGAGGGGAATATTTAGGTAAACAAACGGAAGAATACCTAAGGGCAAGAGGTATCCAACACCAGTTTACGGTACCATTTTGTCCGAGCCAAAACGGCGTAGCGGAAAGAAAGAATAGGTCATTATTAGATATGACTAGGAGTCTACTCTCCGAAGCAGGCTTACCTCAAAAATTCTGGGGAGAAGCCATAAATACCGCCAATCACCTGCAGAATAGGCTACCAACCAAAATAACAAACAAAACACCGTTCGAAATTTGGTTCAACCGAAAACCCACCTTACACTACCTGCGTACATTCGGCTGTAAAGCTTATGCCTATATACAAAAACATCAGCGAAACAAATTAGATGATAGAGCGCAGGAAGGAATACTTGTGGGGTATGACAACAAATCAAAAGGTTACCGTATATTTACAAAAGAAAACAAAATAATAATAGCGAGAACAGTTAAATTTATAGAAAATAGTGAAAACAACTTAAAAGAAAGCGAAGAGGTAGAAAACTCAGACAATGACAACAACTACATTCAAACAGAGTTAAGTAATTCGGACGAAGAACCAACCGCGTCCAATTGCTGACTGCTTGACGAAGCCCACACCCAAACCTCAACTTTTGTGTGACATCAAGACTATGAACTTGTTACCTTATCCATCTGAGGAGATTAAGGAGGGGTGTTAAATTTAATTCCCCAGATGTTCTTCGGCAACTCCTAAAAGTGATTAAAAAAAAAAAAGAAAAGAAAGAACTCGTTACCATACACAGATCATTTTAAACAAGCCAATTTACGAACTACTTCTTTTTACTTCCGCATTTGATAATGAGTGCTATTACAGCCCACTTGAGTAACTCTCTAAAGCATATGTTCTAATAACTAAGATTTCATCACTAATATGTAACTAAAAGGAACATCTGAACATTTTGACTGTTGCCAGACACCTTTAATTATTATATATTTTTTTTACGCTGCGAATATGTGTTTTAGCAGCTTTATGTATAATCACTCTTAATCATGTAGCTTCTCTGTTAAGACGGAGTTTCTTATACTCCAGTAATATGTTTAATTATAAGTATTTAAAGCTAAAAGTTGAATCTTTCTTTATCGTAAAAACACACAATACTAATTCATATTACATTATATCTTCCCATGGATTTAGCGATTCATATTAAGCTCTCAAAGGATACTTCAAAGGATAAATAATGCTTCACAAAATAAAATAAAATAATTTCTTCAAGAAGCTTTTGGATAAATCCCTGGCCACGCCACACCGATGAAGTTATACGTCATCGCGATATTGATGAATCCCAGGTAAGAGCATTTTACCTATTTCCATTTCAAAAGCAGCATAGCCACAAGAGATTTTTTTCTAATTGTTTAAATATGAGACAGCGAATTCCTGCTATCGAGAATGGGGTGCTTTTGTCTTGATAGGCCACTTAAACTCCAACAATTTTAACGCCAAATCCACTGCGGTACTACTTGATTATCCTGTCGACCAATTTCGCCAAATTATATAAATCGCCAAACCACTCGCCAAATTATACAAATTGATATAATTTTTATTTTAAATATCGAAAGAACAAATAAATTCGTACAACATTAATAAAAACACAAATAAAACGTCGAAATAAAAATAACTTGATGACGTACACACGTGTAACAACATTTCAAAATAAGCTAATATAAAAGGAATTAAGTAAAGAGGGTCTTTGTCTCCTGGTATTTTTTAACAAAGCGAAAAGAAAGTTCTTTTAAATGAGACATTTTAAATTAATTCTCAAAATATCAAATAAATGTCTAGCGCAATTTCTAAATTTAAACTTTTTTGCAATATTACTTTGTGTTCATTTTATGTAATAACTATAATGTGACGTAAATATGACGTAATTTCTCCTAAGACTTCTAACGCATGTTAATGAATTTATTATTTTACAATATCCTTTCTCTTTTAAAATTCACGTGTATACTTTTTATGACGTAATTTTTAATAAGTTCCTGCTTTTTATACGTAATTATTTAATTCTAATTTGAAAGTTTTTTTCCTGTTTATAATAGTCACGTGTAAATAAATTTTTAATTTGAAGCAAACATTATTGCTTGCGCTTTTTATACAGTTGGCAACAGTTTAAATTAGTACAATTTTCTGAAATCTGTAAAAAATATCTCTAGAAATGCTGAAAATTTGAATTTAAAATAGAAATAAAACCTGAAAAAATGAGTCAAAATAAAAAAATTAATGCAATCTGCACTCCGGCAAATTCTAACGCATAAAATGATCTAAAAATGATTACACTGCCATGTATAATTTTTGCTGCTATAAAACTTTTTTAGTGGAACGATTTTGTCCAACTTTAGCATTAAATAACTCTTAAAATAATTCTTCGATTTGAAAACTGTCTGCATCAGCGTGTTTATCAAACATTTCTGTATAAAACCACCGATTTTCATATTTTTGTATGCATTATTTATGTTAATATTAACGAAGAAAGGCCTCCGGTTACAAAAAAATCAAAACCGGCGGCGGCGGCGGCGGCGGCGGTGACAGCGGTAGTTACTTTTTTTTAGAATAGAGAGATTTCAGAAAAGGTTATTATTTTAAACTAATTTGGCGACCACTTTGGCCTCCCTTAAATGTATGCTAAGAAATGTATCATGCTACTTTTATTCCTAATTCAATTTACTTGAACAATCTTTCGCCAAATCGAAAGAATCTGATTGAGAAATCAATTCTGACGGTATTTTTATGTTAGCGAGACGCAGGTGATAATTCACTAAACGTTTTTCCCGTCGCATTTTTTTTTTTTTTATATTTCCTTAATTTCATTTAAAATATAATCCTTTCATTCATTTTATTTTAAATACTCAACTTTCATTTAAAATTGATGGTTTTCACTTCTTTCTTTGTTTTTAAAACAAAACGAAAAGAAAAAAATTATGCACAAATGTTATCTACGCACCGAGGTTCCTAAATGGCGCCAAAATGGCATTATTGTGATTGACATGGTAACCCGGCTATTGTTGTTTATTTAATAATAAATTTTTATTTACTTTTATTTCATTTTTAAAATTATATAAATTATTTTGTTCTACAGTTATTAATTATTTTTTTTATTTCCTTTAGAAAATAATAGAAAATAATTAAAAAAAAAAAAACGGTACTACTTAGTTATTCCGTCGACCAAATTATACAAATTGACATGATTTTTATTTTAAATAACGAAAGAACAAAGAAATTAGTATAACATTAATAAATATACAAATAAAACGTCGAAATAAAAATCATTTGATGCCGTAAACACGTGTAACTTGCTTAAAGTCAAGTGAATATGACATTTACGATCAACCATTTTTGGCATTTAATCTTATAGTTTAGCGATAGATTTTTGGTTGACGGGATAACTAAGTAATACCAAAAATGCATAAGTAACTGGTATTTAAAAACAAGGTTTTCGTCAAATTTTCGTAAAAAAAAAAATCCACGCCAAACTTGCGATGCGTATATGACACCTGGCCAACTATTACCACTCGAAAAAAAAAAAAAAAAAAAAAAAAAAAATGCTAACTGGCGAGTTGAAAAAAAGCTATTGGCGAGATTTGCATCCGGCTAGCGTAACAGTACGAAAGAACTCTTTGCGACCATGGCAACTTTTATGTAGTTTTATTCGAAAAAAAAATTTGATTTTTTAATGAAAATGGAAAACTTACGACCCCATATTGGCGCGATTTTTTTCTAACGCCAATGTCATATACGGAACGGGCACTTAACTGGTGCCAAAGTATCGTTATTTTGCTTGATATGGTAAGCCGGATGTTGTTGTTTAGGGTGTTGATGCGTTCCTCAAATTGGCGTCGGAAAAAAATTGCGCCAATATGGATGACATCTGTGCCAAACTTTCATATTAAAGGCGAAGAATTCAGACCGTATTTGTTTATGGCAGTTGATGACTTGAACTATTATAATATAGATGAAATGATGGCGATAGAATAATATTTGGCGACTTATCACCTGTGCCTGGCTAACATTAAAGTACCAAAATGGCACCCAGAGTATAAAAAGCGTTGTGGTCCGCCCGGAACTGTTGATGATAGTCACATGACTTAGGCTATTCTTATAGAGATTGTTTTAAAATACCGGGAGACAAAGACTCTGTATACTTAATTCATTTTATTTTAGCTTCTTTTCAAATGTTTAACTGATCCTCTTTAATCAAAAACGAAAGCAACCATTGGATGTCTTAACAGCAACTGATTCGCCCTTAAATTTTTGCAATCAAAGGGAATTGAATGGAAATTCTTCTCTAATATTTTAAAACAGCTTAGCGTTTTTTTAGATTCTGCGGTGTCTGAACGGGGGTTGGCGAGCGTACCTTGCAGGGGATAGAGCCCCCTAGTACATGTATAAAATTTTCACAAATTCAGTTACAACAAGGGAAAAAATAAACCAAACGTCAAGCATAGATTATGAAACACTTCTCAACACATTCAGTAGACTGTATAACAAAACTTTCTTATTAAATAAGGTGAAAGATGATATTTAGGTAAAAAATTTGAAAAACATATAACATTTGAAAATACAATTTCAGCAATTAAAATCTATAGTAGGAAAAATGTTCAAATTATTTTGTGAGGTCCTGTATATGACTTATATGTTTGTAAATATACTACAGGGTTTGCGAAAATTTAGTTCAATTAGGAAATGCGTAACGCAGCTGATAATTCGTCGTCAACAATTTCCGTCGGTAATCGGAAGTGAATTCTTTTGTGCAACCCTGTATATGATCTGTAGAATTTATACACAACAAGTATTATGCAAAAAATTATAGCTAAATTTATAAACGCACACCACAAGAAAACGCATTTCCAGCACCTGCGCTTCTAGACATTACTGTAAGGAAATTCTTTTGAGTGCCCTTGTAAATAAACAATAAATGCTATGCATACCCTGTTCTACATTAAGCCTATTGCAGTGTTGTATATCAGTTTCAATTTGTTTGAAATAGTGTAACAACATCAAAATGCATTGCAAGATTTCCCCCTAAAACAGGAACGACGAACCTATGGAGTGCTATAAGGGGCACGTGACAGATTAATATCGGCACTGAGTTGATTGAGATTCTAAAGCAAAATAGAATACAATTAAACAATTTAGATTACCTTTAAGGCTGTTCTCAAATCCAAAAGGGCAACTTTATGATATAAGTTTTAATTTATTTTTGTTCGGAAATGCATGAAACTAGCAGGTGTTGTTGTTCAGAAACTATGTCATCGAGCTGTTTTTTCCGCTTTGTTTTTTGCAAAAGCAATAGATCTTTCAGAAAATAGTGCCAAAGTGGACGTTTGGAACCGAATTACACTGTTAGAAATTTCAGTAAAATTAGGAGAGTTGACCGTAAATAAATAAGGCCAGTGACTTTTTTTAAGAAAAAAGTCCAGTGCCCATATTTCTAACAACTTACTGTAAAATTCACAGTAATTAAAATGTCAGTGCCATTCAAAGTGCAAAACAAGGTCAGCCCCCGTAAATTCATTTTCCTCCCGAAGAGGCTTGAAGAAGGAGTTCACCGTGAGCACCTGTCATTGGCTATTAGAAATCAAACGTCACTGCTATGTACGTCACGAACAAGTAGATCCGGCGGAAAGAAGAGATTTAATGGCGTCTGGATTGCAACGTGGAAGTTTTTATCGGTGTATCAAGTAATCTTAGTAAGTCTGTTTTAATAATCAATACCATGTATATTGCTTTTATATTTTAATTATTTATACTGTGTTTCTGTTTTATCATGTATCTCCATACTGTTTTGATTATGATTTAGTAACAAACATAAATAGGGTTTATCTAACGTTTTAAACCTGCTTTGTTGACATTTTTAACCGGGGAGAACTCGCTATAGTGAGAATTTTTCTCACGGTGCCCAATTGCTTTTCTTTACTTTACTTTAACTTAATATCAACTTTTTTTGTTTGCTTAGTACTTTTATTCACAAAAGAGGTAAAATAATTGAAATAACATTTAGAAATTTTAATTAAAATGAAAAATCGTTTAAACAAGAGTCTTAAAAAAAGTACGACGGTGAGGGAAAATCTTAGCAGCGAGTTCTCCCGGGTTTAATGAAATCAAAAAGCGTTTCGAAGCTGCACTGTTTTTCAGTGAAAATCTTAAGGAATATGCTAAGAGCTGGTTACACTTATTTATACTTTCTGTATTTTCTTCCAAAATTTGAATATTTTTGTTTTGGTAGTAATAGAAAACATTGAATTTTATATAGAGTAGATGTGCCAGTAATAGACACCCTTAAGGAATTTCTTTATTTTTTTTTTTATTATTAATAGTTATAATTATTATATTCCAGTTTTTCAATATTATATTAATCTACCAACACTATTTAGCTATTCTTATAGTCTCATTTCCTAATATGAATCGAAATTTAATTTTAAATAACAGAAATATATCAAAAGCCCAGTAATGGACATATATATTAATATGTCCATATGTTAAATAAATATATTTGTTTTTATGACTGTATTTCAAACCAGAATTCAATGAATACATACTAAAGAAACAAAATAGTTATTTTCAAATAAATTTAACCATTAGGATACCAGTAATTAATAAAATATTTTTGATATTCATTTACTGTGTGCATCAATTATTGTAATTATCAGAAGATCGATGTTTAATTATTTTAGATGGATAGTTTAAAATACTAAATATCAGGCAACTGCAGCTATCAAATTATTGAAGCAGTGGGGGATTTAAAAGGTACTAAAAAAAAGTTTTGGAATATTAGTGTTTAGTTTTGTTTCATTATTTTTAACAATTAATCTTCCAGATACTACTTGATATAGGGTAGATGTGCCAGTAATGGACACCTCTTGATGTTTTTGGTTCATTAAAAAATAACTAATAAATATTTAGCTTTATTTTATTTATTTATTTATTTTTTTGTAATTCCATCTTGCATGTTTTATAAAACTGTGTTATTGCTGACACTGTTAATCAAACCAATCAGGAAGCTGAAAAATGTTTCGCTGTTTTTCTGTGAAAATCTTGATGAGGAGGTTAAGAGCTGGTTTCGCTTATTTATATATTATTTATTTTCTTGCAAAATTTGAATTTTTTTGTTTGAGTAGCAATAGAAAACTTAGAATTTTATATACTAATGGCCATTTACAAAATTTTATTTATTTTTAAGTTTTTAAGAGGGGGTGTCCATTACTTGAATGGTTAATTAGTCATTTTTCAGTAATGGACACTCCATGTAGACACTTCAAAAAATGCATTTTCAGTAATGTTTATATTGCATAAAATATTTTGACTTAACTGCAAACCTAAATAATCAAATTTAATTTTAAATTATACTTACCAAAATGTAATAAACACCAAAACTTTTATAGTAAATAGCTGGCTTTTGAGTTATTTTATGTTATTAATAAAATTTCAATATTTTATTCTTTTTTTAAATGTGTATGTACCTTGCATATTTTAAAATCTGGCAATTAAACCAGCCAGGAAGCAGAAAATACTGTTTAAGAGCACAGTCAAAGAGGAGCTCATAGGGCTTAATACCTCTCAGTTTAAATAAAAACAATTAAGTTACAGAAGCTATTAAAAATCTATTTTCTGTCTTAAATGTTTCCTTATTCACCTCTGACAAAAAAAGAAAAAAAAAAGTAACATTAATGAAAGTTATAGATAATATTCATGAAACTAGTAAATCTGCAGATCAGTGGCCTCAAACATCAGTTCTAGTTTTATTTTGAAATTATGTTATTTAGTACTTAAAATATTCAACTCACAATATCATTTCTTTCATATTTGTAATATTATTATAAATGATATATCAAGTAGTCCCTGGAAGATTTAATTGTTAAAAATAGTGAGACAAAACTTAACACTAATATTCCAGAACTTTTTTTTTTTAATTACCTTTTTAACCCCCCACTGTTTCAATAATTTCATAGCTGTAATTGCCTGATATATAATATTTTAAACTATCCATCCAAAATAATTAAAACATCGATCTTCTGATAATTACAATAATTGATGCAAACAGTAAATGAATATCGCAAATATTTTATTAATTACTGGTATCCAAATTGTTAAATTCATTTGAAAGTAACTATTTCGTTTCGTTAGTATGTATTCATTAAATTCTGGTTCTAAATAAAGTCATAAAAACAATTATATTTATTATTTTTTAATGGGGTGTCCATTACTGGACCAGAAGGTTTCATTACTGGGCTTTTGGGTGTTTTGATATATTTTTGTTATTTAATGTTTAACTTCATATTTAATTTAAATTCATGTTTTCATACCTTTTTGGGTACAAGAAAAGACAATGATAAACCTACAAGTCAACTACTAAAATCGGGTTTGCATGTGTTTTCCGCCAAGATATGACTTGGCAGACCAGTTGCATTTTAACATGCTAATTGAGTTCTGCCTAATCCTGGAATTGGTGGTTGTCTGTGCTGCCGTCTCCCACCTAAAATCTACATAACTTATTGTCAGTCAGTGAATAGTGGCCATTTAGCTTTACACAAGTTTTTTTTATGAGCGTAAATTTAAATTGCTAAATTTTTGTATAACAGATTGAACTTATAACAGTTATACAGGTATAAATTACTTTGAAAAATGCATTTAATAGTACTTTCAATATTTTTAGCTATTTTTCCGAGCTGGCAATTTACAAATAATTAGAATTTTCATATATAATATATTTCATTATAACTTAAATATAGTACAACTAAATAAAATTCATTTATATAACACATAAATTATTTAGTCAGTTTTTAGCTTGATTTATATAAAATAACACTAATGATTGCTAAAAAAAAGTCTAAGGTTTTTGACACTTTTCGATGGGTTTTTTACATATGTCAAACCACTTTTTGACGTCAAAAACCCAACCGTGGCTCAGAATGAACTGTTATTATTTATTTAAAAAAATTGTTTCTCTAACTAATGTTATAATCTTATTGAATTTTTTTTTTTAATGTTAAAAGATTGAAAATTTTTAAAGTCTAAATTTATATTAAGTGATTTAAAAAAAAATAACAAAGTTGCAATTTTAAATTTTTTTTTGTCAGAATTTTGAATTTTCAACATGGGGGTCAAATTTAAATTCATGGTTTCTTTTTTAAAAACGACCATAAATATGTACTCTAACTTACCTAATAGTAAAAATTGTGATAATTTGGGTGTTTTTGTTTCACCCCCCCCCCCCCCCCATGTAAAACAGGGTTCATACAGTGCTTGAAAGTCCTTGAATTTTTTAGAGAAAAAAGGTCCTTGAAAGTGCGTGAATTTGTTTAAATTTTAATGAAGGTGCTTAATTTTTTATAGGTGCCTAATTTTTCTTATTCAGGTGTTCAAAACACCCGCTCAGTAATGTTCATCCTATGGGCATATTGTTTTCAAATTTCTCGTTTAAATTTGAATATTTTAAACGATTTTTTTTTTTTTTTTTTTTTTTTTGCATAGAATAGCCGAGGTCGATCTCTAATATGACTATTTTTTACTTTATCAATTTTGGTTTCAGATTTTTTTTCTTTTTAATAAAGGTACTTTCACTTTCAAAATCTGTTTCGAAAATAAAAGTACCTGTATTAAAAAAAAATCTGAAACCAATATCAAAAAAGTACAAAATAGCCATATTAGATTTACCTCAGCTATCCTATGCAAAAAAAAAAAAATCGTTTAAAAATATTCAAATTTAAATGTGAAATGTCGTGCATATATCAAATCTGTGCCCAAAATAATAATAATAATAATAATATATATATATATTTTTTCTTGGTAAAAATTCTGTGTAGTGCACTCATGGAAATTCTCATATAAAAAAAGTTCTAAATTTATTGTCAAATGTTGAAAGTTAGAAACTTAATATATGCCTAACATATAAGTCCACACGAAAATCATAGTGTAAAGAATAACCAACAAAACAGCATAAATAAGAATTTGACAGCAGCTGTAATGAATCCCAGGCCTAGCAGCACTCCTACAAATTAAACTTCCTATTTTTTCCTATGTTTTCTAGCCCTCCACCCTCACAATTATTTTCTTATTTAGGCTGATAAGTTCCGCAATCCGGATGTCAATATATTTTTTAAATTTTGCATATTTTCTTTAAAAATCCATAATTTTTTTTTCAGTTTCTCTCGGTTACTCTGGTTTGGTGAATTATGCTAGAAACATCGATTAAAAGAATTAACATCTCACAGCACACGTATCTTACAGATATATTTAATGAAGACTTGGGACTTATGAAAACCTATGAGGTAAATCTTATATGTATACATATGTGCATATGTGTGTGTGACTTTTTTCTCTGAATTTTAAAGTCTTTCCTGTTATAACCGGTTTTAACTGGCGTAAACACATTTTCTGACATAATCTGAGACTTTTTTAGTAGTATTTAATTCTTTAAGTACATTTTATTCAATATATTCATACACATTAAGTACATTCATAATCTTCAGTTTTAATTGTTTACATATCAAAGTGTGAATTATAAATCATTGCAGATTAAAGTTCTTATTAGTATTATTTCTTTGTTTTTGCCACTTGTTTCTGCCATGCCATTTTTAACCGGTTACCAGGGCCCGACTTATGCAGGGGCATGCGGGGCAGCTGCCCCGGGCCCCCTTTTTAGGGCCCCCCTAAGAGTAATCAGGATTTCATTAAAAGGTACCAAATGATTAAAATTAGCCAAAAGTGACCAAAATTCCTATATTTTCAAACATTTAGAAAGAAGTATGGTCTCCCTTCCTCTCTCTACTTCCAGTACCCCCTGCACCCATGCAAAAAACAAACTATATGATTAAAAATCTAATGATTAAAATTTTATTATGACAACTTAGTATTCTGTTGTTTTCAAAAGAAATTCTTTATTAATGTTTTCCTCGCAATGTGGCAAGTTAAAACCATTCATTATGATCAATTTGGGTCATTTCCTTTTAGACATCTCATAACGTACGTAAATAAGCAAAGCAAAAAAAAAAAAAAAAAAAAAAAAAAAAAAAAAAAAATACTCGTGTCAACCAATCTATCATTTTTTCTGCTATTATCCTACTAGTATTTTTTCTTAAAGTTGTGACCATCATTTTGTGATACCCCGTTTACATATGGGAGCAGTACCGGGTACAAAATTTATGCATACATAGAATACGTATGAAGTTTAGTACTAGCCACTTCCACATTATTCCAAAAGAATTCTATAGATATATGGAAGGGCCCCCCCTCAGAATGATGCTTGCCCCGGGGCCCCCCATAGCCTTAGTCGGGCCCTGCCGGTTACAACTGCTGGTTTTAACCACAACAGTAGAAATTTGCCAACCCTGATATAGGGGAAACTAGGGATACTTGACACAATTGTTAGTTTTGGATTGTTAATTGTTTTTTTACATTACTTCTGGGTGTGTAAATGCAGTCTGTATATACTTAATGAAGTATTACACAATATGTATTATTATTATTCCGAAATATCAATTATAAAAGGTAGTAAAATATGAATATTCAAAACTTTCAATTTGGGTCAAGTATCCCAATGTATAGGGATACTTGACCCAAGTCATAGATTTGGGTGTATGATTTAAAATAATAAACAAAACACTTTTACATGAGAACAAAATTAACATTAGGATTAATACTTTTTCATTTTTGTCAAACAAAATTAATACTTTTAATTTTTATTACATAGGCCTAACATTAATATACCCAATTTTAATTTTTATTGTAGAAAGTTCAAAATATTAGCAGTCTGAAAGTTCATTTTGTGCCTGAACAAGTTTCAGAATTAAAAAAATAATTTATTCAACTCCAAATGCAAAAACATATTTAAATATAAAACTTTCAATTCTATCATTTGTATCGAAAACTCAGGGGGATGAAGAATAGCTCCGATTTGGTCAGGATATATATTTTAAATTTCAAACCATTCGGTCAGGTAATTTTTGCACTGTTATATGCAGATGGACTCATCGACGACTATATTATTTATATAATATATACTTAATTATATATTTACGAATGCACCTAAAAAGAACTAATATCGTTTCGATAACCCTGTAAAAACTAATGTAGCAAAAGCGTTCAAACTGTAGATTATGATTAAGTGCCTTATTGTATTAAACTGTGTTCATTTTTATGAGGATAGCATGTATATTCATAGAGAAATTAAATTTTTTAGAAAGAGTCCCAAATTTTGCCAAGTTTTTTGCTTATAATATGTAAAGTTCTTAATATAAAAAGTTTTTTTTCAGAAAATATTGACAAACAACATTGTACACAATACCCTGCTGTCAGAATTAAAAAATAATTGTATGAAAAATGAGCACATTTACTAAATAATAATTCACTGTGCATGCCAATGTAATCATAACGTATTAGCTAAATGTATAGAGCAACTTTTGTAAAAGTCTCAAAAAGATAGTTTGAAAATTCTGAAAATTATCGTTGATAGAATAAGCTCAAAATCTGCTGTTCCAAAACGAAGCAAAAAAAATGAGGGGCTGTATCCATATATACATTGATTAGTGCCAATATAGCATACAAAATATTGCATGCACACTGTAAATTGAAATGTCTGAAATTCAGACACATAAGTGTCTGAAACGGAGTGTTCAATTTTCAGACATTTTAAAGTGTCTAAATTTTTAAGACGCTTGTATGTGTCTAAATTTAAGACACTTCAAATGTCTGAAATGCATCCATGTTTGACCACCTTTAATTTCTCTGCAAAAGCAGCCATTTTTTCGGAAAGCCTTATACACAGAAAAAAAAATCCTTCAAAATATAAAAATTGTACCGCCAATCAAGACGCCAGTACAATTTACGTATTTTAATGAAAATTTTCTTCAATTTCTGGAAAAATTTATTTATTTATTTATTGGAAAATTTCTGTATTTAAAAAAAAAAAAAAAAAGAGAGAAGGCTGGAGAAAAGAGAGAGGACTGTATTTCAATACAGTCTCGCACATTTTACATGATTAACTACTTTTACTCAATTTACAACAACATCGTATTTAACATATACCTTAACAGCATTGCACCTATCCGTCGCGGGATACGAACTCGCAACCTTATGGTCTGTAGACTATGCGATAATCCCTCTCGGCCACGATTTCACAGCTAGGAAGTTCAAATATTGTTAGTTACTTGTGACTCACAATTTATTTTACAGAAACGGTAAATATTTTGTCTATCTGCTTATAATTTTGAAAGATTTCACACATCTTCTCTCTAGAATTTTGAATATTTTGCTTTTCCTGCAATGTAAGATTAGCAGAAGGTTTATCTACTTCTACCGAAGAAATTTTCAGAACAGCGTTATTTTTGAAATATTAAAATATTTAAAATGTTTTAACAGTGCATATGTATATATATTACATATATATTTAATTAATCTATATATATTTAATTCGGGCTTGTCCCGTTTCAGTTGTGTGTTTGGGGGGGGGTGGGGTGGGGGGGTGGAGGGCGTAATTCAACGCCCATTAAAAATAAAATCAATTTTTCATTAAAAAAAATGCATATATTTTTGCCCAAAGCCTGTGTTTAATGTTAATGCGAAGGTATGTGTATATAAAAGTGTGTGAAGAAATATAGTGTTCTATTTTTTGATTTTTCTTTCTTTCTTTCTTTTTTCAGATCGGTTGAATATATGGCAATTTTTTTTTAATTGGACTCATTAATCCCTATATATTCCATATTCCATATATTCTGAACAAAATTTCTCAGTTATAAATATTGTATATAATTTTTCTTCAAAAATAATAAAAACCAGTGTTTTATAGTTGCGCAAATAATTTTTATCTTCCTTTTTTTCGATCGAAATACAGGTTAAAAGTTTTCGATGAGACTAATTTTCTTACGGTGAAATGAGATCATTCCTGAATTAAATCAATACTCAATGATTAGCTAAAATGTTATGTAGTAAAAAATTTCAGAAATATTCTATATAATTCCAAAATAATAGTTATAACGAACTTAAATAACTTCTCAAAACACCATCAAACACTTAAATGCGCAAATTAAGTTCGATATTTCTTATTCAATATATTGAATAAGAAATGTATAGATGGCGCCACAGTTTTGAGATATATTCCAGTTATTTTTCTTTTGCGAAAATTTCGTAATTAAACTTGATATTTTCTTTAAATTTCAGAGAGAAATAGAATCAGCATACACTTTGGATACCACACAGATTCAGTGGTGCATCCAGAATTGCGATTTGGAGGGGACTAGCATATTTTAGAGGCAGTGTTATAGTTGTAAAAAAAAAATGCAAGCGTCGTAACAAAATGGAAAGTTTTGGTTGGTGTAATTCTGAATGCTTTTAAAATGTTAAATAATGAAATACTGTACTGTACTAATATATACTTTTGTTTTTGCGATTTTTTTTGTGTGTTTCCGTATTTGGATAATTTTAAAGTGTGTTTGCAATCAAACAATTTAAAGTTTTATTATTAAATTATCAAAATATTATAAAGGTTAAAGTGTGCAAAAAGTTGCACTGGATCTTAAATTTATAATTAAGTAAATAGTTTTTTTTTTCTAAAGTAAATCTTAAAAACATCAATTAATTAGTTTACTTAAGTATAATTAAGTAATTAATGTTTATAATTAAGTAAATTTTAAACATGCTATAATTTCGAATTTCATAATAAAATTTAAAAAGAGAAAAAAAAATGTGCGACAAAATTAATATCTTTTTAAAAATTCCGATTTTTTAAGGATCTATTAAAAAATAATTATATTCTTTCATAATTAAAAAAAAATAATATCTAGTCTAATCTGGGAGAGGCTTCAGCCCCCTTAACTCCCCCAGTAGGTGTGCCAATGCACTAGTTTCAATATAAATAAATAAATCATGTTTAATATACGTGAGTTTAGAAAATTCTGATTGCGAAATATGTGGATTTGTCCTTGAAAGATTATATTATACCTTTTAAATGGAGAAATATGCAAAAAATGGAAAATTTTCTGGAATTTACGGAAGTAAATTTATATTAAAATACGTAAATTGGCGTCCCAATTGGCAATATAATTTCCATATTGTAATGGTTATTTTTTACAGTGTATAAAGCTTACAAAAAACAGTGAACAATTGATTGCCTATAGCAAAACTTGCAGGGTGATCAAAAATGGATGCGATTCAGATGTTTTAAACGTCTTAAATTCAGACATATACACGTGTCTTAAAAATTAAGACACTTTAAAATGTCTGAAAATTGAACACTCCAGTTTCAGACACTTATGTGTCTGAATTTCAGACATTTCAGTTTACAGTGTTTATACCATGATCATATAGTTAGACACTTAAGTGTCTTAATTTCAGGCACCTATGATGTCTGAAATTCCATATTCAGACACTTAAGTGTCTGAATTACTCTTTCAGTCACATATGTGTCTGAATTTAAGACGCCCTTATTTGCAGTGCACTACTGTATTTGGTACTGTATAATTGTATATTATATATGTATGTATGTGTGTGTGTGTAGTGTTGACACTAAGCCGTTTTAGCAGGGCACAGCACCCGGCGGACCTTTTTATTTCTTTTTTGCACCCAGTGGCTCTTTAACCCCTCCCGATGCACCCGGATACCCTTTTCAACATTTCCTATGCGCCCCTGAAAAATATCGCAAATTCTAGGGACTCTAAACAAATTAGTTCAAAATATTTTTTTATTTTTTATTATATAAGGTACAAACAAGTGTGCCCTTTAAAAAAAAAAGTGCCTTTTTGTAGAATAGTGTTCCCATTTTGAAAAAATGTACCCTTTTTTAGAATAGTGTTCCCTTTTTGAAAAGTTCCCGTCCGGCATAATTTTAAATAAAAACAAGTATTGGTACTTTCCTAAAATGTAGCATAGAGTATCTACAGTAATGTAAAAAATGAATTTTTGAAATTGCAGCTAAAAATTTAAATTTGATGCCTAAGATTTGTACAGTAGTAGTCATTTGATGCCTGCCTTTTATTTCCCAATTTCTATCACTGCATATATATATTCCATGTACAGCGGTAGAATTGATAAAAAAAAAGTCACTGGTCCCAAGGACCAGTAAGCATGAGAATTTACTGGTCCGCAGTCATCGTTACTGGCCCGCTATATAAAATTCCATGACGTCCCTTTAACCCTTGAATGACCTCCCCCCCCCCCCTCCCTTTTAGAATATAAGCCAAACTTCCTTTACAGTTATCCAAAATTTTCAGCCTAGTAAAATGTAAAATTATAATTTACTAAAAATTAAACAGTATACATAACGAAAAACTATAAAATTATTAATTAGATATTTTATTTTTTTTATTTATCTGATTATTTATTTACACTGATTAAGGTTTAATGCAATTTTTATTTATTTTGTGATGTGTGTTTGATTGTGGTTTTCTAGGGGACGGGAAAATTTAAGTTTACCTGTGAGAGAGGGGGAAAAGTTACTGGTCCCGCGGACCACTAAATTTTTCAAATTAGTGGTCTGATATCATTTTTGGTGGTCTCGGACCAGCGGACCACAAAGGATTTCGAACGCTGATGTATAACACTGGTGCCCAGCTAACCGGAAAGTACTAAATATTTTTACTATTGTTTGTATATTTTTATATGTGTGTATATATATATATACAGCGGTAGAATTGGTTTAAAAAAAAAGTCACTGGTCCCAAGGACCAGTAAACATCAGAGTTTACTGGTCCGCAGACATCGTCACTGGCCCGCTATAGGTCAAAATTGGGAAATTTCATTAGCGGCCACTGGCCGGTAGGACTAATTTATTAAGTGGCCACTTTCTTTAAACTAGCAGCCACTTTTTTATTTCAAAATGCTAAACAGTAAAATTTCTATGAGCATTAATCTAAAACCGAGTAGCCCAAATAAATATGTTAATATAAATATATTGGAACCAAAAAAAATAGAATCCTTGATGAAATGCAAGAATATTTTATTATCTCCTTGTAAAAGAATGGCCGGAAGGTGGCCGCTGATAGACAATTTTTCACTAGCCACTTTTTTTCATTTACTGGCCCTGTGGCCGGTGGCTAGTGCTAATTTTGACCTTTATGGCCTGCTACATAAAATTATATTAAGTATCTTTAACCCTTTGAGTGACACCCCCCCCCTCCCCTCTCCTCCTCCGAGAATATAAACCAAACTTCCTTTCAGTAACCCAAAATTTTCGGCATAATAAAATGTAAAATTATAATTTTCTAAAAATTAAATAGTACATAAACAAAAACTGAAATTATTATGTATTTTATTTCCGTTTATTTTAACTGACTAAGTTTTTATGCTTATTGTAATGTTTGGTTGCGGTTTTTGTCAGGGATGGGAAAATTTAAGCTTACCTGTCAGAGAGGGGAAAAAAGTTACTTGCTTCATTGGAATGTTAAATCACATATTAAATAGTATTTTTTTTTTTTTTTAACCAAAATATTTCTAATTTATCACTGTTTTTGAAGACAAAATAATATTTTGTATTTATCTCTAATGCTGCTTGGGGAAAAGCATTAACAAATGTTATTAAATACAAGAATATTGTTTTGAATTTTTGCTTTATGTGCATGCAGTGCTCATACATGCAGCATTTTTTATTTACTGCCACATGCATGCACAAATTTTTTTGTTTATTTTTTTACTATTTTCTTTTTACAAATTCCCTTTCTCCTCTCTTTTTTTAGAAATAACGTTTGGAAAATTTTGGTATTTTGTTTTGAAAATATCGTTTTTTATTGGGTTTAGATCAATTTTAATATTTATATGAATCTCAGAATCATTATCATTACAAAATTTTATATACTATTTGCTTTTTACAAATTTCTCTCTCCCCTCCCCCCCCCCCTCCCATCTCTCTCTCTCTCTTTTTTCATAAATAACATTTGGAGAACTTTGGTATTTTGTTTGTAAAAGCATGCTAAAAGATAGATTGAATAGATTTTTTTTTTTTTTTTAACCAAAATTTTTCTAATTACCGATGTTTTTGAAGACAAGATAATATTTTGTATTTATCGCTAATGCTGCTTGGGGACAAGTATTATAACAAATGTTATTAAATACAAAAATACTGTTTTGAATTTTTAATCTTATCATATGTTAACCTTATGTTAATTTTTATAATGAAATTGAATGAGTTTTCGTATATCCCTTGCATATTCTCCCTTGATCGCCTGTCATCTTTTTTTGTTATGACTGACATTTTTTTAGCGATTTTGCAACCCTGACTATTTTCAGCGGTAGAATTGATTAAAATAAAAAAAAAATCACTGATCCCAAGGACCAATAAACATCAGAGTTTACTGGTCCGCAGACATCGTCACTGGCCCGCTACATAAAATTATATAAGTATCTTAACCCTTTGAGTGACACCCCCCCCCCCCTCTCCTCCTCCGAGAATATAAACCAAACTTCCTTTCAGTTAACCAAAATTTTCGGCATAATATGTAAAATTATAATTTGCTAAAAATTAAATAAATAGTACATAAACAAAAACTGAGTTTTTTATTTTATTTCCGTTTATTTTAACTAAGTTTTTATGCAAATTTTATGCTTATTGTAATGTTTGGTTGCAGTTTTCTCAGGGATGGGAAAATTTACGTTTACTTGTCAGAGAAGGAAAAAAGTTACTGTTAGTTACTGGTCCTTCGGACCACTAAATTTTTTAAATTAGTGGTCCGATTGAATTTTTAGTGGTCTCGGACCAGCGGACCACCAAGGATTTCGAACGCTGTATATATATATATATATATATATATATATATATATATATATATATATATATAATGTATATATGTGTATATATACACTATGCATGTGTGTGTGTATATACACTATGCATGTGTGTGTGTATATACACTATGCATGTGTGTGTGTATATATACTATGCATGTGTGTGTGTATATATACTATGTATGTGTGTATGCATATATACAGGGTGTCCCAGAAGTAATGGGACAAACTTAAAGGGGAGGTAGGGGACATCACAAGGATTCAGAATTGCATAGCAACCAGTGGCGTGGCGTGAAAATTTTCGGTGGTCATCGCAATTATTTAAGTTTGTGGTGAAAAATTATTAACTCTAAAATTCAATGGTTGAATGTTTAAAAAAGAAACTTTAAATCTTACCTTCACTTATAAATGAACTCCAAATGTTCTGCTAAAACTGGATCGTAGAGTTTTAAAATATTGCTTGGTCATCGCCGCATCCAGCGATGACCGGACGCCACGCCACTGATAGCAACCCATGATCGGAAAAATCTTTGTTCTAGTGATGCAATGAATAGTGGTTTGGCCGAATAACCGAATACCGAATATTCGGCCAAAAGTTACGGCCGAATACTGAACTTATTTTTGCCTAAAAACAAAATATAGTATGCACTATATGCACAATTCTTGTATATTTCACAATTAAAATGTACTGTTTTCTTTAAAAAAAATTATTTATATACAAATTTTTAATTTTTAAAGCATTATTTTACTCTGAAAAAACATTCGGCTATGTTCGGCCTAAAAATTGCCTCAATAATATAATTCGGACCCCCCCCCCCCAAAAAAAAAAAAAAAAAATTCTTAGCAAAAGTTGCTCATCAGGTACTGTCTAGTTACATTTTAATAGATATTATGTGTGTTGTTGTTACATTTTAAAATAATGACAAAATTTTAAAAGTACTAGGAAACATAAGTTTCAGCTTTCAGATGAAATAAAATAAAAAATAAGAAATCTTAATATCTTAAGAAAAACCACTGATAGAAAGGGTGAAAGGAATATCCTCTAAAATGGCGGAAAGAAATCATTGTAGACTTTATAAAGCTCACAATTAACAAAATTTTTATTTATCTTTATTATTTTTTTTCTTTGCTGTCAGCAGTGAAGCCTCTATAGAAAGTGCCCTTCAATGTGAAGAAGTAAAAGAAATTAGTAATTTTCTTTCCCAGCCACTACTAGAAAGACAACAGTGTCCTTTGGAGTGGTGGGCGAAAAATTCGGAAGACTTTCCAAACCTTTCACAATTAGCCAAAAAGTACCTTTCTGCACCAGGAAATACCATATATAGTGAGAGATTATTTTCAGAAGCAGGTAACATTTACGAAAAAAAAAAAAAAGAAATAGACTATCACCTGAGAATGCTGAATTATTATTATTATTTCTGCACCACAATCTACGTTTATTGAAAACATTTTAACTGTTTTTTAAGGCATTACAATGCTATTCTTGAAAAAAATATCTAAAAAGTAAATGCATACGAATTAAAAGAATTTAGTATTTACTTTCTTTCATTATTTAATAAGAAATAGTAACAGACTTAAAAAAATAACTTAAAATATATTTAACTTTTAAGCGTATTTTACTAAAAGAAAAAACCCTTAAGTATTGCAACATATACGACTTAAATATCTTATACATATAATACATCTATATCTAATCAATCATATATTTATGTTCTTTATAGGTATAATTTAAAATATTATTGAAAAAAATATTTTTTTATGTAACAAGGGTTAAATGTTAAACTTCCCATTATGATTAAAAAAAATATATATATATATTGAATTAGCTGGTACAGCTGTATTAAAACAATTTTGAATAGATTAATTTTAAATTTAACAGATTATTTTAGCTTATTACAGATACTTTTTGTACTTACTGTTACAGCATAAAATTTTTTTAACATGATTCCTAAATTAGCCTCTTATATAAAAATGGGTAGATAAAACTTATTTGGAGTATGAAAGTTAATAGAAAAAAAAGTGTTAGTTAATTTCAAATAAAATTTTCATTATATATGATGAATATAAATTGTCAAATTAAAAAGTTATACTGTGTAAATATAAAAACATTTATTACAGTATTATTCGGCCAAGGCCGAATAATGGACTTGATATTCGGCCGAAGCCGAATATTCGGCAGACAGGCCGAATGGGCCGAATATTCGTTGCATCTCTACTTTGTTCGTCTGTAGGTTGTGTTGTTCACAAGAGCATTGGAGAAAAACAGCTTTCTCAGATTCGGGAATTTTTAAATTCATAATTCATACCAGAAATTGTTGGTTACGTAAATTAAAGATACATCTAGATTTTAACTCTAAAAGCTGGAGAAGACAGACCTTCAGTAATTGGATCTTTCATCGCCATCACTGGATTATGCAATGCTTTATAAACACCGAGCTGGCAAATATGTACCTAATTTACGGGTTGGCACAGGGAAGTGCACGAGAAGCAGAAAGATTATATCGCAAAAGGTATCCATAGAGAGATGCACCGGACCACAGGATCTTTATGAATTCACATCACAATTTGTGTGAATATGGATCCTTGTGAGGTAATAGGCATAGAGTGGGCAGACCACGCTTGACTCGAACTCCTAGCATGGAGCAAAATGTGTTAAATATTGTTCAACGAAATCAGAGTACCAGTGTACGAGCCATCGGTTCTGCTGTAGGAGGATCTCGGTGTACTGTTCATCGTATTTTATAACGTGCAGGCTTACACCCATACCGTCTGCGAAAAGTACAGGCGCTGCTCCCTAGAGATTATCCTACGCTTTTGCGTTTTGCATAGTAGTACCTGGACCAATGTCGCCAAGACCCGCATTTCTCATGCTACGTTTTATTTACAGACGAGGTGTACTTCACGCAAGATGGTGTGTTCAACCACCACAATGTTCATTTATGGGCTGGCGAGAATCCCCATGGTGTGAGATCACATGCTGCACAATATCGCTTTTCAGTGAATGGATCTGATATTCTGATATGGATCTGGTTGCAAGACTCATCTGTGCTGCTGCGGATATCCAACAAAATCCAGGTGTGTATTTGAGCGAGTCCATGGTTCGACGGTGCAATGCATGCATCGCTAGCAATGGTCGAAGCCTTGAAGATTTTCACATATCATCTACCACAGTAAATGTAATATCGTTGACCAATAAATTATTTCGGATGGTATGTCTTGTGTCTCTTCGTCCCTTGTACCTGTCATATTACCTTCCCATCCATGACGTTTCCGACCATGGGTTGCTATGCAATTCTGAATCCTTGTGATGTCCCCTACCTCCCCTCAAAGTTTGTCCCGTTACTTCTGGGACACCCTGTATAATACATATATATATATATATATATAACCATTAATTAAACATTACCGACCATCATCAAAAACTGTAATATGTATATATATATTCATGTATTATACTGGTGCCCAACTAACCGAAAAGTACTGAATAATTTCCTCAAAAAAAGAGATTTTCTATATCTTTCATTTTATGTTTAATCCTTTTATGCAAATTAACACATTTTACATTCATTCTTGACATGCTATGCTCAGTGATATTTTGTATATTATCTATTTTTTGCTGCAAAGTGAAAGTGTACGAAGTTGAAGCTCGCAACAAAATTTGACATTTTTTCGCATTCGATTGACACAATTGGAGATTTTTTCGCATTCGATTGATCAAAAAATACGAGATTTTTTTCGCGTTCGATTGACAAAAAATGCAAGATTTTTTTCGCATTCGATTGATAAAAAATGTGATGCGTTCTATTGACAAAATTTGAGGAATTTTTCGATTTGACAAAATTGGAGGTATTTTTCGATTTGACAAAATTGGAGGTATTTTTCGATTTGACAAAATTGGAGGTATTTTTCAATTTGACAAAATTTGAGGTATTTTACGATTTGACAAAATTTGAGGTATTTTACGATTTGACAAAATTTGAGGTATTTTTCGATTTGACAAAATTTGACGTTATTTTTCGCATTTGACAAAATTTGAGATTTTTTTTCGCTTCCGGTCAACGAAATTAGCAACTCCTGAATTTTTAAAGATGTTGGCATCGGTGTTCTCCATGGGTCGATTGACGAGATTCAGAATTTTCTACGCCCAATTGATGATATTCACGATTTCTACACATTTGATTGACGAAATGCGCAATTTAAGAATTAAAGAAAATTTAATTGTGCTTCTTGTTTCATAAAATTATAAAACCGATATTTTATTAATTTGGTGTAATTTTTATAACTTTTTTAAAACTTATATGGCAAAAATTTAACTCATGGTTTATCAACAAATCAACTAAATTTTATGCTTGCAGTTATTGTGTTTGTTCTTTTATATTTAAATCTCTTCGTTCTTGCAGGAAGACAAAAGCCTGGTGGATGTATGTGAAGATGCACCAGTTACAACATTCACTGCATGTATTGGTAAGTGCTTTACTTATTAATATTAGCAGTTATGTTGCAATGAATAACGATTAATATGGTTTTCTGCTTTGTTCATGAATTTGTTTATGCAATTTTTATTTTTTCATTTGTCAGATTTTTTTTTTTTTTTACCCTCCGGTACGGTATGCTATTTCTTTCTCCCAGCTTATTTTGTGTCCAAAAAATAACGTTACCTTACAGACACTAGCCGTAAAACAAAGCATTAAGATTAAATACTCTTCAGCAATTTTTTAAACTTCTAAACATCGCTTATTTTCAATTTTTATACCATCGTATTGGAAAAAAATTCTTTTAAATGCATTTTGTTTGAAAACTGTATCTCCATTTATTTTTGAAATATTAATTTTTTTGTAGTTTTTGGAGCCATTTGTTTAATATTGGCAACGGTAGTACTCCATTTCTGTAGAAAGTAAAGGAAAAATGGTTTTAAAATATTAATCATATTTTTGTTGCCATTTTCTCGTAACAACCGAAAGAAAATGTAATTAAAATACGTGCTGTTTTGAAAAAAATATAAACTAATGATTTCTGTTAAAACAATGGAGCTATTATATACTATATTTAATTGTAAGTATCTATGAATCATTAGATAGCCGTCTTTTTTTTTTTTTTCGATTTTCTTGAATGACAGAATCTTTTTGCCAGATTTGTGCATTATTTCGCGATAGTGATGTGCTATGCATGCTTTACTGTAGATGTTTAAGAGTAGATCGTAAATGTGGAATTCTTAAGCGGATGCGAATGACGTCATTTTACATAAAATAAAAGCGTGGGCTTTAAGTCTTAAAATTGAAATATGTTTTGTACTGCAGTAGAGTCCCGCTTAACCGAGTTGTTTTCTTCTGATGGACTGGTGTTTTCTATTATTATGAAACAGCCATTATAAATGAAGTGTCATGTGAAGATGAAAAAGCAGCGGTAAAAAAAAAAAAAAAATAATAATAATTATGGCCATTTTTTCCCCCATTCTGACCAGAAAATCTGAGTTCTAACTTTTTACGGCTGCTCTTTCATCTTCACCTAACACTTCATTTATAATGGATGTCTCATAATAGTAGAAGCCATCAGTCCATCAGAAGAAAATGAAGTAATAGAAATGCCTGGGGCGACACTAAATTCTGAAAAAGCAGAATTCCTGTTCTCTAGGTTTTTTTTTTTTTTTTTTTTTTTTTTTTCACTTTAAATAAAATCAATTGCTTTTTTTTTTTTTTTTTTTTTTTTTAAAGGCATTTGTATATATATATATATTCTTTTTTTTTAACAAATTTATTTTAGAAATTCCTTCTTTACAAACTAAATTTATTCATGTTAGGCTTATTTTTCTTGTAGATAGTAAATCTTAGGGATTGAAGGTTTATTTTACTTTTTTTAACATCATGCAGCAATTTATTGCTGGTTACAATGTTTTTAGCAGCGCTGCGGAGTTAGGGGGGAAAATGGACTCCTCTGACTCCAGGAATTTTAACTGATTCTACTCGGACTCTTTTGCTCAAAAATGGGCTTGAGTACGGCTCTGCAGCCCTGCTTGTAAAATGGACGACTCCAGGCATTATAACAGATCCGGCTTTGACTCTTTTGCTCAAAAATGGACCTGACTCCGCAACCTTGGTGTTTAAACAAGTATGATAAATTTTGCTCTCTGCAATTTTAGAATTTCTAGCCTCTTTTTTTTTTTCTTTGTGGCGATTTTTACGCATTAGTAAAAAGAATCTGAATTTTATTTAATTCCGATATCCTGCAGATTTTAGTCCAGTAAAATGTTTTGTTTCAGAAAAGTTTATTGAGAATTTGCACAGCTTTTTTTTAATAATTTGTAAATTTTTTTTATGCGATTTTCAACTTTTAGTGTGAAATAGCAAAATTTTTAGCATTTTTTTTTTTTCTTTTAATAGGCATGCCACTTTTCCACGGAATTGCAGATTTCTGCGTTTTTGTTTATTTTTAAAGCAGATTTCCGCTTTTTAAAAAAAGATTATTTTTTAACATATTCAAAGATTTTATGTATTTTTTTATTATGACTTTTATCATAAGATCAGACTTCCCAAGTTTCCTGATATTTCTGTAATTTCTCCCTTCTCTTATATTTGATAATTCTGTCATTTTTGTTTCCCGTTAAAGCGTAAAGTGAAACTAGTCAACCAATCTGAAGAACTATATCTCTTGTACTTCAGGTTGTCATGTGATCACAAAATTGCTTATAACTCCTTAAATAATTTATTTGTAAAACAATGTCTTTCGATTCCAAATCACTTCCTTAGTCAGCACTGCCAATTTTGTGCAATTATGTTTAAAAGTAAATTAGTAAATGTGTCAAAGTTCGTGCTTGTTGATATAAGATTTAAGTGTTAAATCCTTTAATTTTTACTTCCTATCATACTTTTACTAATGATTTAATAATTTTATCTAATGTGTAAGATAGGGATTGAAGAAAATTGGTGAAAAAACTGTACAGTGTGCAAATATGTGTGCAAAATAATTCTTAGTGATAATAGCAATCGAAAAACAAGTACAACATAATCAATTTTGTAAATAAATTTATGTGATGGAGACATGAAGTAAAAACTGCTTTTCCCCTCAACTTAATGTAGCAATGTTGCCTGTAAGGCTAATGTCAGATGGATGTCTTTTTGCACGCTTTTTTACTTACGTATTATCCCTACACAATGCCGCTAGCTTTGTGTAGGGATAATACGTAAGTAAAAAAGCGTGCAAAAAGATGTTCGTCTGACCTAACGTGTTCGCCTAAGAGTAATATGTATAATATCTATCTATCTATATATATATATATATATATATATATATATGTTAGGGATGCATCGAGTATTCGGCTAGCCGAATAGTAACCGCTAGGTTGAATACTGAATATTTGGCCTGCTGAATAGTAACTATTTGGCCGAATACCGAATATTCGGCTTGTCGAATACTTTTATATTTCAAAGTTTAAAGGCATTAAAATATTAAATTTTAAAACAATTTTATATGATATTTAAAACAAACTTTTATTCTAATAAACAAGAGCTTTTTTTCAAGCAAACTTTATGCTGAAAAAAATCTGCTTTGAGTTAAAGAACAGGATAATTATATAAAAAAATTAATTAATAAAATTTTAAATTTCATGGCTTCTTCTGAGAATTAAAGCAAATGAATAAAATTTTCTTAAATTCTAAAACATTTTAAAATCAAAGAGAAATTGTGAAAAAATTGGAAGAAAAATTGTACAGGTACATATATTTGCTTGTCAGGAAGAGACTAAAGTAAAAGTTAATAAATAATACAAATTTTATATGGTGACAACTTAGCAAGAATAACTGTTCTACTCCCTTTGATCAAGCAAGTAAGTTTTTAAATGCATCCCAGATCAGTGTCTGGGTCTGTAGTGGGCAATCATTTTCAGAGATTGTAAACATTGTTCTTAAAATCTTAGCAAGAAACAGATTATTTACTGGACAATGTTGAAGAACTTGCATTTGTACATAATTCATTTCTATGAAAATTCTCATGATTGGTTAATTTTCTTAAATAATACTTAACAAACAGCAAATAAATAATGTAAAAACATTCTCTTTTATTTAAATATGATTCTGTTTGTAATTATTCTGAATATCTTTAAGTGGGCTGTGAAACGTAGAAGTTGTAAAAAGTTTTAAAAAATAATTTTTAAAAGTTTTTTTGTATTTGGTTCAGCCGAATATTTCGATAATCAGCCAAACCGAATATTCGGCATCCCGAATAATTTGCTATTCGGCCAAGCCAAGTATTCGTCATACCGAATAGTTTTATATTCGGCCAAACCGAATATTAGGCAACATGACCGAATATTCGGTGCATCCCTAATATACATATATATATATATATATATATATACACATTAAGAGCTCAATCCAACAGTTTCTACATTTAAGAAACCTATAATTAAAAACAGCATTAATAGATAAGCATCTGTCAAATTAATCTTCATTTTATCTCTATTTGAGTCTCTATGTATATCTTTTTGCAAATAATTTATAGGCTGAGTAATCTTTTAAAATCCTGACAACTTTTTGGGGAGATGTGGGGTTTAAAAAAAAAAAAAAAAAAAAAAAAAAAAAAAAACCTCTGCACATGCACATTTTGGATGCGGTTACGGTTAGGTTATAATTAAGTTACAGTTACGTTGTACTTGGTCACGGTTAGTTTTTTCCCGCAGTATGAACATTATGCATATTTTTATTTAAAAAAAAACTATTTTATAATCTAGCTCAAAAATTTTAATACTGTATGTTAAACTTTCAGCTAATGATAGAGTATCGATTTGATCCACATATATTCAGGTTAAAGGGTGATGTATAAGTTTGAAAATGAAAAAAATTCACTTAGGAATTCGATGTGGGGGGGGGAGGGGAAGATGTATAAGAATGGTTTTTACAGTTGAATATCCATATTTTAGTCCGAAAATTACGCAGTTATCAGAAACATATCGCGCCATATCCCATGTCCCGTTGCAGTAATTTCGAGGCTTTTTACAGCTAAATATATTTTTAACAGATTTTTCCCACCACGGTTATTTTACACTTACGTTACAATTAGACAAAATCGAGTTAAACATATAAAATCATACAAATTTCAAGTTTATTTAAGATTTCATTTAGAGTGCACTTTCTTGATGCTCACTGGTAAAATATGAGGAAATTTCTCTTTTGAGAAAAAATTAGTAATTGTATATCTTTTAAAAATAAGAGGGAAGGGGAGTCTAGGCTACAGTGTGTCTATTACTGCTATCCTTACTTTATTTTTAAAACAAAGAGATTTTGAGAACATTGACGGAAGGATTTTTTTTTTTGAGAGATTGAAAAATAACTTGAGAATGAAAATTGGGTGGGCTAGAAGAGCAAATTTTTGGGTGGACTTGTGCCCCATGGGAACATATAAGTTGGCGGCACTGGCTTGCTGTTCCTGTTTAGACACATTTGGTACTAACGTTGTTCACACTTATTCATTTTCTACACGCACTTAAAAAATAAACGAATCCCACAATAATCTGTTGCCTCAATGTCAGTGCTTTTAATAGCTGCTTTGGCAATGCGCTAATTTGCATATACGCTGCAGCAGCAACCTCAAATGGAAACTTTGATTGCACATTATAATTTAAACAATTACGGTATTAAGCAAATGCTACTGCTTTCTTCTGTTAGATTGCTATTCTATTATAGAAATTTATTGTATTTATCACTGGAGCATTTGTATTAACCTTTATTTTAGTGTCTTGAGTAATTAAAGTTCATTCTCACATTTCCAGCTTTTCTTAAAATGAATCTGATATTTGAGAATATAATTTTTTTTTTAATGGGGATTGACAGTATGTTGTAATCTTAAGTGTAACATACTGAGTTAAAATTACTTTTTCCATATACAATTCTGAAAGTTTTCATGAACCTCTTATCGTTAAAGCATGTGCATAAAAAGCGTTGACTTAATATAAGAGCTCTGTTTGTGTAATAGTATGCATTTAATTTGTTTGTCTTTAATTCTGTTTTAAGTTATTTAAGCTTGTTTTTTATCTAATCTCGTTTTGTTTTCTTTATAGAGCATTGTTTGGGATTAATCCGCAATCCAAAGGTTCTGAAATGGAAAAGAGATTTGGAAAGAGAGTTGACCTATAAGTCCTTAACTCATCAATAACAAAGGATTTTTCATCCAAATGGAAGATTTTAATTATATTTTTAATGTAAATACGTGTTGCAAATAAATTTTTTTTGTCATTTTTTAATTTGTTGTTTTTACTGTTCATATTTATAGAAAGGTTTACTGCTTTTCTGAAAGTAATCATTTAAAATTAAAAATATTCATTATTTTTCAGAAAATTTATTTAAAAGAAATCAAGTTCATATTTCAATTTATCAGTTTCAAATAAATATGTTCATCTTGTATTTTGTTCAGATAGTTCCATGTCATAGTTCATTGTATTTCTGTTTTGCACTTAACATTCCTAAAAACGCATTTTCATTTTTAATAATTGTCTTGTGGAACATCTCAATATCAGTCAGGTTAGAATACAATGATGAAAGCAAACAGTGAATTGTTTAAATTCAATATTGTATTTTTAAATGGCTAAAGTAACAGATTAGTTTGCAACATAAAGGGTGCTTCATATCCAGGTATTTTATCGCATTAAGGAACACAATCTGCTGAAAACGAGTAGATTGTGCTCCAGTAGTTTATGATCATCACTCTATCAAATAATTTGAAATACCTACACACAAACCTCTTAACCCATTTTAGGCCAAACATAGAAATTTTATAAAATGGGATATTATTTTCGTTTGCTTAAATTACATTCATTAAGGGAAAAAAAAGTTTTGTGCATGAAAAATATTTTATTTGAGAAATAAAATGCATTCGGCATTTTTATGCATTCTGTCAATGGTGCGCTAAAGCACCAGTAAATTTAAAATTAATAATTTTTTTTTAAAATTTTTATGACATTTTCTTTATTATTTTATTTACAGAACTTGCAACTTTAATCCATTATAAAAACATATGATTAATCTCAAGTGGAATAATTATACATTTTCAAAAAGTCGAATTTGTCAATAACCGCTTCAAATTAAACAAACTGGCGTATTTTGAAAATTTCTCAATGGAAAGCGCCTCAAACGCTTGCTTACAAATAAAAATTAATCCTCTATACTATTCCCATCATATTTGAATTCTAGATGAAATTTTATCCCAGGATACCAAATTTCAAATCTTTTGATCCAGTTATTTATGAATGTTTAAAGTTTGAAACCTCTCATGTTGGATTTGTTATTTATCATAGGGAAGTTGCAATGGGGATAGTTTTTTAAACATAACACAAATTGCTGAATATCATGAATTGAAATTCTTAATTTGCATAATTGAAGCTTCTAGAAATCTTTTTTTTTTTTTTTTTTTTAAATCAAATATTTTATAAGTTAAAGTTCAAATATTTTTTTTGAACTCTCTGCTTTTGTAAATTTTGAAAGATAAATGTTACATATATTTTACAGAAATTGATTTCTAGAAGTTTTAAATATAGATTGCAGCTTGCTGCATCCAACTGCCTTTTAATTATGTTTAAAAAACTATTCTAATCAGTTTTTGAACAATAATCAATTTACATTATTTGTAGTACACTCATACCAGTCATATTTATATGATGTGTAGCAAAGTGTAACTGTTTGAAAAGGGAAGCTGAACAATGTCAGCATAATCCTCTATCTATGCACTGGAATCCCTGAACTGCCCTGCTGAAGGGGTAGGTCCAGAGGTCCCTTCTGTAGGTCCAGTGGTTTGCTAATTTTACTGGCGGTATCCTTAAATTAATGACTCTTTTTACAAGGACCACATTAATTTACGGTTGCTGGACATACAAAAATGAAGATAACTTTTACGAGCATAATATTAATTTAAGAGCAGTGACCGTAAAAAAATTAACAAACCTATTACGAGCATAATGTTAATTTACTGCCAGTGACCATAAAAAATTAAGGAACTTATTACGGGTATAATGTTAATTTACTGCCAGTGACCGTAAAAAAATTAAGGAACTTATTACGGGCATAGTGTTAATTTATGGCCAGTGACCGTAAAAAAATTAAGGAACTTATTACGGGCATAATGTTAATTTATGGCCAGTGACCGTAAAAATATTAAGGAACTTATTACGGGCATAATGTTAATTTACGGCCAGTGACTTTAAGTTTTACGGGCAAAAGTTTACGGGTAAACTTGTATTTTTATGGTCATGGCAGCTTTACGGTCATAACATTATTTTTACGGTCAGTGACTGGCACACTTTTTGCCAGTCACTGACCGTAATTTAGCGGTGAAATTTCTTAGAGTGTACCGCGCGAAACAAGAATAAACACTCAAGAAAGGTTGAAAAACGCGTTTGTCACGTGATCCAAATCTCTTATAACTCAACAGGTAATTTGTTCATCAAAAAAAGGAAAACACAGTTCGCTTCCAAATCGCTTCCATGGCCAGGCTTTCCAATTTTCTATCTTTCCGTTAAAAAATGAATTCGTAAATGTGTCAAAACGTTTTGAACTTGTTGAGCAGAGCAGTTGAGAACAGCCTTAAGGGTGTATTCCGATCCAAACTGCTTATTTTCTGATTCATTTTAAAATTCATTTTTGCTCTCAAACGCATCAAACTTGGAAATTCTCTTATTTAGAAACTATATAATGTGCGGTGCTTCTTAATTTTTTGATAAATGCAGAAAATACTGTAAAAAACGCTGTCAAAGTTGGCATTTTGAACCAAATTTTCCGAAGCGGGCGATCTGGGAATGAAAAAAATGGTCATACTGAGAAAATAATTGTTTAAAAATCAAATTCTAATTAATTGAGCTGAAAATGAAATCACACGGCATGTTAAACATGTCTTCAGAAATCACCCCAGCAAGTTTCATGTTTTTACTTTTAAAAATGAGTCTGAAAATGTCTCAGAAAATTTCGAGCTGTTGGGGGTGGAAAAATATTTTTACGAATACACCCTTAAACAAGACGGAGTTATCTAATTATTTAAAGTTTCGTCTGATGCTGAAAGGTAATTTATTAAATTCCAACCCATTTTAATATGGACTTCCTATATATATTTTTTAATACTGTATCAACTTAGGGTAAGACATGAAGAAAATGGATAAAAAAAATCGTTAGGCATTATAAGAAGAAAATGCCGTTGGTGAAATTATAGCGATTCCGTGTGAAATTTGTCAATTTGACAATTTTCCTCTCTGCTCACGTTTGCTAGTCAATATTTTCGAAAATGAATGATATGAAAAACTCAAATGGAAACAACTTCTCAGATGACTCCAGTTCACGTTTATTTATATTAAATGTACTCGGTATCAATCTGATATTAATTAGTTGTCATCCAAAATGCAATAACAGAAATCGCATTTAATCTTTTATTATTTTCTGAAATTCGTACAATTGTTAAAATAGTTATTACCATGTAATACCCAAAAGTGTGTTTCCTCTATATTTTTAAATTCTGATAAACAAAAATTCAATTATTTTGATCGACTCTTTTTTTTTTTTTGCTAAAAATTGGCACGCGGAAGGGAAAAGGTTTGCCGTCCCTGCTATAGACCATAATGCAACTGACTTCGTTTGAGTGTCCTTGGAAATGAACCATGAAAGCTCCACACACTTTATTTTCAACACCTAACATTCTAGAGAAAACTTCAATAACATACATCAATTGCATGGCAATCTGAGACAGGCGCGAAGACGGCCAGAAAACCCGAATTCATAAACACTTACCAACTTGTTCGAAAGCGTTAAAATGAAAGATTCCTGTTTTTCAGTTGAGGAACAGGATGGAAAAAGGGCGAATGCTTTTATCAACATTAAAATAGATTATTATAAATTTCTTTTGATTTATTTCTGATAATCAGTTTATTAATGTGCATACGTTTTTAAGATACTCTTCCTTTTTAAAAATGACATAAATAGTGCTCCATTGCATTTGCGTCATGCTAGCATATTTCGCATTATTAATCTCGGTAACTGAATTGTTCGTTCGATTAGTGCTTTATAATCCATAAATAATTCATCGTAAAAAGAAACATCTGGTATCACTACTGGATAACTCTCCCCCCTCCCTTTCGTAAGGGAATAAAATGCGTTATTAGAGTATGATTATTACGGCATCCGGCCACCGCCTTTTCTATTATTTGCACCCTATATCTGTATTTTTAGACTATTACATCACGATTTCATGAGTGTAAAACAATAATAGAAACAAAATCTATCACCACACCCAACTACGCGTCCATAAAGGGCATGTATTAAATGATATAAATAATTTCATCATGTAGCACTATATATCTTTACTAATTTAAAATGGATTAAATTTCGTTCATTTAGCTTAATGAATTGATTTGATTTGAATCGGAAGTGATGTTACATCATTATGATTTGTAAATAATTAATTTAACCTATTGTTTGTATTATTTAACAGTTTTACTGCAATGGTGTATATTATCTTAAAGGCTGTTCTCAAATCCAAAGGGTCAACTTTCTGACATAAGTTTTAATTCGTTTCTGTTCGGAAACACATGAAACTAGAAGGTGTTGTTATTCAGAAACTATGTCATCTAGCTGTTTTTTCCTTTTTCTTGCAAACGCAATAGATCTTTCAGAAAATAACGTCAAAGTGGACGTTTTGAACCGAACTTCCGAACGAAAGAAGAAAATCCACTCAATAAGGGGAGAAAAAAGTCGTGTCACGTGATCCAAATTGCTGATATCTCAGTAGGTAATTGATTAATCAAAAAATGGAAAAAACAGTTCGATTCCAAATCGCTTCAGTGGTCAGCAGGGGTCGTAAGGGATTTTTTCAGGACAAATATCACAATTTTTTTTTATAGAAAAATAAATCTAGGTTAATCGCGCGAAATTTCGCCTTATTTAAGAAGAGATTTTCCCATAAGAAAGTACTGGTACCGAAAAATTTTCCGGTCATGAAATTTTAGGACAAGTACGACCCCTGGTGGTCAGGTTTTCCAATTTTATATCTTTCCGTTAAGGGTGTATTCCGATCGAAACTGCTAATTTTCTGATTCATTTTAAAATTCATTTTTGCTCTCAAACACATCAAACATGGAAATTCTCTTATTTAGAAACTATATAATGTGTGGTCCTTCTTAATTTTTTGATAAATGCAGAAAATACTGTAAAAAACACTGTCAAAGTTGGCATTTTTAACCGAATTTTCCGAAGCGGGCGATCTGGGAATGAAAAAAATGGTCATACTGAGAAAATAATTGTTTAAAAATCAAATTCTAATTAACTGAGCTGAAAATGAAATCACACGGCATGTTAAACATGTCTTCAGAAATCACCCCAGCAAGTTTCATGTTTTTACTTTTAAAAATGAGTCTGAAAATGTCTCAGAAAATTTCGAGCTGTTGAGGGTGGAAAAATATTTTTTCGAATACACCCTTAAAAAATGAATTTGTAAATGTGTCAAACCGTTTTGAGCTTGTTTAGCGGAGCAGTTGAGAACAGCCTTAAAAAACAATAGTAGGACTTGTCTGGTGGGGAAGAAAAAAAAGCGGAATCCCATGTTATTCTATGGGAAAAAGTACATACCCTTCTTGCTCATTCAAATTTGGACATTTCAACAATATTTCTTTTTTTTTTCAGCACCTAGATGTGAAGATTCTTTATCTCTTTGTAAGCTTAAAATATTTTTAAGATAATGACGAATATATTAAAATTTGTGTTAAAGTTTCAAAAAATTTCGAAAAATATAAAAAATACTCTTTACCCGTTTGTAACTTTGGACTGGAAAAAGATTTGAAGCTTACAGAAGAATAAAGAACCTTCCTATACGTGCTGAAAAAAAAAAAAAAAAAAAAAAACTATTGTTGAAATTCCAAAATTTGAATGAACAAGAAGGATAAGTATTTTTTTCTATTGGATAACGCGAAATTCTACTTTTTTTCTTCCCCGTGGAATCCCCTTTCCATTAAAATGATATCATTTTCAAAAGCCAAAACATGCATTTTTATTCATAAAACCAACAAGTTTTTACAATTGCAGCGTAATGGCGTCATTTTCGAAGCTTTTTATCTCACTGTTACTGAATAATAAATAAGTTCATACTTACTTTTCACTGTTTACTTTTCGAATAGAAGTACTTGTTGATTTTTAACACTTTCCAACAAAGTTGAAAAGTGTTTACGACTTCGGTTTGTCTGTCCGCGCTCTAACTCTCGTAAATATACTCTGATTGCCCTGAAATTTTTGGATGTTATTAATGTTTACCATAGCACATTCCCCATTTTAAATGAAGTTTCTGCCGTGTTTAGTTCATTTACAGGGAGAGTCAAAAGTTTTCCATTACATTACGGCCTATGCGAAAAAATCGTTTAAAAGGATTTTTAAAGATGTTACATATTTTCAAACATAATAAAATTGATATGCATTTATCAAGTGCACTAAAATACGCATTCTGTAGAATATGTGGTGCAAATAATCGATATTATTCACTTACAGGGCCACACAAAAGAATTCCGTTGCATAATGATACATGGGTGGAGGGAATTGCGTATTTTAATTATGTTAGCTTATTTCATGTGTAATGAAATTGATATACATCGCTGAGGTTTACTATAACTTATTTCATGTATAATACGAAGTGCATAGCATTTACAGAGGAACACAAAAGATTTCAGATACTATATTGTATCCGAAGTACTGTAATACAGTAGCGATGATTTCTGGAAATGCACTTTAAATTATGTTATGTGCTTTTATGTTTCACTATAATTATGCATAGAATATGGTGTGTATAAATGCTGTAATTCATATACAGGGCTACACAAAAGAATTCGTAATGGTTACTGAGTATGGTTGCAAATTGCTTTAAGGTGATTTTTAAATGAGTTATGCATTTTTACGCTGAATTACATTAGTTTACTAAAAAATGTTTGTAGAACATAGATAAAATTACATACAGGGTCACGCAAAGAATTGAATACCATGGATAAACAATAATTTCTGAAGATGTGATTTTAGTAGTTTTAAGGGTGTATTCGAAAAAATATTTTTCCACCCTCAACAGCTCGAAATTTTCTGAGACATTTTCAGACTCATTTTTAAAAGTAAAAACATGAAACTTGCTGGTGTGATTTCTGAAGACATGTTTAACATGCCGTGTGATTTCATTTTCAGCTCAATTAATTAGAATTTGATTTTTAAACAATTATTTTCTCAGTATGACCATTTTTTTCATTCCCAGATCGCCCGCTTCGGAAAATTCGGTTCAAAATGCCAACTTTGACAGCGGTTTTTACAGTATTTTCTGCATTTATCAAAAAATTAAGAAGCACCACACATTATATAGTTTCTAAATAAGAGAATATCCCAGTTTGATGCGTTTGAGAGCAAAAATGAATTTTAAAATGAATCAGAAAATTAGCAGTTTGGATCGGAATACACCCTTAAGAGTGTTTTAATTTGAATTAAACTTTAGCTAAATAGTGGCGTGGATAAAGGTACTAAGGTGAACTACAGGGTTGTACAAAAGTATACAAGTATATTTCCACCTATTAGTATAAATTGATGAAAGAGAAATTTCAAGCTGTTATGTGTTTTCTTGCTGAACTAAATTTCCCCATTATATAGTATATATATCAACCTACATATCAAATACAGGGCTGTTCAAAAGAATTGGAATACATATTTGCTATGAACGGTAACTGCTGAAATCAGTTTTTCAAATGTTTTATCTGTTTTCTAAAATATTTATCTAAAATGCTTGCTTAGTTCTTTTACATATTTCCCTAAATAACGAAGTTTCGTTAAAGCATTCAGCAAGTGTTGGAAAGTGTTTCATAATCTATGCTTTACGCATGATATTTCTTATTTGTTATAATTAACTAGGGTATCATACCCGGGCTTTCCAGGTCACAGAATATAGGTGAAAACCAATTTTTTTAATTGAAAAGTAAGTTTTTTTTTACATGCAATATATTTTTTAGATTGCCCACTAAAAATAACAAGTTGAAAATTGCTCGGTAAACGTGGCAAATGAGGTGCGTTCGTACTATAACTAGTTTTATAATTATTTTTTGCACCCCATATTGTACTGAATGTATATTTTTTTGCGCTTCATAAGTGCATAGTCTGTAACACCCTTAAAATGCACTTGCAATAATTTTTTTCCCATTCCCCGTAATGTAACGGAAAACTTTTGACTGTCCCTGTAATTAAACTATACATCCGATTTTCATAAAATTTGAAATGGCTCGACAAAATTTTGCAAAAATTATATGTTTAAAATGTCAGACCATTTGGAAGGCTGTAACATCATTAAAATGCACTTGCAATAATTTTTCCCATTGGCCGTAATGTAAAGAAAAACTTTTGACTGTCCCTGTCATTAAATTATACATCCGATTTTCATAAAATTTGAAATGGCTCGACAAAATTTTGCAACAATCATATATTTAAAATTTCAGACCATTCGGTTGGGTAGTTTTTGCTCTGTTATATGCGGACGGACGGACAGACGGACTGAACGACGACTATAGGTGCTACGTATTTATATAATTACGAACGCATCTAAAAAAGCATTTTCCATTTGAAAAATATGAATTATACGATCAAATAAACTTTTGAAATTTATCAAAAATGATTTTTTTCGTATTAGCCACACTTAAGAGTTATTAGCCCAAGATTTTGCTGCTTATGTTATTTTTTATTTTCTGATAATTTCAGAGCTTTAAGCGCGAATAGTTCACTTACATGTCTGTTAAATTTGTGTTTTATTTACATTATTTTATTTATTTAATCTTAGAGGAAGGGTTTTTTTTTTTTTTTTTTTTTTTTTTTTTTTTTTTTTTTTTTTTTACGGAATATTAGTCGTAAAAAAATTGTGAACTCTTTATGTTGTTTTAAGGTCTAACGGATTTATCTTTCTTAATAGAGCTCCACACGATAGAGATAAATTTAAAAACGAACCTCTCATAACCGCAATCACCCTTTTTAAAAAAATTAGTAATTTAATTTGATCATTTTAAATTCATTTTAATTCAAAACGTGAAGTCACTATTGTCAGCAAAATCTTTGCATATGAACAGCCGCACTCTTAACTCGAGATTTTAATCTCAGTACCGGAGAGTAAAAATTGCCATAATTTATGTTTTTTTTTTGTTGTTGTTTTTTTTTTTTTTTTTGACGCATTTGTGTTAAAAAGTTTAGTTTTATCTAAGAAAATTATCGTTTTCTTTTACATATGACGTCATTTTCACTTACTTAAGTACTTCACCTAGTATCTGAAACTTAGTAGACTTACAGAAGGAAACAAAATATGGAAACTTTAGGAGGAAAATGCGTGTTTTTAAAAAGCAGTATGTAATTTTACGTTCAAAATATTATGTCCTTATTTGATTTTGCACCATTAAACCCCTGTACAACAATTTTTATCTATAATTTTTAATTTTTATCAGATAATCACATGAATAAAGATAAATAAACCTCATTATTTCTCTCTTCTCTGCAATAATGAAAGCTATCTCATTTTTAAACGTAAAATATAATAATGGGATAAAAAAAAAAGAAAAAAACAGCTAGTGCGGGCACATCTGCAAATGAACAGCTTTCAGTTAAAAAAATTATTAGCAAATTTGGTTCAGCAGATGACTAAAAAACATTCTTGTGTTTTAAATATATAGATTATATAAAATTGTGAAAAATTAATTTAAGCAAATTATGTTATTTTGATAAAATTACAGTAACATGTCTTAAAGGATAGCAATAAAATTTTATTAGTAGAGAGAATTTTGGACAAAAACTTGGGGAACCTGATATTACTTTAAACCTCGGATTATTGCCAAGATCTTCTCTGATTGCTTGTCTAACTCGGCGAAGCGAATTCATCCAAGAGAGAATCATCAAGTTCTGTAATATAAATCACTATTTTTTGGACAAAGAGCATGACACTGTATCTTACTGCTCTTCCATAAAGTCATTCTAATGTTTGTAAAACATTGTGTTTTATCGGTGTGTGATTTTGATTACGTTAATTTCAAAGATAAAACATTTTCACATGTGAAGAATTTCAAAGCAGCTGTGGTGAAAATGACGCACTTCTACAAAACATATTTAAGTTTCAAGAATTAAAATACGGGCCTTTTTTTTATAAAATGACGTCACCTGCATCCGCTAAAGTATCCCACTTTTACGATCCCGTCTTAAACAACATCTATTGAACGGTATGAAAATGACATCATTATCGCGGAATATAATACACAAACCCAGCAGAAAACAATGACGTCATTTAAGAAGCTCGGCAAAACAATCTCTGGTATCTAATGATTTATATGACTTCATTTGTTTGTTTATAATGGCTCCATATTTTATCTGAAGTCATTCATTTATATTTTTTCAAAATTCGGAAAATGTAATTACACACGGATTAATAAAATTGCATTCTTTCAGATTTTTGAAACGAATTAAGTAAATGCGGAGAAAATAAGTTACACAAATATTCTTTAAAATACATTTTTGTAAAGAGAAAGTGTTGTATCGTTTGTAAAGTTAAATTGTAATAAAATAAATATCATTTAATTGATAAATAAAAACGAAATACAGCCAAAACTCACCGGATTTTATAACAGACGATATTCTTGACATAGCACGTATTTTAATTTCAATTTTTTTTTTCAGTTTTTATGAGAAAATGGCAACAAACAGATAGATAGAGAAATCTACTATTTTCCTTTTTTTCCCTTTAATTTCAACAGAAATGGAGAACTTCAGTTGCCACAATTACAAAAAAGGTAATAAAAACTACAAAAAAAATTAGTATCTTAAAATTAAATTGAGATAAAGCTTTCAAACAAATTGCATTTAAAAGAGCATTGTTTTCCTTATACGACGGTGTAAAAATTTAAAATGTGCAATGTTTAGAAGTTTAAAAATTTGCAGTAGAGAAAATTGCAAAACCAAAATTTTATTTCAAATTTCAAGGTGTTGCTATTCGCAAAATGACGTATGTGTTGCGCACAGATATGTTTGTCCTTTATAATATAGATAGTCATTTTTACTGAGATCATTGTTACCATATCTCGATATAGTAAATTCGTTATACATGAAAGACATGAAAAGTTTTTAGGTAAAAATCTTATTGATGGTTTAAAAATAAACTTAAAAAAAACTTTCATTATAATGTAAAATTATCGTTAGGTACCTCAAACTTTTTATACAATAATAATAATAATAATAAACTCTTATTGCGAATTAATTTTCATGCAAAGTGGGGTCGCGGATAACAATTATTCTTAATTAAAAAAAAAAAAAAAAAAAAAAAAACTGTGCATGAAGAATGCAAATATAAATCATTCGAAAGAAAGTTTAGTAATTAATTGAAAGGAAAAAACACAGAATTCAAAAATTCAAACTGTAAAATAATAATAATAATAATTAAATTAAATTAAAATAAAGAAAATTAAAAATCCTTCTATAAACGGTAAATCTACTAGCAGCAACGTTGCGGTCTATTCTCCACTTTGTTGTTCCTGTTTCCAAGATGGAAATTTTCCGCTCTTCAAGACGGGGATTTTTTGTTATTAGAAATAAATAAAAAGCAGTAGCACAATATTAAAAATAAAAATCGCAATAATATTTATATCTACTGATGCCTATTTACACGGAACAGGTATTTGTATTATGTACTGAATAGCATCAAAGCCGCTTTTTAATAGCCATGCCCTCTTCTGGATTCGAACATTAGTACTTGCCATTAGAGAGGAATACATCAACAACTTGATTATACGCCAAATCATCAATTACTACAATTTAATTGGATTAGTCCCGTTTTCTCCCAATCGAAAAAAGTCATCTCCGTTTGCCTTGTTTTCGGAGAAATATGAGACTATAGATAAAAAGGAATTTTCTGCTTATTCTGGAAAAATTTACGATTTTCACGATAGAAAGTTTTCGTTAACGACAGAAATTTCCCATTATATAACCTATTTCTCTTTCTTTATATATATATATATATATACGGAGTTTCTTTTTTATAATGCGCTAATATGAAAAGTAATTTAATTTCAAAAAGAAATTAAAAAAAATAGCCAACTCTTAAAATCGTTATCATTTAACCCCTTAACAGTGTGGCCTGAACTGGATTCGGGCAAGAACACTTTGCTTGTTTCGTTATTAAAAGCATTTTGATACTACTAATTTGTAACTGTAAATTTATCTTTATTGATTGTCAGATATTTTTCGATTAAGTAAGGTAAATATTTTAGTATGGAAAAAGTGGTGTCCAGCCCCATTTTTAATTTTTTTGTAAGAAAACAAATGTCACTGTTTAGAGGTTAATACTCACGTATTTCTTTTGTTTTTCATTCTACTGCAATTTATTTTATGAGACTTTTTGAAAAAATTAGTTATTAATTGCTTATTGAATAATTTGTTTTGTATATTAATTACATCTATTTTAAAACTTATCCCTTAAAAGTGATTAATTCGAATATTTCAGCAAATGTTATTTACTCTATGGAATATCACACTTTTTAAAAATATATTATTATCGAATTTGATACACTGGACCCTCTGCAGAATCAAACTTTTTTTCCCCCTAAGATGTTTGTTGTTATTTTTTAACCATTTGGAAAATGGTTACTGTCCTCGGTCAGGATAGGAAATTAGAAACGTATCTGAAGCTTTTTATTTGTTGAATCCGGCATTTTATTCGTTTTCTGTTTGGTCCATACAGTAATCTATATTTTCCGTTTACTTTCAGCAGAGATGGATACCTCTGTGGCCACGGTGACAAAAAAAAAAAAAAGAGATACAGCCTTCAAACAAATTGCATTTAAAAGCACATTTTTTTTTCTCTATACGACGGTGTAAAAAGTAATATTGCGGGGGGTGTTTAGAAATTTAAAAATGAAATTTCATTTAACATTGGCCCAGGAATATTAATGTTTAATCCATGGCGTACGTAATGTATGACTAGCTCCGTAGAAGTTTAAAAATTTACAGTACCGCACTGCAAATAAAGGCGTCTTAAATTAAGATACATATGTGACTGAAAAAGAATTTCAGACACTTAAGTGTCTGAATCTGAAAATTCGGTCAAAATAGATGACTTAATTTAAAACACCTAAGTGTCTTACTATGATCGTAGTGTACACGAACTGATAAAAATGTCTAAAAAATCTGCAAGTGTCTAATTTTAAGACACTTTGTAACTCCGCTCCGCATTCACCATGGGGCACTCTCAGTTGCGCATGCGTCTTCCTTTCGAACTCGATGTTCGTTTGTAATTCAAACTGAATGCTTGTTTTTATGTACGCGTACATTTTAACTAATAATTTATATTGACTTGATTGTTTTTTGCGGAATGTGAAGTTCCGGGATTTAATTTCTATCGACATAGTGGTACTCCGTATTAATATTTATCTATAAAACTAATATAGTGTTCTTCATCTCGTCAAATTTGTAAAGAGAACTGTTGTCTGGCGGGCTATGTTTTCAGGATGGAAATTTTCCATTCTTTTAACAGAGCTAGCCGGATGTGCAAGGGGATTTTATTTTTTAAATATCAAAGTCTGCCTAACTAACGAATACTAACTTAGCCTCCAATCCGGACGTCCTCTGGGCGAATGTGCTTTTGGAATAATCAGACCTTTTCCCAGGTAAGTGGGGTCTTAACTATGTATTTAAAACTCTCTGTGATTGTTTTCTCTTTAAATGGAGACCTCACACGAGTCTATAGCTATTAGTTCCTGAGTTATGCCAAAATATGTTCAAAGCATTTTGCCTATGGTATTTCCATGTTAAAATTTTATTTTGCTAATATTTAAATTTCTACTCTTCAAATCATCTGCAATTATATTTCTATATTATTTTCTATCCAATCTTATCTTTAAAATAAATTTTGGTGTGTCTGCATGGTGTATATTAGCCGTTACTGAATTTATTAATTTTACACCTTCCTAAGCCTTTTCTTATGTAGCCATTACTTTAAAAATCACAGTGACATCGCCTGTTGATTGGCTCATACTTCTTAATTACCATCAAGACTACCTTAATAGTATTTTTTAGGTGTAATTATTACTCTGAAGTACCCTTTTTAATTATTTATTTATGTATACAATATTTTTATAAGCATTTAATGCGGCAGCATTTGTAATGTTTACATCGATTTTTACATTTCTGATAGATTTATTATGTGTTATGTACTGGAATTCAAAAGCATTTATAGTAAACATTCCTGTTAATAGCTGCTTTTATTTATTATTTATGCTTTTCTTGTCTAATGAAGTTTTCTTCTGCCTCATAGTGTGTACATCATAAATTTAAAAAAAGAATATAGTTCGAACATCCTTCCATTCATTGATTCCCCCATATATTTAATACAGCGAATTACTTGTGTTCATTTATTTATTTTAAAATGTTTTGACTGATAAAACTCATTAAATCCGGTCATTCTAATTAAAGGATTTCCCTTTGCTATAATTTTAGTGTTTCCGAGTATTTTAGAAATATCCCATTTGCCATACTGAAAATAGTCAACATATAATCTTTTTTAATTTTCAAAATCAATGATTCAAAAGTCAAAACCACAGCTTCACGATTTGATTGTTTGAACGGAAATTGACGTCACTAATGTAGACGTTGAAGTAAGAAAAAAATTTGTTGATGTCAACAAATCTTACTTAAAGATTTAGAAAAAGGATCTCGCGTTATCTCTAGTCTGTTAAATTTTAATGATTATTTTTAGATTCTTAAATTCATGTAATAATGTACCATTAACGTAACTGTAAGAATGCGGTAAAATATACAGATATATTTCATTTGAAATAATTATATAATATTGATTTTTTGATTATTTTTAGTAAAAAAGTAATTTGAAATTAAAAATGAATACAAAGTAAAGAGGTAGATTTTTATAAAATATTTATTTGCATATAGATAGATTTTGCACTTAAAACTGACACGTACATTTATCGAATCATAATACAGGGTTGGACTTTTTCCAGAAGGAGGGCCTGATTAAAGCATGGGCAGACACCCCCCCCCCCCCCTCAATACGATTTTACGTGCTCCAAATTCGATATGGATTTTTTTTAAAGCTTATATTTTAAATGTGTTTCAACATTGTATTGATTATAATCAGCATTTTGAACTTTAAAAGCAGAATTAGATTAAAAACTAAATAAAAAAATAAATACAGTAAAAATTCTCAATCGCGGCCACCTCGCGAATTGAACGCGTTTTGGAACGTTGAATTTGCCTGCTATTCGATTGTGTTCGCTTTTATGAGGTAAAAAAAAAAATGTATTTATCTTGAAAAAGGTCAGTGTTCGCTGAAGAAAATTGTCCTATGAAAGTTGTGTTGTAAAATCTCCATAACGACGCTCCTACATAGAGGACACAACTATTTAAGAAGCACATTTTTTATTAACAACATGCACATATTTTATATTTTTTTACCTCAGAAAAACAGACACTTCCGAATGGCGAACAAATTCCACGGTTCTAAGGTGCCTACTATTGAGAGGTTTTACTGTATTGTGACAAATATTTTAATTTTTAATCTTATTCTACTCTATAAATTCAAAATATTGATTATAATCAGTACAATGTCGAAAAAGATTTCAATTATCAGCTTTATGAAAATTGCATACCATATTTTGGAGCCCCTAAAATCAGGCTGTGTGTGTGTTGGGGGGGAGAGGGGGGCAGAATAATGGCCATATATTTTTCCAGGATCAACGTGGTCAAACATGGCTACGTATAATGCTTTAAAAAAATGGCTGCGATTCCGACGTTTGAAGTGTCTACAATTCAGACGCAAAAAGTGTCTGAAAAAATTCAGACATTTTAAAATGTCTGAAAATTGAACACTCCGTTTCAGACACTTAAGTGTCTGAATTTAAGACATTTCGATTTACAGTGCGAAAATTGTAAAACTGAAATTTCTTTAAAAATTTGTTCATGATGTGTCCAGGAATCTTAATGTTTCATCCATGGCGTATGTAATGTATGATCAACTTCCTGCGATTTTTTGTCTTAAATTATAGTCTTTGAAAAAAAATCATTTTCCAAATGGTCGTTGTAATTTGTTAATGACTTTTTTTTTGGAAAGAGGGGGGGGGGGGATTGTGCGATCTGAACTTACTGGTTCTGTGATTAGTTTTCGACTGAAAATTATTCCATTATTTAATGCAACATCTAAAACAAAAGTAAAAAAAAAAAAAAAATAATAATAATAATAATAAAGCAATTTAACAAATTACAACGATCATTTGGAAAATGATTCTTTCAAAGACTAAAATTTAAGACATAAAAAATCGCACGGAGTTGATCATACATTACGTACGCCATGGATTAAACATTATTATTCCTAAACCCATCATGAACAAATTTTAAAAGAAATTTCAGTTTTACAATTTTCCGTACTGTAAATTTTTAAACTTCTACGGAGCTTTTCATACATTACGTACACCATGGATTAAACATTAATATTCCTGGACCAATTTTAAATGAAATTTCATTCTTAAACTTCTAAACATCCCACAATATTACTCTTTATATCGTCGTATAGAGAAAAAAATGTACTTTTAAATGCAATTTGTTTGAAAGCTGTATCTCAATTTGTTTCTGAGTTATTAATTTTTTTTTGTAGTTTTTATTTAAGTATTGCGCGGCAGCGCAATACTTAATTATTTCCAGTGTCACTTCTCAATGTTAATTTAACATGGAAAAGCCTATATACATGGTAACTTTTTCATTCTTTCTTCCCACCTTTTTGTCCGTGATGCCACTCATTTTTTATTCTTTACTAATATTATAAATTTAAAGTGTAAAAACGTTTGCCTGACGTCAGGGTCAAAACGAATGGTAAAATGCCTTTGCATATATGAATGAATTATAACCCAGAGAGAAACATGGACCAATTTATTTTTACATTATTCAAATATTTTTCTTAATAATTCCAATTTTCGCTTTTTTCATTGAAAATCAACGGACATTTTTCATAGAAAATGTATCATTTTTACTTCATTGTTGCAAAAATTTCAAAAGTCGTAATAATAATTTATTTCCTTTTAGATGAAAGATTTTCATGTGAAATATTAAATTGAGCTAGTTTTTTTTTTCAAAAATTAAAAAGGTGAATATGGCGTCATAGTGGAAATAAAAAGGGTATATTCAGAATACGTTTTTGCTTTGGTCTAGCTTATATTTTAGTAAAAAGTTTCTAATGCATAGCTATTTGTACGCAGGTAGCGAACTTAGTGGGGAATTACATAAGTTAAATTTTAAAATGTATTTTTTCCGAGATGAGAACTATTTATACCGAAAGTTAAACTTAGGTAATAATTTTCTGATGTGTTTACATTACCAAATGGGAGAGAATAAGGTTTAAAAATTTGAGTAAAACTTTTATTTTTTTTATTTTTTACTGTATCACAGCTATAATATTGTTAAATATTAGCAGTAAGGATTCAATACAATTTACATTTACATTCATAGCGTGCCTGAGTGGGAAATAAGGTATCTAAATTTAAGTGAAGTTAATTTTTTATGTTTTGATTATAGATTTTTTACGTTCAGATTAGAAGTTTTTGTCCAAACTACCGCAACCTACATTACTACAGTGGTAAAAAATTTTGAATTACACATTGGTAAACTGCACCCCACATTGAGATGCAATACCGCATACATCAAAGCCTGATGATGATACTCTCTATTAATTTTGAAATGCGTTCATCTGAGTGCAGTAGTCATTAAAAAACTTGACATATTAAACAAAAACATATTTTGAAGAACAAATTAAAAAAACAAAATTTATTTCCTACATTGTTTAAGCCCGAGAAGGGACAGATATTAAGTCGTTTCATTCAATTAGTTCTACATTGAATGTTAAATTTTTGTAACAAATTGGTTAAGCCAATTGAAGATTAAAAAATAAAAATAAAATTCATACAACATGATACTTTAAACACCCTAAAAGTTAGATTCCGTTCAAATGAAATCGAAATAAATCTTAGACTTTTTTTTAAGTTTTGTATTTTGCATGCATCTTATCATTTGATGCACAATTGTCATAAACATAAAACAAAATCTGCAATACAAATATTTTCAATTAAAAATGGAAGAAGTCTAAGATTTATTTCAATTTCATTTGAACGGAATCTATTTTTTTAGGGTGTTTTAAGTATCATATTGTATGAATTTTATTTTTATTTTTTAATCTTCAATTGGCTTAACCAATTTGTTACAGAAATTTAACATTCAATGTAGAACTAATTGAATGAAATGACTTAATATCTGTCCCTTCTCGGGCTTAAACAATGTAGGAAATAAATTTTGTTTTTTTTAATTTGTTCTTCAAATTATGTTTTTGTTTAATTACTTTTTTGTCATAGTGGCAAAAGAAGTATCCATCTCTGTTGAAAATAAAAGGAAAATACGGATTACTGTATAGACCAATCAGAAAACGAATAAAATGCGGGATTCAACCAATAAAACGCTTCAGATATGTTTTTGATTTCCTACTCTGACCGAGGACAATAACCATTTTTCCAAATGGTTAATAAAAAAAAAATTTCCACGATTTTCACTAAATTAAACTCAACTTAAACCTCCGCGTGGTCGTAATTAAATTTCCACTTAAATTAAACTAATTGGAATTCTGAATAAATGTAATTGAAGTTTTATGCAAGTATTAATTCAAAATAATGTTTAAAGGAGACATAAAATTTGGATTGTCCAACAGACTGATTTGCACCTGAGGCAATTATATCAAATCCTTAGACTTAGACAAATACAGCTGATCGCTTATCTCTTTAAAAACACGGTATTCCCAATGATCCCTTTACAAATGGTTAAGATCAATTTCTCCAATACCTGAACTGAATTCAGGTGCTCGCCAAAGACAGACCCGATAAATCTTTCGTAATTGGACAATGAGTTTCGAATCGCTCGGGACGGGACGCTGCTGCTTGCGGAACTGTTAATTTTTTAACTGGCACTTCTTTAATTTGTGTTTTCGGATAGGGATATAAATTCTCCTTCAAGCCTGACAATTTTTGGACATTCTCTCATGTATTTAAGAGAATATATTGTAGGATGGTGGCCGAAGGCTGTTCTCAATTCAAAAGAGGCTACTTTCTGTAGCGTATTTTTTAATTCATTTTTGTTGGCAGGTGCTGTTATTCAGGAACTACACTGTCAGAAAAACTCGTCAATATACACTTTACAGTAGAACCTCGATTATCCGAAGTAATTGGGACCGACTCTCTTTCGGAAAATCGAAATTTTCGGATAATCGAGAATGCTTCCATTTTAAGATTAAGGAGAAATATATGCAATATTTCTTATTATGGCAACAAGCGCTTAATAAAAATAAATCAATAGCAAAATAAAAACAAGAATACAATACCTAAATTTTAATTTTGAAATTAAGTACATTTTACATATATCACAAGGGTTTGAAAAAAATGTTTTGCTTATCCCAGTCTCGATTGTCTTTGCCTTGAAGCTCTATCACAGAGATTTTTAATATTATTAGTTCACCAGCATCACAGTCTTTCTAATGCTCCAACCATGCCAAACCTTTTGCAAAACATTTAAAAGCTTCAGAATTGCTCATTTGTTTGTTTTCATCGTTTCATTCCGCAGCTTACGAGAAGCAAGTTAAATTCAAGGAAGGGGATCGAAAATATTTATATGTACTCGTACTTCGGAAAGGACCGCTTGCACACAAGCAAAATGGTAGTTTTAAAAAAAAGTTTTTAAAATGGATTTTGCACACAAGGAATGTGACAGTAAAAAATAAAAGCTTCAAAAATGGATTTAGGTTAATCGAGATTTTCGGTTAAAAGAGTTACGGGTAAAAGAGGTTCTACTCTATTTCTCCTCATTATTTTACTTTCTTCTATCTTCAATAGAACAAAGTATTGTAATCGAAATTTTTTTTCGACTTCCGGATTTCGACGGATTTACACGTTTTAGGGGTCAGAGATCCCCAAAAACAGGTTTATACAAAATTTCTGTCTGTCAGTCCGTCTGTCCGTGTGTCTGTATGTCGCGATTGTACCATCGAAAAGTTTATGAAGTTATGCATGGAATTGAACAAAATTTTTTGTGTATGATTTTGGCTGTGGCAACCGAGTCCTCCTTGAATTTTGAAAATATTTCGCCGGAAGGGGGCGCTGTAATAGCGATTTTTGTGCCATTTTCAATATTGTGACATCGAAAAGTGCATGAAGTTATGCATAAAATTGAACCAAATTTTCGGCGTATGTTTCAGGCTATTGCCCGCCGGAAGGGGACGCTATAATTGCGATGTCCGTGCCATTTACATTATTGTACCACTGAAAACTGTATAAAGTTATGCTTAGAATTGAACCAAATTTTGTGTGTATGCTTTTGACTATGTCCAGCAGCTTCTCCTTGAATTTGATAACATTTCGCCGAAGGGGCCGCTGTAATAGCGATGTTTGTGCCATTTTGTTTATGGTACCATCGAAAACTGTATAAAATTATGCATACAACTGGACCAAATTTTTTGTTCATGTTTTTGACTTTGGTCAAGAGGTCCTCCTTGAATATACGTGGAAAAGGGGTTCAGTAATAGCGATTTTTGTATACTTTTCTTGATTTTTTCATATTTCTATTGTCTATCGGCGTGCAGCGGCAGGTGCTCGCGTCCTGCTAAGCCGGCTATTCGCAAACAGCTGATGACAACAGAATAAGGAAAAACTATTGATTTTAACAAATACGAGGGTGCATCAATAAGTTTTTGCACTCACATAGAAATAATTGAGTGAAATTTATGAAATTGCTACATTGTATCTGTCCGTTTCTATACAGTCGTCGTGCACAGTAACACATTTCTTCAAACCGTATTCCAAAGAGGGTAAGGATGTATTCCAGGAGCGCGATAGTAGACCCAAAGGGGGTCATTTTTCTAACTTTTGCCGATCCCACATGTGACATAATATTGGAAAGGCCTGTGACCATTCATTTATGCTATGCACCTACCGAGCCCCTCCCCCCAAATTTGCCCCCCGGGAGCCCTTTTCTAAATTTTGTGGACATCATACATGCCTATTTTGTAATCATAGTTTAAAACGAAATTTAAAACGTGGAGAAATGAACGGTAATTTATTCGCATATTTCAAGCTTTAAAAAAAATCGATTTCTGTTAAAAGTTTCATCTATACTAATCTATAGCTATACTAATATTATAAAGAGGTAAAAATTGTTTATTTGTAGGAAGTAAGCTCTGGAACTACCGAACCGATTCCAAAAGTAATGGTATCAAAATGATGGTGTTAGTCCAACTTAGAACATAGGCTATATCTTATGTCCATACCACTGGCCAAAAGGGGGGTGCAGGAGCAAAAAACGTTCTAAAAATGCGAGTTTTGTGTTACTGAAGGGTCTAGAAACATGAAATTTGGTATGGTAGTTACTTATAACATACTAATGATCTCTAAAGACATTTCTTAAAAAAATCGAAATTAAAAAGGGGTGAAAATGCGCGAAAAGCGTTCTATAAAACGTTCTAAATGGCGATTTTTACGCAATCTCAAGAAGTACCAAATCGATTTAAAAAATAATGGTGTCAAAATGATAGTGATAACCCTTGCTCCAACATAGGCTACATTTTATGTGGTGCCACTACCCCTAAACGGGGTGCAGGAGCAGAAAAAAAACGTTCGAAATTGCGATTTTTGTGTTACTGACGGGCCCAGATACATGGCATTTGTCATGGTAGTTAACTTATAAGATATAAATCATCTCTAAGAACATTTCTTAAAAAATTCGAAATTTAAAAGGGGTGAAAATGCGCGAAAAGAGTTCTAAAAAACTTTCTAAATTGCGATTTCAACGCAATCTCAGAAAGTACCCAACCGATTTCAAAAGTAATGGTTGGAAATTGATGATGACAGTCCTTGCTCCAATATAGGATCTACTTCATGTCGGCGTCACTACCACCTTCCGGTTACATTTTAAAAAACTTTCTAAATTTTGATTTTTGTGATACTGAAGGGGCTGACAACTCGAAATTTGGCATTGCAATTACTTATGAGATGTAAATGCTCTCTGAGAAGAGTTCCTTAAAAATTTGAAATTTAAATGGGGTGAAAATAAACGAAAAGCGTTCTAAATAGCGATTTCTACGCAATCTCAGGAAATGTAAACCGACTTCAGATGTAATGGTTTCAAATTGATGGTGGCAGTCCCCGCTCCAACATAGCCTATATTTTACGTTGTTGTCACTACCACCTGGGGTTACAGGAGCGAAAAATGTCCTAAATTGCGTTTTTTGTGTTAAAGAGAGAGTCTAACATTTTAAATTTGGAATGATAATTACTTTAAAGATGCAAATGCTTTCTAAGAATCGTCGAAAGAAAATTCCAAATTTAAAAGGATGAAGTGAGCGAAAAGCGTTCTCTAAGCGTTCTAAATTACGATTTTTATGCAATCGTATGAAATACGAAACCGATTTCAAACATAATGTTTGCAAATTGATGGTGATAGAACCTGCTCAAACATAAGCTATATTTTATGTCGGTGCCACAACCCCTAGAGGGTTGCAAGGAGCGAAAAACTTTCTAAATTGCAATTTCTGCGGTACTGAAGAGGCTAGGAACTTTAAATATAGCACGGTAGTTACTTATAAAATATAAATGTCCTCTAAGAACAGTCAAAAATAAATTCGAAATTAAAAAGAGGTGAACTGAAGGGAAGGAGCGAAAAGCATTCTAAAATAGTCCTAAATTACGATTTCTATGGAGTCTCAGGAAATAATAAACCGATTACAGAAGTTATTGGTTGCTAATCACGAGTGATAGTCCCTGATCCTTATACGGGCTATATTTTATGCCGGTGTCACTACCACCTGGTTGGCAGGAACAACAAGAAAGCCTTTTAAAACATCTAAATTCCTTTTTTCATAGAATATTAGGAAATACCTACTGATTTCAAGGTTAAAGTTGGTAAATTAATGGTGACAGTCTCTGTTTCAACATTTTTTGAGACGTTCTATTTCAACTCTGTTTCGGCATTTTATATTGGTGCCACTAACACCAGATAGGTCGTAGACTGTTAGACAAGAAGCTTGGAATTTGACATGATGGTTAATTTTAAGATGTAAATGTGATAAGATGGTTTCTAAAAAATTCAAAACTTCAAATGAATACTGAAATGAGCGTATGAAATGAGCATAAAAGTCTCAAAATACTTTCTAAATTATTATTTATTTGGAATTAGTTTGAGTTCTTCTTATTAATTAAAATATCATTTCTGTCTATTGCGCTTTTATAATGAAGTTTAGTCAAACTGTGGCTTAATTTGTAATTTTTGAATTATTCCAAAACGTGTTCTTCTAATAAAAATTAGTTATGCAAGTATCAACTGGCATATTTCAACTATTACGCGAGCAAAGCCGCGGGGTTTGCTAGTATGCTATAAAACCATTTTTTTTTTCGAATATTAATTTCGTAATTTATATATTTGGATATCAATATTCGAAAAAATGCGTATTGTAACCTATACAAGTTTAAGCAGAAATAGATTTTTAAAAAAAACGGAATTATGCGAATTCAAAATTCCATTTTATTTCAGCAAGTAATCTTTGAATTAGGCTTAAAAAATTACCCGCACTGCAGTTTGTTTTAGAACTATTAAAAGGGAATTTAACATATTAGGAGTGTCAAACTTTAAACCTTCATAATTCCTAGACTACTTCACAGAATGACTTCTCGTTTCACATTCGAAGGTAAAAATTTCCCACAAAATCCAAATATGGTATCAAAATTACGCGTTTGTATTTATTAAAAATTAAAAAAGTTTGATACAATTACAGTAAGAATACGATCCCTAAGCTTATTTTTTAGCATAACTTGAAAGAAAACATAATTGGAAATCAAATAGCTATTTTCGTTTTTTTTTTTTTTTTTTTTTTTTTTTTTTTTTCTTTTCTTTTCTTTTTAAGCATTTCGAAAAATGGTTATTGTCCTCGTCCTCGTCAGGGTAGGAAATCAAAAACATATCTGAAGCGTTTTATTAGTTAAATCCCGCATTTTATTCGTTTTGTGATTGGTCTATACAGTAATCTGTATTTTCCCTTTATTTTCAACAGAGATGGATACTTCTGTTGCCACTATGACAAAAAAGTAATAAAAACTACAAAAAAAATTAATAACTCAGAAACAAATTGAGATTACAGCTTTCAAACAAATTGCATTTAAAAGTACATTTTTTTTTCTCTGTACGACGGTGTAAAAAGTAATATTGTGGGATGTTTAGAAGTTTAAGAATGAAATTTCATTTAAAATTGGTCCAGGAATATTAATGTTTAATCCACGGCGTACGTAATATATGACCAGCTTCGTAGAAGTTTAAAAATTTACAGTACCGAAAAATGTAATCCATGGAGTACGTAATGTATGATCAACTCGGTGCGATTTTTTATGTCTTGAATTTTAGTCTTTGAAAAAATCATTTTCCAAATGGTCGTTGTAATTTGTTAAATTGCATTTTTTTCCTGCAACAATTTGGTGATTAAAATGTATGAAATCTTTAATTAGTTAATGAATTACAGATTATTTTCTCCCGACTGTACATTTAATGATACCACATTTGAAAAGAAAAAAAGGAATGCTACAAATGATCAATATTTTTTTAAGGTAATTGATGCAGGCAAATATACACGTATTACATGTATATACATGTATATTGCCTGTATATGTGTTTTACTTAGAAATTACCTAAAAACTTATTATTTATTTTTTTAACTCTTATTTTGAAAGAAATTTTAATAAATTTGAAAATATTTAACACGGGGAAGAAAAGAATGGAAAATGTCCCTTTATTGGCTGAGTTAGGGGTCTGCACGGAGCGAAATTTCCATGCCCGATCCCGGCCCGACTCATAGATAAAAAAAAGAATTCGGCCTGGCCCGGTAAAAAACTTAAAAGTTTTGCCCGAGCCCAGCCCGGCATGGAAAAAGTTAAAATCTCGGCCCGAGTGAATTTCTACAAAACATTGATTTTTACGTAGGTTTGGTTAAAAAGTTGTCTCGTACGAGGAGTTCTGACCAAAAATATTTATCTTAACTTTTTTTTTTCATATTTATAATCTTTATTTTAATAGAAGTACCGCAGGCTGCGATATTTATTTGTTTAATGAATCTCTATTTCTTGTATGTAAATGTTTCAGCTATCATTAATATTGTTAATCCATATTTCATGCATTGGAGTGTTAAAAATCTGAAAAATGCTATACAGTAAAATCTTCTAAGACGGCATTGCATAGAAAAAAAAAAAAAAAAAATGCGTCATAGACAAGTTCCCTTCTTAGCAAGTGTAAATGTATTATACATTCTTTTATTATGTATTAACATATTAATTATGCATTAATCAACACGTTTGTCAGTTTAAAACAGGGCTCCGTCATAGGCAGGTTCTTTTTCACACCTTTTACTATATTTTAATTTACCTATATTTTAATAAGTGTAGAAATCCACTGTTCTTTAAAAAGAATAAATTTTGGTGTTTATGTGTAGAATAATGGCGATTTAAAAATGTATGCATTTTTTGCAAAAACTTTTGGTCCAGGCCTAATTTTACTGACCTTTGAATGAACCAGGCCACGCTGAGACAAAGATTTTGATACGGGCTGGGTCAAAACTAGACCTACAAATTTTGGGCCGTGAAGACAAAAGAAACCAGTCCCGGCTCTGTACAGAAAAAATAAGTTAGGCCCGGCCCGAGTTCTGTGAGTGAAAATCGGCCCATGCAGATCTCTAGGCTGAGTGGCTAATTTAAGGGGGGAGATCGCCTCCAGCAGCTTATTGCTTAATTTTAACACAATTAAAAAAAAAAAATTTGAAACTATAAATATTTCTTCAAATTAAACAATTTTTTTTTTTTTTTTTATAAATTGTACAAATCTTTCTTTACATATTCCTTTAAATACTTTTAATGAAAAATAATTAGAATTTAGTTTAATTAAAACATATTAATTAAGGATTTAAAAAAAAGGTGATTTGGTATACATATGTTGCACGTAGGACTGTTAAAAATATATTCGATATATCCACTTAATATTACACATATATATTCTTAATATATTGTACTTTAACTTCAACCTAAAACAATTATCAACTTACAGGTGGAAATATTTTTATTTTAGTCAATTAAACCATAAAATACAAAATTTATGATAAAATTTCAAAATAAAATAAAATAAAATAAAATAAAATAAAATAAATAAATAAATATATTACATGCATTTGCTCAAAAATAGGTATGACTATATAAAATGCAATATAATACAAAATATTAAGTTTCTATGTTACTTAGTTTTGAAAAAACGATGCGCGCAATGCGAAAAATATCCATTTTGAGAGAAATGACTTTAAAGTTTACATTTACCTTGATTTGGATAGATATCGCTCCACATATTTTACCATAAAACCAGTCGTAATTGGATATCGCCATTTTTTTTCTTTAAGTTTGGTAACATGTTATTCTTCAATTGTTTTTGACTTTTTAAAAAGATTTAAGGTGAATGCTCTCCTTAAACAAACTCTTTTTTATTTTTATTTGAAAAAATATACATTCAACAAATTTGCAACATAAAACAGACTCTAAATATATAAAATTAATGCCGATACAAAACCATCATAAACGATCGCCAATTTAAATTGATGATATTTTGTATTTTTTTTTTTCTAGACCTCAATAAAGGGTATCGGGAGGGACATTTATGCTCTACAGACTAAATTCCTCGTCTCAGTAGTCTCTCTCGAGCAGTAAATGTATAGCCTACAGTTTTCAGTTACCCCATTTAAACGCTGTTTGAAAGAGCAACCAAATCTGTGTTTTATAATAAGAAAAAAATAAATTGAATAAATCAGGAATATTTGGATAGAAATATATGTACAGACAAGCATAGAATGTAGAAGCACAGCAATTCTTCGCAACAGAAAGTAGTGTTATAAAAAAAAATGCACTTTCATTTTCAAAAGTTTTAGAAATAATTTAATCATGTAATGTATACCTATGGACACACACACAAATTTAAGTATTGCGCGGCAGCGCAATACTTATTTATTTCCAGCGTCACTTCTCAGTGTTAATTTAACATAGAAAAGCCTATGGAGATCATAACTTTTTCATTTTTTCTCCCCACCTTTTTGACCCTGATGCCACTCATTTTTTATTCTTTACAAATTAAATTCTAATGATATTATTAAATTAAAGTGTCCTGACGTCAGGGTCAAAACGAATGGTAAAATGCCTTTGCATATGAGTGAATTATAACACAGAGAGAAACATGGGCCAATTTATTTTTACATTTTTTGAAATATTTTCCTTAATAATTCCAAATTTCGCTTTTTTTCATTGAGAATCAACGGACATTTTTCCAATAAAATTTAACTTTTTTTTTCATTGTTGCCAATAATTCAAAAACCGTAATAATAATTTGTCTATTTTTCGTTGAATGATTTTCACGTGGAAAATTACTGAAATAGTTTTTTTTTTTTTTTTTTTTTTTTTTTTTTTTTTTTTTAAGAACTAGGGGGTTCTGGCCCCTACGAGCTACGCTCGCCAACCCCCGTTCAGGCACACCAAAATCCAAAAAGCACGCTAATTTGATCGGCTTTAAAAATATTGAATAATAATAAAAAAAAAAAAAACAGTAGCGATCTCTCTGTAGACGGGTTTCCATTCGTTTTCCTTGGATTGGGGATTTTTAAGACCAAATCTGCTGCTGTTAAGAGATAGAATGGCTGTTTTCGTATTTAATTAAAAAAATTATTTAAACATTTGAAAATAAGCTAATGTAAAATGAATTAAATAAACAGTGTCATTGCCTCCCGGTATTTTTTAACAGCGCTATAAGATAGTTCTTTTAAATAATTCATTTTAAATGTATAGTTTTAAATCTGGCGGAATTTACACCAAAGTTTTATTTCTCTTATTAATATTCACGTGAAAATACTTTTGTTGTTAAAAAGAAATATTATTTGCGCTGTCTTCGAATTCACGATAATAGTTGAAAAGATTATCTCAAAATATCAAATGAATGTCTCGTGCAAATATATTTTTTAATTTAAATTGTTTTGGCCATTTTAAATATGACGTAATTTCCTCCATTTACAAGTTTTAACGCATAATAATGATTTTTTTTATTTTAACATTTTGTTTCTCTTTTAAAATTCAAATGTAAACATGGTTCTTATGACGTAATTTTCCTGCTTTTAACATGTAATCATTTAATTCTAATTTTAAAAGTTTTTTTTTCTGTTTATAATAGTCACGTGTAAATAATTTTTTAATTTGAAGTAAAGATTATTGTTTGCGCTGTTTATACAGTTGGCAACAGTTTAAATTTATAACATTTTCTAAAATATATAAAAAATATTTCTCGAAATGCTGAAAATTTGAATTTAAAATAGAAATAAAACCTCAAAAAATGAGTCAAATAAGAAAAATAAATGCAATCTGCACACCGGGAACTTATAACGTATAAAATGATCTAAAAATGATTAAATTCTCATGTATAGTTTTTGCTTTTATAAAACTTTTTTAATGGCACGATTTTGTCCAACTTTAGCATTAAATATCTCTTAAAATAATTCTTCGATTTGAAAACTGTCTGCATCAGCGTGTTTCTCAAACATTTCTCTATAATACCACCGATTTTCATATTTTTGTATGCAATAGTTTTTTTTAATATTAACGAAGAAAGGCCATGCTTAAGCATGAAATTAGATGCCGATCATCTATCGGGAGTATCTACGCAGGTTTTCATTGGTCCATTTCCAAATCGAAACTTTTTTTTATATATAGAAGAATTAAAAAAATGTTGAATATGGCGTCATAGTAGAAATAAAAATGACATTTTCAAACAGATTTTTTACTTTCAGATTGGAAGTTTTTGCCCAAAGTACAGCAACTTGCATTACTGCACTTGTGAAACATTTTGAATTATACATAGGTAAATTGCATCACAAATTGTGATACGATACCGCATGAATCAAAGCCTGATGATAGTACCCTCTATTAATTTTGAAATATGTTCCTGTGAATGCAGTAGTTACTAAAAAACTTGACATATTAAACAAAAACCTAATTTGAAGAACAAATTAAAAAACAAAACAAAATTTATTTCCTACATTGTTTAAGCCCGAGAAGGGACAGATATCAAGATATTTCATTCAATTAGTTTTATATTTAATGTTAAATTTTTGTTACAAATTAGTTAAGCCAATTGAAGATTAAAACGTAAAACTAAAATTCATACAATATGATACTTAAAACACCCTAAAGAATTAGATTACGTTCAAATGAAATCGAAATAAATCTTAGACTTTTTTTAAAGTTTTGTATTTTGCATGTATCTTATCATTTTATGTACAATCATCAAAGAAATAATACAAAATCTGCAATACAAATATTTACAACCGAAAAATGGAAAACATCTAAGATTTATTTCGATTTCATTTGAACGGAATCTAAGTTTTTAGGGTGTTTAAAGTATCATGTCCTATGAATTTTATTTTTATTTTTTAATGTTCAATTGGTTTAACATAAGTTAAATTTTTGTAACAAATAATTGTTACAAAAATTTAACATTAAATGTAGAACGAATTGAATGAAATACCTTAATATCTGTCCCTTCTCCGGCTTAAACAATGTAGGAAATAATTTTTTTTTTTTTTAATTTGTTCTTCAAATTAGGTTTTTGTTTAATTAATATTATTTCAGTTTTAAATTTATTTGAAAACAACAAAGTAGCAGCTATCTGGCGATTTCTGCTAATAATTTCCGTAACACGATTACATTCGAATTACACAAACGATTGCAGGATTATCTAAAAAAATGAGTCCTTTCATTATTATATAATTTATTTTATTTCAGATTACTCACGGAAAACTCAGGAGTATGTCAATATATTATACTAGGGGGCTCTGCCCCCTACGAGCTACGCTCGTCAACACCCGTCCAGACACCGCAGATTCTAAATGCACGCTAATTTGATCGGCTTTAAAAAGAATTCAAAAGATTGAATTATAATTTTAAAAAACAGTGGCGATATTCCTATAAACGGATTTCTATTCATTTCTCTTTGTTTGGTTAATTTGAATGCCAAACCCGCTGCGGTACTACTTGATTATCCCGTCGACCAATTTCGCCAAATTATATAAATCGCCAAACCACTCGCCAAATTATATAAATTGACATAATTTTTATTTTAAATAACGAAAGAACAAATAAATTAGTACAACATTAATAAAAATACAAATAAAACGTCGAAATAAAAATAACTTCCTGACGTAGACACGTGTAACTTGCTTAAAGTCAACTTAATGTGACATTTACGATCAACCACTATTGGCATTTAATCTTATAGTTTGGCGAATGATAGATTTTTGGTCGACGGGATAACTAAGTAGTACCAAAGATACAATTGCTGTTTTCGTCTTTGATTAAGTAAAATATGGGTACTTGTTAGTTATCCCGTCGACCAAATTACTGTCGCCAAATGGTAAGATTAAATGCCAATAATAGTTGATCGTAAATGTCACATTCACTTGACAACACGTGTTTACGTCATCAAATGATTTTTATTCCACGTTTTATTTGTATTTTTATTAATGTTATACTAATTTATTTGTTTTTTCGTTATTTAAAATAAAAATTACGGCAATTTGTATAATTTGGCGATTTATATAATTTGGCGAAATTGGTCGGCGGGATAACTAACAAGTACCAAAATAAGTTAAACATTTCAAAATAAGCTAATATAAAAGAGAATTAAGTAAACAGAGTCTTTGTCCCCTGATATTTTTTAACAAAGCGAAAAGAAAGTTCTTTTAAATTAGACATTTTAAATTAATAGTTTTTAATCTGACGTAATTTTGACCAAGCTATTCTTTCTCTTTTAGATATTCATGTGAAAATACTTTTGTTAGAAATGAAATAATATTTGCGCTTTCCTAACAAAAATAGTTGAAAAGATCCTCTCAAAATATCAAATAAATGTCTAGCGCAATTTCTAAATTTAAACTGTTTTTCAATATTATTTTGTGTTCATTTTATGTAATAACTGTAATGTGACGTAAATATGACATAATTTCTTCTATTTAAGAGTGCTAACACATGTTAATGAATTTATTATTTTACAATATCCTTTCTCTTTTAAAATTCACGTGTATAGTTTTTATGACGTAATTTTTAATACGTTCCTGCTTTTTGTACATAATTATTTAATTCTAATTCCAAATGATTTTTTTCTGTTTATAATAGTCACGTGTAAATAAATTTTTAATTTGAAGCAAACATTATTATTTGCGCTGTTTATACATTTGGAAACAGTTTAAATTAATACCGTTTTCTAAAATAATGTAAAAAATATCTCTCAAAATGCTGAAAATTTTAATTTAAAATAGAAATAAAACCTCGAAAAATGAGTCAAATTAAAAAAAGAAGTACAGTCTGCCAGACCGGGAACTTCAAACGTATAAAAATGATCTAAAAATGATTAAATTCTCATGAATAGTTTTTGTTCTTATAAAACTTTTATAGTGGAACGATTTTTTTTCAACTTTAGCATTAAATATCTCTTAAAATAATTCTTCGATTTCAAAACTGTCTGCAACAGCGTGTTATAAAACATTTCTGTATAATACCACTGATTTTCATATTTTTGTATGCATTATTTTTCTTAATATTAACGGAGAAAAACCCCCGGTCACAAAAAATTCAAAACCGGCGGCGGCGGCGGCGATGACAGCGGTAGTCACTTTTTTTTTTTTTTAGAATAGAGAGATATGTCTATGTCTATATATATTACTAGGGGCTCGGCCCCCTACGAGCTACGCTCGCCAACCCCAGTCCAGACACCGCAGACTCTTAATGCACGCTAATTTGATCGGCTTTAAAAAGATTTCGAAAGATTGAATTATAATTTAAAAAAACAGTGGCGATCTCCCTATAAACGAATTTCTATTCATTTCTCTTTGATTGGGGAATTTTAACGCCAAATCCGCTGCGGTACTACTTGATTATCCTGTCAACCAATTTCGCCAAATTATTATAAATCGCCAAACCACTCGCCAAATTATACAAATTGATATAATTTTTATTTTAAATAACGCAAGAACAAATAAATTCGTACAACATTAATAAAAACACAAATAAAACGTCGAAATAAAAATAACTTGATGACGTATACATGTGTAACAACATTTCAAAATAAGCTAATATAAAAGGAATTAAGTAAAGAGAGTCTTTGTCTCCTGGTATTTTTTAACAAAGCCGAAAAGTAAAGTTCTTTTAAATGAGATATTTTAAATTAATTCTCAAAATATCAAATAAATGTCTAGCACAATTTCTAAATTTAAACTTTTTTGCAATATTATTTTGTGTTCATTTTATGTAATAACTATAATGTAACGTAAATATGACGTCATTTCTCCTAAGACTTCTAACGCATGTTAATGAATTTATTATTTTTACAATATCCTTTCTCTTTTAAAATTCACGTGTATACTTTTTATGACGTAATTTTTAATAAGTTCCTGCTTTTTATACGTAATTATTTAATTCTAATTTGAAAGTTTTTTTCCTGTTTATAATAGTCACGTGTAAATAAATTTTTAATTTGAAGCAAACATTATTGCTTGCGCTTTTTATACAGTTGGCAACAGTTTAAAATAGTACAATTTTCTGAAATCTGTAAAAATATCTCTAGAAATGCTGAAAATTTGAATTTAAAAATAGAAATAAAAAATGAAAAAAATGAGTCAAAATAAAAAAATAATGCAATCTGCACTCCGGCAAATTCTAACGCATAAAATGATCTAAAAATGATTACACTGCCATGTATAGTTTTTGCTGCTATAAAACTTTTTTAGTGGAACGATTTTTGTCCAACTTTAAGCATTAAATTAACTCTTAAAATAATTCTTCG